>CM062809.1:859806167-860218667 GCA_031772625.1 Pinus tabuliformis
TTTTGAGGCCCTAAACGACGTTTTTTTTGGGAAATCTAGGGCAACATGGGTCCATGGACCGATGTTGCCCTTCCCAAGTGGTAGTGCTTCGATAAATCTTTCTAACGAGCTATTGTACGCGTCAAACGGAGATCGTATGCCAAAGTTACGACCCCGGAAATTGATGTACCAATTTACCCAAACGGGGCCCCACAATTTGGCGTTTCATCTTCTAGGGTTAGGTTTCGGGATGTGAAGGTTTTCCATTGTTTCTCACAATAAATAGGCCTTCGAGCCTCATTGTAATACAGTTCGGAACAGTTCAGAGGCATGTAGCCGCACATCTCTTCTCAGAGATAAGCTACCATCGCCCTAGCTGTTTAATTTCCATTTCTGGTTGTAAGCATATTTCAGTATTTTCCATTAATGAAATGAAGCTTATTTCCGCTGCATCTCTGTGTTTATGGTTATTGCATCTCTGTATTTATGGTTATATCTCTGAAATCTATTGCGTTCCTGTTTAAATCTGGATCAGAGGTATCAGAGCGGTCTGCTTTTTTCTCTGTTTTTCTTTGCATGTCCCCCAACACGGTCGGATATAAGGAGTTAGGGCTTGAACTGGTTGAACCTTTGCAAGACCAGCCTCGCAAATCCCGACGGCCTCCCATGGCGGATCAGAAGAAAGACGAGGGAGCAGGAGATCCTATCAAAATCTTCCTCGAAGAAGCACTCGAGCGGCAAAGGAACGCGATGATGGATAGCTTTGCGCAGATTCTTCAGCGGCTACCCAGAGGCGATGCATCGGCTTCCAACAGCGACTCTGAAATGCCACACCCTTCAAGGTACAAGTTAATTTTGAAATCCCCATATTCGAGGGTCAAATAGACGCAGATGCCGTAGATAAATGGTTAAATCTGCTAGATGGGTATTTTTCTGTTC
Organism: Pinus tabuliformis; assembly: GCA_031772625.1. Lineage (NCBI taxonomy): Eukaryota > Viridiplantae > Streptophyta > Pinopsida > Pinales > Pinaceae > Pinus > Pinus tabuliformis. Next base: position 859,807,086 of record CM062809.1, read on the forward strand.
ACGAATTTTCAAGTCGGGAAAAGATTGTTTTCGCTCTTCTCAAAGCAGCCCCCCACGTCAAGACTGGTGGGAAACCTACTGCGAACAGAAGGATGAAAGTACAGGCTCACTATTTTCAGCCGCACCCACTTGGAATGACTTCCGGGATGCCATCAAGGAGCAGTACTACCCTGTCGGAACTTATGAGGACAAATACATCAAATGGACCACACTGCGGCAGGGACGAGACCAAGATGTGCCAGAGTTCACAAACATTTTTCATACCCTTCGCACACAGTTGGGTATCAAAGATTCTGACTGCATCTGGTACTCAAATACCGTGGCTGCCTGCACAATACATCCAGAAGAGATGGTGTTCTTGAACATCTCCTCACTCGGAACAGCGTACCGATACGCTGTCAAAATCGAGCAAAAGTTCAAACAGAAGAAGCGAGACTTTGGATCTGCAAATCCGAAGCCCAAAGGACAAAGCCAAGGCGGGGTGACCCAAGACAACCCGTCGAAGCTGCAAGAAAAGAACAACACCACGAAGCCGAAGAAGGACACAGGAAAGTGGTGTGAGTTCCACAAGAGTCCCACTCATAACACAAGTGAGTGTCGGACCAAGCAGTCGCTGGTGGCCGAGTTGAAGGCTTCCGAATCAGATGCATGTTCTGATCCTGAGCCAGAACCCGACAAGGGGAATGGTAAAGGGAAGCAGATCATTGATGCGGATCCCAGTGCCACTGTTGCCACCGCCAAGATCAAGAAAATGAGCCCGAAGATCCAGAGGAGGGGGAGCGTCTTTTCCACTCACAGATGTGGTGAAGGGTTCACCCGCTGCAATTCATTGTCGACAGTGGTAGCCAAAAGAACCTGGTTTCAGCAGAGGTCGTGAAGCGGTTGGGCCTACCGACTACACCGCATCCGCAGCCGTAACAGTATCGGGTGGCTTCACGAAGGACGAGATCTGAAAGTTCGCCAGCAGTGTCGCCTTCCATACAGCATCAAGCCCTTCACAGACGAGGTATTGTGTGATGTTACACCTCTGGATGTTTGTGATGTATTATTAGGCCAGCCATACTTGTGGAGGAGACATGCTGTGTATGAGTCAAGGCCTCGTGCTGTCATTATTTCTTTGAGTAATTCATTATACAGGATACCAGAGGTAGCCCCACCTACTGCCACATCCTTGATCACTACCAGAAAGGCAGCAAGCTCATATCACAGACCAGAAAATTCATTTGTCTGGTTCACTCCAAAAATAAGGGAAGATCGTTGCTACATCCGTGACCCCTGCAAAGGTTCCTACACGCAGCAGCAGCAACAAAGGGATACGGTCATGACAGAACACAGGAACAACTTCTCCTCACCCACAGGGTACCACATAAGTTTCAGGTGGGCAACAAAGTCTGGTTGCATCAGCAGAAAGAACGCCTTACCAGAACCCATCAGAAGCTCAGACCACTCTGACATGGTCCTTACAACAGTACCAAAGCTATGAGGAACAATGCTTTGGAGCACATCCTTCCTCCATTCCTTCGCTTGCACCAAATGTTCAATGTGGACCATCGTCGACCATGCTTTCCCACCATCACTGGACACATCAGAGATTGCAGGACAAGTTCAGCAGATGGAGGAACTCAACGCAATGGGGACCATTGCTTCCTAAGGGGGAGGAATGATCCAGGTGGATGTTGGTGGCCACCCACCAACCCATTTGGACCCCCACAACTGTCTCTTTCATCTTTTCAGTTTCCTAAATTGTAGCACAGTTTACTATTTTTAGCAGTTTTTCGGGTCCTGAACTTCCGGAGCCGTTTTGAGGCCCTAAACGACGTTTTTTGGGAAATCTAGGGCAACATGGGTCCATGGACCGATGTTGCCCTTCCCAAAGTGGTAGTGCTCGCGGATAAATCTTTCTAACGAGCTATTGTACGCGTCAAAACGGAGATCGTATGCCAAAGTTACGACCCCGGGAAATTGATGTACCAATTTACCCAAACGGGGCCCACAATTTGGCGTTTCATCTTCTAGGGTTAGGTTTCGGGATGTGAAGGGTTTTCCATTGTTTCTCAACAATAAATAGGCCTTCGAGCCTCATTGTAATACAGTTCGGAACAGTTCAGAGGCATGTAGCCGCACATCTCTTCTCAGAGATAAGCTACCATCGCCCTAGCTGGTTTATTTCCATTTCTGGTTGTAAGCATATTTCAGTATTTTCCATTAATGAAATGAAGCATTATTTCCGCTGCATCTCTGTGTTTATGGTTATTGCATCTCTGTATTTATGGTTATCTCTGTAATCTATTGCGTTCCTGTTTAAATCTGGATCAGAGGTATCAGAGCGGTCTGCTTTTTTCTCTGTTTTTCTTTGCATGTCCCCAACAAGGTCGGGATATAAGGAGTTAGGGCTTGAACTGGTTGAACCTTTGCAAGACCAGCCTCGCAAATCCCGACGGCCTCCCATGGCGGATCAGAGAGAAAGACGAGGGAGCAGGAGATCCTATCAAAATCTTGCTCGAAGAAGCACTCGAGCGGCAAAGGAACGCGATGATGGATAGCTTTGCGCAGATTCTTCAGCGGCTACCCAGAGGCGATGCATCGGCTTCCAACAGCGACTCTGGAAATGCCACACCCTTCAAGGTACAAGTTAATTTTGAAATCCCCATATTCGAGGGTCAAATAGACGCAGATGCCGTAGATAAATGGTTAAATCTGCTAGATGGGTATTTTTCTGTTCACGAATTTTCAAGTCGGGAAAAGATTGTTTTCGCTCTTCTCAAAGCAGCCCCCCACGTCAAGGACTGGTGGGAAACCTACTGCGAACAGAAGGATGAAAGTACAGGCTCACTATTTTCAGCCGCACCCACTTGGAATGACTTCCGGGATGCCATCAAGGAGCAGTACTACCCTGTCGGAACTTATGAGGACAAATACATCAAATGGACCACACTGCGGCAGGGACGAGACCAAGATGTGCCAGAGTTCACAAACATTTTTCATACCCTTCGCACACAGTTGGGTATCAAAGATTCTGAGCTGCATCTGGTACTCAAATACCGTGGCTGCCTGCACAGATACATCCAGGAAGAGATGGTGTTCTTGAACATCTCCTCACTCGGAACAGCGTACCGATACGCTGTCAAAATCGAGCAAAAGTTCAAACAGAAGAAGCGAGACTTTGGATCTGCAAATCCGAAGCCCAAAGGACAAAGCCAAGGCGGGTGACCCAAGACAACCCGTCGAAGCTGCAAGAAAAGAACAACACCACGAAGCCGAAGAAGGACACAGGAAAGTGGTGTGAGTTCCACAAGAGTCCCACTCATAACACAAGTGAGTGTCGGACCAAGCAGTCGCTGGTGGCCGAGTTGAAGGCTTCCGAATCAGATGCATGTTCTGATCCTGAGCCAGAACCCGACAAGGGGAATGGTAAAGGGAAGCAGATCATTGATGCGGATCCCAGTGCCACTGTTGCCACCGCCAAGATCAAGAAAAATGAGCCCGAAGATCCAGAGGAGGGGAGCGTCTTTTCCACTCACAGATGTGGGTGAAGGGTTCACCGCTGCAATTCATTGTCGACAGTGGTAGCCAAAAGAACCTGGTTTCAGCAGAGGTCGTGAAGCGGTTGGGCCTACCGACTACACCGCATCCGCAGCCGTACAGTATCGGGTGGCTTCACGAAGGACGAGATCTGAAAGTTCGCCAGCAGTGTCGCCTTCCATACAGCATCAAGCCCTTCACAGACGAGGTATTGTGTGATGTTACACCTCTGGATGTTTGTGATGTATTATTAGGCCAGCCATACTTGTGGAGGCGACATGCTGTGTATGAGTCAAGGCCTCGTGCTGTCATTATTTCTTTGAGTAATTCATTATACAGGATACCAGAGGTAGCCCCACCTACTGCCACATCCTTGATCACTACCAAGAAAGGCAGCAAGCTCATATCACAGACCAGAAATTCATTTGTCTGGTTCACTCCAAAATAAGGGGAAGATCGTTGCTACATCCGTGACCCCTGCAAAGGGTTCCTACACGCAGCAGCAGCAACAAAGGGATACGGTCATGACAGAACACAGGAACAACTTCTCCTCACCCACAGGGTACCACATAAGTTTCAGGTGGGCAACAAAGTCTGGTTGCATCACAGAAAGAACGCCTTACCAGAACCCATCAGAAGCTCAGACCACTCCGACATGGTCCTTACAACAGTACCAAAGCTATGAGGAACAATGCTTTGGAGCACATCCTTCCTCCATTCCTTCGCTTGCACCAAATGTTCAATGTGGACCATCGTCGACCATGCTTTCCCACCATCACTGGACACATCAGAGATTGCAGGACAAGTTCAGCAGATGGAGGAACTCAACGCAATGGGGACCATTGCTTCCTAAGGGGGGAGGAATGATCCAGGTGGATGTTGGTGGCCACCCACCAACCCATTTGGACCCCCACAACTGTCTCTTTCAGTCTTTTCAGTTTCCTAAATTGTAGCACAGTTTACTATTTTTAGCAGTTTTTCGGGTCCTGAACTTCCGGAGCCGTTTTGAGGCCCTAAACGACGTTTTTTGGGAAATCTAGGGCAACATGGGTCCATGGACCGATGTTGCCTCCCAAAGTGGTAGTGCTCGGATAGATCTTTCTAACGAGCTATTGTACGCGTCAAACGGAGATCGTATGCCAAAGTTACGACCCCGGAAATTGATGTACCAATTTACCCAAACGGGGCCCACAATTTGGCGTTTCATCTTCTAGGGTTAGGTTTCGGGATGTGAAGGGTTTTCCATTGTTTCTCAACAATAAATAGGCCTTCGAGCCTCATTGTAATACAGTTCGGAACAGTTCAGAGGCATGTAGCCGCACATCTCTTCTCAGAGATAAGCTACCATCGCCCTAGCTGGTTTATTTCCATTTCTGGTTGTAAGCATATTTCAGTATTTTCCATTAATGAAATGAAGCATTATTTCCGCTGCATCTCTGTGTTTATGGTTATTGCATCTCTGTATTTATGGTTATCTCTGTAATCTATTGCGTTCCTGTTTAAATCTGGATCAGAGTATCAGAGCGGTCTGCTTTTTTCTCTGTTTTTCTTTGCATGTCCCCAACAAGGTCGGGATATAAGGAGTTAGGGCTTGAACTGGTTGAACCTTTGCAAGACCAGCCTCGCAAATCCCGACGGCCTCCCATGGCGGATCAGAAGAAAGACGAGGGAGCAGGAGATCCTATCAAAATCTTGCTCGAAGAAGCACTCGAGCGGCAAAGGAACGCGATGATGGATAGCTTTGCGCAGATTCTTCAGCGGCTACCCAGAGGCGATGCATCGGCTTCCAACAGCGACTCTGGAAATGCCACACCCTTCAAGGTACAAGTTAATTTTGAAATCCCCATATTCGAGGGTCAAATAGACGCAGATGCCGTAGATAAATGGTTAAATCTGCTAGATGGGTATTTTTCTGTTCACGAATTTTCAAGTCGGGAAAAGATTGTTTTCGCTCTTCTCAAAGCAGCCCCCCACGTCAAGGACTGGTGGGAAACCTACTGCGACAGAAGGATGAAAGTACAGGCTCACTATTTTCAGCCGCACCCACTTGGAATGACTTCCGGGATGCCATCAAGGAGCAGTACTACCCTGTCGGAACTTATGAGGACAAATACATCAAATGGACCACACTGCGGCAGGGAACGAGACCAAGATGTGCCAGAGTTCACAAACATTTTTCATACCCTTCGCACACAGTTGGGTATCAAAGATTCTGAGCTGCATCTGGTACTCAAATACCGTGGCTGCCTGCACAGATACATCCAGGAAGAGATGGTGTTCTTGAACATCTCCTCACTCGGAACAGCGTACCGATACGCTGTCAAAATCGAGCAAAAGTTCAAACAGAAGAAGCGAGACTTTGGATCTGCAAATCCGAAGCCCAAAGGACAAAGCCAAGGCGGGGTGACCCAAGACAACCCGTCGAAGCTGCAAGAAAAGAACAACACCACGAAGCCGAAGAAGGACACAGGAAAGTGGTGTGAGTTCCACAAGAGTCCCACTCATAACACAAGTGAGTGTCGGACCAAGCAGTCGCTGGTGGCCGAGTTGAAGGCTTCCGAATCAGATGCATGTTCTGATCCTGAGCCAGAACCCGACAAGGGGAATGGTAAAGGGAAGCAGATCATTGATGCGGATCCCAGTGCCACTGTTGCCACCGCCAAGATCAAGAAAAATGAGCCCGAAGATCCAGAGGAGGGGGAGCGTCTTTTCCACTCACAGATGTGGGTGAAGGGTTCACCGCTGCAATTCATTGTCGACAGTGGTAGCCAAAAGAACCTGGTTTCAGCAGAGGTCGTGAAGCGGTTGGGCCTACCGACTACACCGCATCCGCAGCCGTACAGTATCGGGTGGCTTCACGAAGGACGAGATCTGAAAGTTCGCCAGCAGTGTCGCCTTCCATACAGCATCAAGCCCTTCACAGACGAGGTATTGTGTGATGTTACACCTCTGGATGTTTGTGATGTATTATTAGGCCAGCCATACTTGTGGAGGAGACATGCTGTGTATGAGTCAAGGCCTCGTGCTGTCATTATTTCTTTGAGTAATTCATTATACAGGATACCAGAGGTAGCCCCACCTACTGCCACATCCTTGATCACTACCAAGAAAGGCAGCAAGCTCATATCACAGACCAGAAATTCATTTGTCTGGTTCACTCCAAAAATAAGGGGAAGATCGTTGCTACATCCGTGACCCCTGCAAAGGGTTCCTACACGCAGCAGCAGCAACAAAGGGATACGGTCATGACAGAACACAGGAACAACTTCTCCTCACCCACAGGGTACCACATAAGTTTCAGGTGGGCAACAAAGTCTGGTTGCATCAGCAGAAAGAACGCCTTACCAGAACCCATCAGAAGCTCAGACCACTCCGACATGGTCCTTACAACAGTACCAAGCTATGAGGAACAATGCTTTGGAGCACATCCTTCCTCCATTCCTTCGCTTGCACCAAATGTTCAATGTGGACCATCGTCGACCATGCTTTCCACCATCACTGGACACATCAGAGATTGCAGGACAAGTTCAGCAGATGGAGGAACTCAACGCAATGGGGACCATTGCTTCCTAAGGGGGGAGGAATGATCCAGGTGGATGTTGGTGGCCACCCACCAACCCATTTGGACCCCCACAACTGTCTCTTTCAGTCTTTTCAGTTTCCTAAATTGTAGCACAGTTTACTATTTTTAGCAGTTTTTCGGGTCCTGAACTTCCGGAGCCGTTTTGAGGCCCTAAACGACGTTTTTTGGGAAATCTAGGGGCAACATGGGTCCATGGACCGATGTTGCCCTTCCCAAAGTGGTAGTGCTCGGATAGATCTTTCTAACGAGCTATTGTACGCGTCAAACGGAGATCGTATGCCAAAGTTACGACCCCGGGAAATTGATGTACCAATTTACCCAAACGGGGCCCACAATTTGGCGTTTCATCTTCTAGGGTTAGGTTTCGGGATGTGAAGGGTTTTCCATTGTTTCTCAACAATAAATAGGCCTTCGAGCCTCATTGTAATACAGTTCGGAACAGTTCAGAGGCATGTAGCCGCACATCTCTTCTCAGAGATAAGCTACCATCGCCCTAGCTGGTTTATTTCCATTTCTGGTTGTAAGCATATTTCAGTATTTTCCATTAATGAAATGAAGCATTATTTCCGCTGCATCTCTGTGTTTATGGTTATTGCATCTCTGTATTTATGGTTATCTCTGTAATCTATTGCGTTCCTGTTTAAATCTGGATCAGTGGTATCAGAGCGGTCTGCTTTTTTCTCTGTTTTTCTTTGCATGTCCCCAACAAGGTCGGGATATAAGGAGTTAGGGCTTGAACTGGTTGAACCTTTGCAAGACCAGCCTCGCAAATCCCGACGGCCTCCCATGGCGGATCAGAAGAAAGACGAGGGAGCAGGAGATCCTATCAAAATCTTGCTCGAAGAAGCACTCGAGCGGCAAAGGAACGCGATGATGGATAGCTTTGCGCAGATTCTTCAGCGGCTACCCAGAGGCGATGCATCGGCTTCCAACAGCGACTCTGGAAATGCCACACCCTTCAAGGTACAAGTTAATTTTGAAATCCCCATATTCGAGGGTCAAATAGACGCAGATGCCGTAGATAAATGGTTAAATCTGCTAGATGGGTATTTTTCTGTTCACGAATTTTCAAGTCGGGAAAAGATTGTTTTCGCTCTTCTCAAAGCAGCCCCCCACGTCAAGGACTGGTGGGAAACCTACTGCGAACAGAAGGATGAAAGTACAGGCTCACTATTTTCAGCCGCACCCACTTGGAATGACTTCCGGGATGCCATCAAGGAGCAGTACTACCCTGTCGGAACTTATGAGGACAAATACATCAAATGGACCACACTGCGGCAGGGACGAGACCAAGATGTGCCAGAGTTCACAAACATTTTTCATACCCTTCGCACACAGTTGGGTATCAAAGATTCTGAGCTGCATCTGGTACTCAAATACCGTGGCTGCCTGCACAGATACATCCAGGAAGAGATGGTGTTCTTGAACATCTCCTCACTCGGAACAGCGTACCGATACGCTGTCAAAATCGAGCAAAAGTTCAAACAGAAGAAGCGAGACTTTGGATCTGCAAATCCGAAGCCCAAAGGACAAAGCCAAGGCGGGGTGACCCAAGACAACCCGTCGAAGCTGCAAGAAAAGAACAACACCACGAAGCCGAAGAAGGACACAGGAAAGTGGTGTGAGTTCCACAAGAGTCCCACTCATAACACAAGTGAGTGTCGGACCAAGCAGTCGCTGGTGGCCGAGTTGAAGGCTTCCGAATCAGATGCATGTTCTGATCCTGAGCCAGAACCCGACAAGGGGAATGGTAAAGGGAAGCAGATCATTGATGCGGATCCCAGTGCCACTGTTGCCACCGCCAAGATCAAGAAAAATGAGCCCGAAGATCCAGAGGAGGGGGAGCGTCTTTTCCACTCACAGATGTGGGTGAAGGGTTCACCGCTGCAATTCATTGTCGACAGTGGTAGCCAAAAGAACCTGGTTTCAGCAGAGGTCGTGAAGCGGTTGGGCCTACCGACTACACCGCATCCGCAGCCGTACAGTATCGGGTGGCTTCACGAAGGACGAGATCTGAAAGTTCGCCAGCAGTGTCGCCTTCCATACAGCATCAAGCCCTTCACAGACGAGGTATTGTGTGATGTTACACCTCTGGATGTTTGTGATGTATTATTAGGCCAGCCATACTTGTGGAGGAGACATGCTGTGTATGAGTCAAGGCCTCGTGCTGTCATTATTTCTTTGAGTAATTCATTATACAGGATACCAGAGGTAGCCCCACCTACTGCCACATCCTTGATCACTACCAAGAAAGGCAGCAAGCTCATATCACAGACCAGAAAATTCATTTGTCTGGTTCACTCCAAAAATAAGGGGAAGATCGTTGCTACATCCGTGACCCCTGCAAAGGGTTCCTACACGCAGCAGCAGCAACAAAGGGATACGGTCATGACAGAACACAGGAACAACTTCTCCTCACCCACAGGGTACCACATAAGTTTCAGGTGGGCAACAAAGTCTGGTTGCATCGGCAGAAAGAACGCCTTACCAGAACCCATCAGAAGCTCAGACCACTCCGACATGGTCCTTACAACAGTACCAAAGCTATGAGGAACAATGCTTTGGAGCACATCCTTCCTCCATTCCTTCGCTTGCACCAAATGTTCAATGTGGACCATCGTCGACCATGCTTTCCACCATCACTGGACACATCAGAGATTGCAGGACAAGTTCAGCAGATGGAGGAACTCAACGCAATGGGGACCATTGCTTCCTAAGGGGGGAGGAATGATCCAGGTGGATGTTGGTGGCCACCCACCAACCCATTTGGACCCCCACAACTGTCTCTTTCAGTCTTTTCAGTTTCCTAAATTGTAGCACAGTTTACTATTTTTAGCAGTTTTTCGGTCCTGAACTTCCGGAGCCGTTTTGAGGCCCTAAACGACGTTTTTTTGGGAATCTAGGGGCAACATGGGTCCATGGACCGATGTTGCCCTTCCCAAAGTGGTAGTGCTCGGATAGATCTTTCTAACGAGCTATTGTACGCGTCAAACGGAGATCGTATGCCAAAGTTACGACCCCGGGAAATTGATGTACCAATTTACCCAAACGGGGCCCACAATTTGGCGTTTCATCTTCTAGGGTTAGGTTTCGGGATGTGAAGGGTTTTTCCATTGTTTCTCAACAATAAATAGGCCTTCGAGCCTCATTGTAATACAGTTCGGAACAGTTCAGAGGCATGTAGCCGCACATCTCTTCTCAGAGATAAGCTACCATCGCCCTAGCTGGTTTATTTCCATTTCTGGTTGTAAGCATATTTCAGTATTTTCCATTAATGAAATGAAGCATTATTTCCGCTGCATCTCTGTGTTTATGGTTATTGCATCTCTGTATTTATGGTTATCTCTGTAATCTATTGCGTTCCTGTTTAAATCTGGATCAGAGGTATCAGAGCGGTCTGCTTTTTTCTCTGTTTTTCTTTGCATGTCCCCAACAAGGTCGGGATATAAGGAGTTAGGGCTTGAACTGGTTGAACCTTTGCAAGACCAGCCTCGCAAATCCCGACGGCCTCCCATGGCGGATCAGAAGAAAGACGAGGGAGCAGGAGATCCTATCAAAATCTTGCTCGAAGAAGCACTCGAGCGGCAAAGGAACGCGATGATGGATAGCTTTGCGCAGATTCTTCAGCGGCTACCCAGAGGCGATGCATCGGCTTCCAACAGCGACTCTGGAAATGCCACACCCTTCAAGGTACAAGTTAATTTTGAAATCCCCATATTCGAGGGTCAAATAGACGCAGATGCCGTAGATAAATGGTTAAATCTGCTAGATGGGTATTTTTCTGTTCACGAATTTTCAAGTCGGGAAAAGATTGTTTTCGCTCTTCTCAAAGCAGCCCCCCACGTCAAGGACTGGTGGGAAACCTACTGCGAACAGAAGGATGAAAGTACAGGCTCACTATTTTCAGCCGCACCCACTTGGAATGACTTCCGGGATGCCATCAAGGAGCAGTACTACCCTGTCGGAACTTATGAGGACAAATACATCAAATGGACCACACTGCGGCAGGGACGAGACCAAGATGTGCCAGAGTTCACAAACATTTTTCATACCCTTCGCACACAGTTGGGTATCAAAGATTCTGAGCTGCATCTGGTACTCAAATACCGTGGCTGCCTGCACAGATACATCCAGGAAGAGATGGTGTTCTTGAACATCTCCTCACTCGGAACAGCGTACCGATACGCTGTCAAAATCGAGCAAAAGTTCAAACAGAAGAAGCGAGACTTTGGATCTGCAAATCCGAAGCCCAAAGGACAAAGCCAAGGCGGGGTGACCCAAGACAACCCGTCGAAGCTGCAAGAAAAGAACAACACCACGAAGCCGAAGAAGGACACAGGAAAGTGGTGTGAGTTCCACAAGAGTCCCACTCATAACACAAGTGAGTGTCGGACCAAGCAGTCGCTGGTGGCCGAGTTGAAGGCTTCCGAATCAGATGCATGTTCTGATCCTGAGCCAGAACCCGACAAGGGGAATGGTAAAGGGAAGCAGATCATTGATGCGGATCCCAGTGCCACTGTTGCCACCGCCAAGATCAAGAAAAATGAGCCCGAAGATCCAGAGGAGGGGAGCGTCTTTTCCACTCACAGATGTGGGTGAAGGGTTCACCGCTGCAATTCATTGTCGACAGTGGTAGCCAAAAGAACCTGGTTTCAGCAGAGGTCGTGAAGCGGTTGGGCCTACCGACTACACCGCATCCGCAGCCGTACAGTATCGGGTGGCTTCACGAAGGACGAGATCTGAAAGTTCGCCAGCAGTGTCGCCTTCCATACAGCATCAAGCCCTTCACAGACGAGGTATTGTGTGATGTTACACCTCTGGATGTTTGTGATGTATTATTAGGCCAGCCATACTTGTGGAGGAGACATGCTGTGTATGAGTCAAGGCCTCGTGCTGTCATTATTTCTTTGAGTAATTCATTATACAGGATACCAGAGGTAGCCCCACCTACTGCCACATCCTTGATCACTACCAAGAAAGGCAGCAAGCTCATATCACAGACCAGAAAATTCATTTGTCTGGTTCACTCCAAAAATAAGGGGAAGATCGTTGCTACATCCGTGACCCCTGCAAAGGGTTCCTACACGCAGCAGCAGCAACAAAGGGATACGGTCATGACAGAACACAGGAACAACTTCTCCTCACCCACAGGGGTACCACATAAGTTTCAGGTGGGCAACAAAGTCTGGTTGCATCGGCAGAAAGAACGCCTTACCAGAACCCATCAGAAGCTCAGACCACTCCGACATGGTCCTTACAACAGTACCAAAGCTATGAGGAACAATGCTTTGGAGCACATCCTTCCTCCATTCCTTCGCTTGCACCAAATGTTCAATGTGGACCATCGTCGACCATGCTTTCCACCATCACTGGACACATCAGAGATTGCAGGACAAGTTCAGCAGATGGAGGAACTCAACGCAATGGGGACCATTGCTTCCTAAGGGGGGAGGAATGATCCAGGTGGATGTTGGTGGCCACCCACCAACCCATTTGGACCCCCACAACTGTCTCTTTCAGTTTTTTCAGTTTCCTAAATTGTAGCACAGTTTACTATTTTTAGCAGTTTTTCGGGTCCTGAACTTCCGGAGCCGTTTTGAGGCCCTAAACGACGTTTTTTTGGAAATCTAGGGGCAACATGGGTCCATGGACCGATGTTGCCCTTCCCAAAGTGGTAGTGCTCGGATAGATCTTTCTAACGAGCTATTGTACGCGTCAAACGGAGATCGTATGCCAAAGTTACGACCCCGGAAATTGATGTACCAATTTACCCAAACGGGGCCCACAATTTGGCGTTTCATCTTCTAGGGTTAGGTTTCGGGATGTGAAGGGTTTTCCATTGTTTCTCAACAATAAATAGGCCTTCGAGCCTCATTGTAATACAGTTCGGAACAGTTCAGAGGCATGTAGCCGCACATCTCTTCTCAGAGATAAGCTACCATCGCCCTAGCTGGTTTATTTCCATTTCTGGTTGTAAGCATATTTCAGTATTTTCCATTAATGAAATGAAGCATTATTTCCGCTGCATCTCTGTGTTTATGGTTATTGCATCTCTGTATTTATGGTTATCTCTGTAATCTATTGCGTTCCTGTTTAAATCTGGATCAGAGGTATCAGAGCGGTCTGCTTTTTTCTCTGTTTTTCTTTGCATGTCCCCAACAAGGTCGGGATATAAGGAGTTAGGGCTTGAACTGGTTGAACCTTTGCAAGACCAGCCTCGCAAATCCCGACGGCCTCCCATGGCGGATCAGAAGAAAGACGAGGGAGCAGGATATCCTATCAAAATCTTCCTCGAAGAAGCACTCGAGCGGCAAAGGAACGCGATGATGGATAGCTTTGCGCAGATTCTTCAGCGGCTACCCAGAGGCGATGCATCGGCTTCCAACAGCGACTCTGGAAATGCCACACCCTTCAAGGTACAAGTTAATTTTGAAATCCCCATATTCGAGGGTCAAATAGACGCAGATGCCGTAGATAAATGGTTAAATCTGCTAGATGGGTATTTTTCTGTTCACGAATTTTCAAGTCGGGAAAAGATTGTTTTCGCTCTTCTCAAAGCAGCCCCCCACGTCAAGGACTGGTGGGAAACCTACTGCGAACAGAAGGATGAAAGTACAGGCTCACTATTTTCAGCCGCACCCACTTGGAATGACTTCCGGGATGCCATCAAGGAGCAGTACTACCCTGTCGGAACTTATGAGGACAAATACATCAAATGGACCACACTGCGGCAGGGACGAGACCAAGATGTGCCAGAGTTCACAAACATTTTTCATACCCTTCGCACACAGTTGGGTATCAAAGATTCTGAGCTGCATCTGGTACTCAAATACCGTGGCTGCCTGCACAGATACATCCAGGAAGAGATGGTGTTCTTGAACATCTCCTCACTCGGAACAGCGTACCGATACGCTGTCAAAATCGAGCAAAAGTTCAAACAGAAGAAGCGAGACTTTGGATCTGCAAATCCGAAGCCCAAAGGACAAAGCCAAGGCGGGGTGACCCAAGACAACCCGTCGAAGCTGCAAGAAAAGAACAACACCACGAAGCCGAAGAAGGACACAGGAAAGTGGTGTGAGTTCCACAAGAGTCCCACTCATAACACAAGTGAGTGTCGGACCAAGCAGTCGCTGGTGGCCGAGTTGAAGGCTTCCGAATCAGATGCATGTTCTGATCCTGAGCCAGAACCCGACAAGGGGAATGGTAAAGGGAAGCAGATCATTTATGCGGATCCCAGTGCCACTGTTGCCACCGCCAAGATCAAGAAAAATGAGCCCGAAGATCCAGAGGAGGGGGAGCGTCTTTTCCACTCACAGATGTGGGTGAAGGGTTCACCGCTGCAATTCATTGTCGACAGTGGTAGCCAAAAGAACCTGGTTTCAGCAGAGGTCGTGAAGCGGTTGGGCCTACCGACTACACCGCATCCGCAGCCGTACAGTATCGGGTGGCTTCACGAAGGACGAGATCTGAAAGTTCGCCAGCAGTGTCGCCTTCCATACAGCATCAATCCCTTCACAGACGAGGTATTGTGTGATGTTACACCTCTGGATGTTTGTGATGTATTATTAGGCCAGCCATACTTGTGGAGGAGACATGCTGTGTATGAGTCAAGGCCTCGTGCTGTCATTATTTCTTTGAGTAATTCATTATACAGGATACCAGAGGTAGCCCCACCTACTGCCACATCCTTGATCACTACCAAGAAAGGCAGCAAGCTCATATCACAGACCAGAAAATTCATTTGTCTGGTTCACTCCAAAAATAAGGGGAAGATCGTTGCTACATCCGTGACCCCTGCAAAGGGTTCCTACACGCAGCAGCAGCAACAAAGGGATACGGTCATGACAGAACACAGGAACAACTTCTCCTCACCCACAGGGGTACCACATAAGTTTCAGGTGGGCAACAAAGTCTGGTTGCATCGGCAGAAAGAACGCCTTACCAGAACCCATCAGAAGCTCAGACCACTCCGACATGGTCCTTACAACAGTACCAAAGCTATGAGGAACAATGCTTTGGAGCACATCCTTCCTCCATTCCTTCGCTTGCACCAAATGTTCAATGTGGACCATCGTCGACCATGCTTTCCACCATCACTGGACACATCAGAGATTGCAGGACAAGTTCAGCAGATGGAGGAACTCAACGCAATGGGGACCATTGCTTCCTAAGGGGGGAGGAATGATCCAGGTGGATGTTGGTGGCCACCCACCAACCCATTTGGACCCCCACAACTGTCTCTTTCAGTCTTTTCAGTTTCCTAAATTGTAGCACAGTTTACTATTTTTAGCAGTTTTTCGGGTCCTGAACTTCCGGAGCCGTTTTGAGGCCCTAAACGACGTTTTTTTGGGAAATCTAGGGGCAACATGGGTCCATGGACCGATGTTGCCCTTCCCAAAGTGGTAGTGCTCGGATAGATCTTTCTAACGAGCTATTGTACGCGTCAAACGGAGATCGTATGCCAAAGTTACGACCCCGGGAAATTGATGTACCAATTTACCCAAACGGGGCCCACAATTTGGCGTTTCATCTTCTAGGGTTAGGTTTCGGGATGTGAAGGGTTTTCCATTGTTTCTCAACAATAAATAGGCCTTCGAGCCTCATTGTAATACAGTTCGGAACAGTTCAGAGGCATGTAGCCGCACATCTCTTCTCAGAGATAAGCTACCATCGCCCTAGCTGGTTTATTTCCATTTCTGGTTGTAAGCATATTTCAGTATTTTCCATTAATGAAATGAAGCATTATTTCCGCTGCATCTCTGTGTTTATGGTTATTGCATCTCTGTATTTATGGTTATCTCTGTAATCTATTGCGTTCCTGTTTAAATCTGGATCAATAACAGAGCCAGCACGTCTTCATGCATATGTTGTTATCGCAGTTCAACTATTTTGGTTACTTTAGAAATGTATGTTGTTTAACTTACGCATTTGTGTATGAACTATTTTGTATACGATTATATGAATGTTGTTGAAGTCATGTTGTTGGTTTAACCCATCACTTTGGATTCTTGACTATTCTGCTTTCCAGCTTGTGATGTTGTTCAGCTAATGTGTTCCTTTCAGGTTTTATACTATTACAGATGTCTAAGGGATACACTTCCTTTCCCCTCCATGTGTTAGAACCCCCATGCATCTCACTTCACTTGCTACAAGGTCACGTAGTTGCTTCCGACAAAGATATCATACTTACATTTGCACGCTATCACAGTCAAGGCATAGATTTACTACCGACTGCTGGGACTCTTACTCCAAAGGGTACGAGGTCTAGTTGGGACTTCTTACTGGGGAGATCTCGGACATGTTGGTGGGTCCAGCATGTAAACACATTCATAAAAACTTCAACGGACTCTGAAATCAAATCAAATAATATGTTCAAAACAACTCTTTGGAATGTTTCAAGTGCATTGCAAAATCCAAATGACAAAACTCTATTGGAAAATGTCCCCGAAAGAAAGTTAAGCATAGTTTTATCTTGGTCCTTTGGAGAAATCAAAATTTGATTTTACCCAAAGAAAAAAAATCTAAGAAAGAAAAATAATTCCTTCCTACCAAAGAAATTAAAACTTGATTAATAAATGGTAGAGAAAAGTGATCTTTCCTAATGGATTTATTCAATTCTTTGTAATGTACACAGACTCGTCATTTACTCCCTTTCTTTGGAACCATAAAAAATCATGACACCCACTCTCTACTAGATACAGGGTAGATGAATCCATCTATCAAAAAAAAATTGAGTTCCTCTTTCATAATGTCATTAAAGGATGGATTCGTTCTACGTTGTGGTTATTTGACAAGAATTGCTACATCTAAAATATAAATATGATGCATACAATGATGGATGTATTCTTATCATATCTTTGTAATCCCATGCATATGCCAAAGAATATTTTTGTAGCAACTTCTTTGTTGTTACAACCATAAATGACATCCTACGTTAAAATTATGGTCATTTTTAGGATGTGTTTCAGTTTATTCATGAACAAAAAGAGTATTTGTTGTAAGAAAACAACTTAGAAAATTCACTAGAATTCAAGTTTCTCTTGTGGAACGTTCGTAAAACACTTTGTCAACACTTACATTGTAATTCCAATAAAATTACACTTAGAAAATAACATTCACTCAGCAATTCAATTCTAATTTTTATGAACAACAACATAGATGACAAAATTTAAACTTATGAAATTAACAAATAACTCAGCGAACCATGAAATTGTACTCCTAAATTTTTGAGCAAAAGTCCTTAGAAAAAACCCAAAGGGAAAACTAGTTTGGGAGAGGGAGTATTTATTAATATGCTTCAGAAATCAAAGTTTACATAGAATAATTAACCCAACAATGGAATTACAGACTTATCTTGATTTTCAAGCCACAAAACAACCCCCAAATCTGTTGAAAAATGCAGCAAGAAATTCTCAATTTGCTTTTGCCTTGATTAAATTGAGAAAAATCGAATTTCCACATTAACAGACAACTTGGATGCAGTTAACTTGTGTGACATGGCTTGTGTCACCTAGTTTACTCAGTAAATTTGAGTTGGAGGAGTTAGAGTTCAGTTAAGCATGTGTGATTGCTAATTTGTAGCAATCAAGATCATTTATCTTAAGTTGTTTTCAGTTAAACTAGTTCCAACTATTGGAGGAACTAGTGGAAGGTCAGTTTTGCAATGGGACTTTAGTCAAACTCAATGATCATCTAGTTAGCTGACCAAACATCCCAAAATAGCTAGTGCATGCAGAGAATTCGAGTTCCCCAGCTATGGTGGAGATTCCAAAGCAGTGTAACATCAGTTGTAAATTAGTCTTGAGTGTATAGGTGTTGCATGCAGTCAGATGATCAAACTTTCGAATTTCACAATCCATTTTAGAGAAATTCCTAAAAGGAATTGCGCAAGGAAATAGGGGCTCAAGCAAAGGCAGAAATTAACTAATTCTGGGTCAGAGTTTCTCAATGAGTAGAGAGATAGGTTATTCACTTGCAGGTTATGCTCAGTTGATAAAAGAAATTGTAATACATCTCTATTCATCAGATTAATGCGAGTAGGCATTGGGGTTTTTAGCAAATTTCTTTCCCCGGATAAAAATAAATAAAAATAAAAAATGAAATAAAATAAAATATTGTGTCCATGTGTGTTATTTCTCATTCCATGTTTGTGATTGATGTTCTAAATTGTGAATTTAATTTCGCATAGAAATAGAGTAGGTTTGTGTCTTATGATTTTGATTAAAACTTCATGATATGTTGCAAATATACACCATAAATTCTATATGGTATCAGAGTAGGATTCAATGTAGAACAATAATTTCAAAGTTTTTTCTCAGGAGGTTCGAATTTGGAGTTCAGTGCAGCAACATCTCTTCAGAACTAAGAAGATGACCTTCAACGTGCTGAGGCTAGAGTATGCCTTGGAAGGCACCTCTAATTTCATCACATGGAAGGATCACATGGAGGCAGTATTGGATGACAATGGATTGCTAGAACACATCAAGATAGATGTTTCACCAAAATTTGATGGCCATGACCTTGCTCAGTGGAAGAAATATGTAGCCAAGGCAAGGCGAATAATCTTGGAGGGAGTTCGGGATCACATTGTCTCAAATATCCACGGAAAAGAAAATATATTTGAAAAGTGGAAAGCACTAACAGAATTGTTCGAGAATATTAGTGACCACAAGAAGCTAACGCTTAAGGATAAACTTCAAAGAATCAAGATGTAGAAGAATGGAAATTTTCCACAGTATCTAAGCAGGTTCACACAATGTCGTGATGAACTTGGCGGGGTTGGTGTAGATGTTCCAGAATATGACTTGGTAAGCCTAGCCCTTCTCGGCCTTCCCAAGAGTTGGCATAGCTACCAAGTTTCAATGAACAGGAAGGAGAACCTACCAAATTGGAAATGCTTATGGTACAATTTGGTATAGGAAATAAGACAAAATATCAGAGATGGGACTTCATCCAAGGGAAAGGATGAAGAAAATTTTACATTGGATGGAAAGGAGAAGAAGGGAAAAGGGAATAAATCTCAATCCAAACCAGAGTCCAACCATGTGAGCAAGAAGAAAGATTTTTCCAAAATTAAATGCTTCCAATGTCATGAATTTGGGCATTATGCCATGAAGTGTCCACACAAAAAGGCAAGCAAGAACACCTTAGGAGGATCAATAGGTGAAGCCTTGGCTTCACAATTAGATCTTGACTTTACCCTTATTGCATGCATGGTTAGCACAATCATGGGGAGCATGTGGTACTTGGATTCAGGTGCATTGTTCTACATAACACGATGTAGAGACTTTTTCAATGACCTGGAGGAGAAAGAATTGCATATGCGCATCGAGATGGGGGGTGACGGAAGGTATGGCATGACTGGGGTGGATACAGTCACCTTTCATAAGGATTCGGGCTCCCCCCTCAAGCTCAAGCATGTCATGTTCCTTACGCGCCTAAAGAAAAATCTCGTCTATGTTGTATTTTTGGAAGACCGTGGTTATGATGTGATCTTTAGTAAAGGAAAGGAATTCCTGAGACACATAGCCATGGGACAGGTGAAGCAGATCGGGGTTCGTGTGAAGAACCTATATAAGATAGATGTGGAAGATTATGATGCATTAAGAACTGAGGCGAAGAAGGTGTAGAGTTGCGATGTAGGTGAATTTTGGCATATAAGACTTGGCCATTTGCATCATGGTGCCCTGAATATTATGCAATAAATAACCACAGGCCTCCCCAAAGGATCACTTGAGCAGCGGGATGTATGGAAAGGATGTACCTTGGCGAAGTAGAAAGAATCCACATTCCATGATTGGGACAAAAAAGCACATGTAGTCCAAGAAAGGATCCTCTGATATCTGTGAACTTTTCTCATGAAAGTCTTGTGTCTTCTTCATGCAGAAGAAATATGAGACATTCTCCAAGTTCATAGAATTCAAGGCACTGATTCAAAAAGAAACTAGCAAGAAGGTAAAGACTCTCAAGAGCGATAATGGAGGTGAGTACATATCGAATGAATTTTAAATTTTTTTTTTCAAAAGAAGGCATTTGACGAGAGTTTACAGCACCCCACAACCCACAGAAAAACGGGATGGCTGAGAGAAAGAACCATATCATTATGGGAGCAGTGAGGGCAATGTTTCATGACCAAGGCCTACCTATGCATTTGTGGGTTGAAGTATGCAACTCAACATTCTATTTGTAGAACCAGAGTCCTCATCCGATTCTTGGCATCATTTCACCAGAGGAGGATTTCTTAGGGAGAAATTCAAATGTGTCACACTTCAATATTTGGAGCCTTAGTTTACTGCCATGTCTCCAAAGAATCAAGGAAGAAGCTTGAGCCAACAGCCGAATTGATGGTATTTATGGGTTACACAAAAACTCCCAACAACTACCATGTGTACTTGCCTATATAAATTGATCCATCCTCTTTCAAGGAAGAAATAGAGAAACCTATATGGGTAGAAGCAATGGTGGAGGAGTACAAATACATTGTAAAGAACAGTGTTTTGGAAGTGGTCCCAAGAACAGTGTTAGGGAAGTGGTCCCAAGACTAGCAGATAAATCAGTTGTGGATTCGAGATGGATCTTCAAGGTAAAGAAGGAAGCAAAGGTAAGCATAGAGAAGTATAAGATCAGATTTGTGTCCAAGGGGTACTCTCAAGTTGAGGTAATTGACTATGAGGAGACCTTTTATCTTATAGCAAGGTACTCATCCATTAGATCAATTTTTGTTATGGCTGCACAAATGGGGTGGAAGATCCACCAAATTGATGTAAAAACAACATTCCTCAATGCATTTATTGAGGAGGAGGTGTAAATTGAGAAACTAGAAGGTTTTGAGACATTTTATTGGGAGTCTCATGTGTGCATACTCAAGCGAGCATTGTATAGTATCAAACAGGCACCTCGTGCTTGGTACACCAGGATCGATAACTATCTCAATTGTTTTGGCTTCACCAAAATTGAAGTAGATGCAAACCTCTATCATATCTTGGTAGAAGGTAAATTGCTTACATTTTCTTATATATTGATGATTTAATTTTAATTGGTGTTGGGTAGCTAATAAAGTCTTACAAGGAGGACCTTGCAAGGGAATTTGAAATGCAGGACATGGGTCTCATGCACTACTTCCTCGGGTTGGAACCATGGCAAGGCGGTTGGGAACTGTCTGCCTCTCAAGGCAAGTATGCCAATGATATAATTGAGATATTATGCATGGATAGTTGAAAGCCCATGGAGACACCTCTAGCGACCAACTGGAGGAAGGAGGGTTCCACTTCAGGTGAGGAAGTGGATACTACCATTTATCAGTAGCTAGTGGGTTCACTAATGTATCTTGTGAACACACAACCAAGTATGTGCTATGCAGTCAACCAACTGAGCCAAGCTATGGTTAGGCTAACCAAATTATTTTGTAAGGTAGTTAAACATGTTATATGGTGCCTTAAAGGCACTACCCAGTTTGTATTATGGTATAGGCGGACAGAGGAAGTGAAGTTGTGTGGCTTAACAGATGCAGATTGGGCGGGGAGTCCATCAAACCAAAAGAGTACATTAGGTGGAATTTTCAATGTTAGGTCCACAGTGGTTTCCTGGTACATCCTGAAGCAAATAATTGTTGCACTCAGCTCGGCAGAAGTAGAATAGATGGTTGCAAGACAAGCAACATGTGAGGCCATCTGGATGAGAAAGATACTTTTTGGATTGTTAGTCAAATGATGGATCCAACTGTGATCTAATGTGCTAATCAGAGTTGCGTCAAGCTCTCTGAGAATCATGCTTTTCACAATCGGTCCAAGCATATAGATATTAAGTATCACCATTTACGGGACTGTGTGCGCAGGTGGATAATGTTGCTTCAGTACATTCCGACAAAGGAACAAGATGCTGACATTTTGACAAAGGCCTTGTCAAGAGGTAAGTTCGTGTTCCATAGGTGCAGGATATGGGCAGTTGATAGTACCTTTCTTCCTGAGAGGAAGTGTTGAAAAATGCAGTAAGAAATTCACAATCTGATTTTTCCTTGATTAAATTAAGAAAATTTAAATTTCCACATCAGCAGACAACTTGGATGCAGTTAACTTGTGTGACATGGCTTGTGTCACCTAGTTTACTCAGTAAATTTGAGTTGGAGGAGTTAGAGTTCAGTTAACCATGTGTGATTTCTAATTTGTAGCAATCAAGGTCAGCTATCTCAAGTTGTTTCATTTAAACTAGTTACAATTGTTGGAGGAACTAGTGGAAGGTCAATTGTGTAGTGGGACTTCAGTAAAACAAAATGATCATCCAGTTAACTCATCAATCAACCCAAAATATCTATTGCATGCAGATAATCCGATTTCCCCAGTTGTGATGGATATTACAAGGAAGTTTAACATTATTTGTAGACTAGTCTTGAGTGTACATGTGTCGCATGCAATTAGATGATCAACCTTGGGAATTGCACAATCCATTTTGGAGAAATTCCTTAATAATAAGGGCCTAATTTCTCAAGGAATTGCACAAGGAAATAGGGGCTCAAGCAGAGGCCAAAATTGACTAAGTCAAGGTTAGATTACCATTGATTTCAAATATATACATTGGTTTTCCTCTGAATGATCGCATACATACGTAGATCTTCCTCTACAGGGTCACATATAAATTCTATGAATCTATACGGTATGTTGAGATCTATACATGAGTGTTGTGCATGGTAAGCGCATACATACACCGATATGAATTGTGGAAGTCGTGTATATATTCTAGGGTTTTGTAGTATGGCTTGTTGATGACATTTAATCAGTTTTGTTTTGTTTGATGTTGTCTGTTGATGACGTCTCTATCATGATAATATGTGTTTGACAGTATTGATTGGGTTGAGTTGGTTATTGAATGGAATGTTGATTAGTGATGATGTTACAATTTGGTGATTTTTAATTAGTTTAGTGATATGTGATTGATTTGGTACATGATTCAGTAGTTGTTTCAATATTACAGTAATTCAGATTCACTTGTCAATGGTTTGAGATATGTATGTAGGTCTTATATACATAAAGTGCATATATATGCAGTTCTGCTTTAGAATGGTAGCATATACAATTTGAAGTTAATTTTGATCAGGGTTTGCAAGGTTGTTGGTTAATGACAGTTTATGAGTTTCGTATATTTACTATGACATCTTCAACTTAATGGTTTATATATGTTATGGATATGCTTTTGTTGCAATAGTTGGATGAGATGTTATAGTGATTCAGTCGGCTCAATGATTGGATGATTTGATTCAGTATTTTTTTATAGAGTTGTTACTTTGTATTGGGCTTAATGTTGGTCCAGTCTGAAAATGTGATGAAAGGTGGCCAACAGGTTTGATGTTTTGAGTCAGGTGGATCTAATATGAAATATTATGAAACGTGGTTCACAAAGGGTGTTGACGGTTAGAACCTTCAGTGAGGGAGTCAGATCTTCCTTCCAGTGGTAGCTAGTAAATTTGTGCAGGGGTTAGGTGCTTCCTTTCGGTAGGAGCTGGTAAATGAGATTAGGGGGTTGTAGCTCCCTTCTAGTGGGTGTTGGAGAATGAGATGAGGTTGTAGCCTTCTGCGGGTGGGTTCCTATGTGCCGGTAAGAGTCTGTGTCAAAAAATGTAATGCAACTTTCTTAATAATAAAAGAAGAAAACGGGGACGACAACGACAACGATTTTCTCCGACATTGGGTTTCCACTTAAAATCTTGGTGTTCATGTGTATTGATATGTTTCTTATGTGTTGATGATCTATATTTTATTTACTGCTCATGGTTTTTACTTAATTAACGAATAATGAAGTAATGATGCACTAGTTAAAGATGAAAAGATGATGAAATTTATGAAAAGTTAGTTAACTAGATATATGTCGTTTGCCTTCACTGAAGTCACGTACATACGTTGGTTGCATGAATGACAACAACGTATATAAATCAGAATATGAATGAAAATGTTTAAAGTGAATTAAATATTGATTCACCCCCCCCCCCCCCCCCCCCCCACCTTAGTATTTTTCCTAACACTCGGTTGAGCAAAGCAATTGTAATATGTCTTTATTCATCAGATTAATGCAAGCAGGCATTGGGGTTTTTAGTAGATTTCTTTCCCTGGAAAAAAATATTGTGTGCATGTGTGTTATTTCTCATTGCATGTTTGTGATTGAGGTTCTAAATTGTGAATTGAATTGCACAGAGTAAGGGAGTAGGTTTGTGTCTTGTGATTTTGATTAAAACTTCATGAGCAGTTGCAAATCTACACCATAATTTCTACAAAATCAGTTGTATGACCTACCTCTAATTGTGTGCCCTTTGGTGTCCAAATTGTACATCAAGTACAGACTTTACAACCACAAAATCAATGCCAAAAGAATTGTGTACAAATAGTTGTACATTACAACACTCCCTCATAAATTCATTCCCCTTCTATGCCTCGACTTTTTGTGCCTCTTTTTTTTTTCTAGATTTCTTTTTCTCTATTTTACAATCTACAATTAATCTCACACTTCTTTGGGCTTTGTGTGAACTTTTTGTCTTAAAAATTGTGTCACTTGACTACTATACTCAGAAACTCGTCCTCCTTCCTTCAGCTCAACCTTCTCCCTTTGCATGAATCTCTCACTCATCAATCAGAATAGGAGATTTTCCTTGGGATTTGTGCCACTATAAATCCAAGAGAGTGTGCCCTTTGTCCTTCCACCTAACCTCCAATATCAAGGGTTGAGATTTAATCTTGGGCAATCTTGATCCAATGGTTGTGTTTTAATTTCTCATTTGTGAAATTTCCTTAATTGCAATTTGTGGAATTTATTCTTCTATCTTATGCAGATTATTCGTCTTCAAAAATTAATCACAACAAATAATGCATAAATCACTTTTGCAATTTTCAAAAATAATAACAAGAACTGAGAAATAATGAACACCGATATTTTGGACAAATTGTCCCTGGAAAAACCTCGAAGGGAAAACCAGTTTTGCAAACGAGGTTTTATATTAGTAATCTTCAGCAAAAAATGATAATTACAATCGGCTTGCCTCTCACTAGCAAAGCTTGGGAAAATGTTTTTATCTTGGCAATCGAATTAGAAACCACAAAGTCTCCTTTTGCATAGTGTCATGGCCTCTTTATGCTATTTGCACTCCTCCCATTAATTCGCACTACCTATGGGAAGATGATCCTAAAAGAAAAACTTCCTCCAACAACTCATCTAACCAACTTGCACTCCCTTCAAGAAATTGATCTGGCAACTGGAAGCTAAATCGAGCCACTATGTCACACACACTAGCAAACTTCTATTTGCATTGCTAAACTTGGCCTCTCTTCTGCTAATGAATTCGACCTCCTTCCTCTCATTGGAATATAGAAATATTCAAAGAAAATTCCTCCAGAAATATTATCCCCAATCTTCTCTACTTAAACCATTATGACGATGTCTTCCTTGCTCAAACTACACCATTTCTCTCACTGCAACTAGGTAATTCGAACTACCTTGTGTGTCTCTAAAAGCCCCCTCAATTTTCTCTTCTAATCTCTCGTTGAGCAACCAACGGCAATATAATCTAATCGCAAATGATGGCTAAGATCATCTTGACCCCATCAAGTGACTTTTCCGAAATTATCTAAAGCAAAATCAATTTACCTCAATTAATCTTATTTAATTGTTTGAAGATTTATGTGGATGTTATCTTGAGTTTTTGTGTTTGGAATCCATTCCACAATGGCCATATTTTAGAATCGACGTTTCGAGTCTATAGGAAGACTCATCATCAGGATAATCCCTACAAAGAAAAGCGCAAAGGGAAAGATATAAATAAAGAAAAGAGAGAAAATGAAAAGGCCGACATGCTAAAGGTTTTTAAAATTTTTGAAAATTAAATTAATAATCCTACATTATTACTATAGAAGAATATATATCATATAATAATAAGATGAATAATTTTAATTATTATTACTAGAATTAGAATTATTTAACAGTAAAGTTTATTATAATTAATTAATAGTAAAGTCTATTAATGTAAATAATAATTATTATTATTAACCTGGAAATTATTGTTTATTTATTATTTTATAATTTTCTTAATAGAATTATTTATTATTTATTATCATGTAAAGTTATAATGTGAACAAGAATCTTATTATTATTATTATTATTATGATTAGTAGTAGTAGTGATAATCTTTAGATTAAAACTACTAATAAAGTTAATTAATACTAATAATAGAGATCTTATTCATAACCTAATAAAAAAAATATAATTATAATAATTAATTAATAATTATAGTTTGTTTTTAATTTTAATTATTAAAAGAGGTAAGAGGGAATATTAGGGGAAGACCAAGTAGAGACGATATGAAGGGATAAGGAAGAGTGAATTGAAGAGAGGAATAATAGGGAAAAAATTGAGGTGGAGGGGGAACAGGAGCAAGGTCAAAAGAGGTTAAAAGCAGAGGAGGAAGAAAGGAGAAGGTTGAGGTTACAAGACTTGGGAATTAGAGTGATTAATTAAGGGGATCCAACTTCTACTAACGTCCATGCCTCCATCTCTGTTTAGATTTCGAGGATGTTTTATAATTTCAAGGGCTTCACAGATCTTTCGCTTATATTGATGTTTTTCCTTGGCTATGATCTTGGTATCTTCAAGGAAAACATGGTGGCATGTTTTTTCTGAGTGTTCCGCAAGAGTCGATGATCTGAATCTACCATTTTTAATGTTTGTGCCATGATCCTTTAGTCTAATCTTGAAGGATATCCTTGTTTCACCAATATAACATTCTCCACATGAACACATGACCTTGTAAACTCCCTTGTGTTGGAGGTGATCAAGACTGTCTTTTACAGATCTCATTACCTGTCTAATGGTAGTTAGGGGTTTGAAAGAGGTATCAATATTTTTCTTTTTGAGAACCTTAGCTAGCTTATCGGTGACTCCTTGAATGTATGGAAGATAGGTCTTGCTGAGAGGTTGAGAGTTTGATGAAGAGAGATTGGCTTTATTTCCAGCTTTAGCTTTAATTAACCAGTTTTCCTAAGTTAAACTTAGGAAAATATTTCATAATCGGATAATTAATCTAATTAAGGAATTTCCTTAGAAACATTTTCTGGGTCTTGGAGATAATTATTTTCTTGTGTTCCTTAGCCTCGTAGACACCAATAGAGACTATAAAAATTCTCCGAGCTACTCAAAAACTAACGTCATTAACATTAATAAGTGCACTTTTCTCATTAACTTTATATCTCATAAAATTAAATTTAACCCCAAGTCACTTTAGGAAAAAATCCCACATGCTAGCTCTAAGCCTATGTGGAAAGCACTTTTCCTAGCTAAATTTTAGCATTCCCTCTTAGATAGGAAATCGTTCTTTACCACTCCTATTTTGTACCTGAAAAATAAAAATTTCCCATCATAAGGGACTTCGTGAGAATGTTTACAACTTTCTCATAAGTGGAAATGTATCTCAGCTTCACTACCCCTCTTTGGACATGATCTTGAATGAAATTATATCTTATGTTAATATATTTGTACCTATCATGAAATATTTGGTTATCTGAGAGTTTAATGCAACTATGATTATCACAATATATCATAGTGGGCTTCAATTGTTGTCCAAACAAACTCACCAACAACTTTTGAAACCATATGGCCCCATGACTCGCCTAATTAGTTATTTATTCCACCTCTACAAAACTCAGTTCCACTGACTATTGTTTTTGGCTAAGCCACAGCAGAACTTCCAAGCCCAAACTGAAGCAACATCTAGAAGTGCTCTTCAGGTCCACTACACTTCCTGCCCAATATGAATATGTGTATCCAACCAGGTGGACTCCATCTGCTCGCACATAGTCCAGTCCATATTCCACTATCTCCTTCAAGTATCTCAACACATGTTTTGTTGCAGTCCAATACACTCTCCTAGGATCCACTTGATACTGACTAAGAGTGTTAAAAAAAAAACACATATAGCATGGTGTTGACTACATATATCAACATCCCAATGAGATGAAAATATAAAGTGGGGTCCACCAACTCTCCCTCAAAGTGCTAAGCTTCTATCAGTTGGTGATCAACAGTTTAGCCATAGGCCTATAACCCTCCATCCTGAATCTCCTCAAAATACCAATTGCATACTTACCCTTTCCCAAAAAAATATGCCCATTCTCCCACCACACCTCCATCCCCATAAAATAATGCATCAATCCAAGGTCCTTCTTCTCATACTCTGAAGCAAGAGCCTACTTGCAGGCAGCTATTAGTCTCTCCTCTCCTGCCATGAACAAGTCATTTACGTATAGTACAAGAATGAGAGGCTCTAATCCAATACAATCGTAATACATGTTTGGATTTGCCTCACTCTTTTCGAAACCAATATACTACAAGTAAGAATCTATATATGAATACTAGGATCGTAGATCTTGCGTTAATCCATACGGTGCCTTCTTCAAGTGACACACATGAGACTCTCTCCCATGAATCTCAAATCCCTATGGTTGCTCAATGTACACCTCCTCCTATAGAATTCCATTTAGAAATGTGGTCTTCACATCCATCTAGTGGAGTTTCTACCCCATCTATGTTGCAATGGAGAACATTGCTCTGATCGAAGTGTATCTAGAAACAGGTGTGAATGTCTCATCATAATCAACTCCCTCCACTTATGAAAATCCTCTCACCACAAATCGTTCTTTCTACTTCTCTATGTTTCCATCAACAACATACTAGATATTATATTTCCACCTGGAAGTCACAATTGACTTCCCCTTTGGTCTTGGTACCACCTCCCAAACATTGTTCTTCATGAAGGAAGAATGTTCTTCCACCATGGCATCTCTCCAAACCTGTTGATTTTTTTCCTCCTCATATGAAGAAGGCTATGTCTCTTAGATGTTGGTCACCATAGCGAAATAACTGCAAAACCTCTATGGTGGTTTACTTTCTCTAACAACACTCATGGGACTCCCCACTGACTCCTCAACTTCTTTCAATATCTCTTGCAACCTCTTGACTTTCTTCCTAAGTGGAGTGGCATAATCCTACTCTTCCTCCTCATCTACCAAAGGTGTAGACATATACTATATACTCGAAGATTGTTCACCAGTGATCGAAGACATTGAACTAGGTGTGTCAGTGCCCTTTGAACTAACAATCTGGGATCCAATGGTAACTGAAATTAGTGTAGAACCAGTGCGAGATGAACCCATACCTACTTAACTTTGTGGCCCTATATTTTAAGGAAAGCTAAGGTCCTTGTTGCTCTATCTACAAATATCTTTGAAAATCTCTATCCTCCTCAAATCTCACATCCCTCCTCAAAACAACCTTCCTCAAGGAAGGGATGTATGTATGGTAAGTCTTTGAAATCTCGCTCTACCCAACAAGGATATCCTTTTTTGTAGTGATTTCTAGCTTCTTCCTCTTCTCTGAAGGGACATTTGACCATTTCATGCACCCAAATATCTAAAAGTGCCTAACCTTGGGCTTCTTCCTAGACAAAGCCTCCTTAGGAGTTTTCCTCCCTAACGAATAATGAGTAACTCCTATTTTGAACATATATTGCAGTGCTACAAGCCTCAGCCCAAAGAAAGAGTGGTAAACTTTGATCATGGAACATGGCTCTAGTTTCTCCCACAATGGTCCTATTCTTCCTTTCAACAACCCAATTCTACGTCCCTTCTCATAGAACTCTTTGAAGGCAATGGAAGTATACTCACCCACATTATCACACCTCAACACATGAATCTTCGTCCGTGTCTAGTTCTTCATAAGAGCTTTGAACTCTTGGAATCACTTGAATGCCTCACCCTTGGTCTTCATGGACTAGATCCAGTTATTCTTGGATAATTCATACATGAATATAACATAATACTAAGAGATACTGAAGAAGTTGAACCACAAACATCAGACTGAACCAAATCAAGAATAATTGTTATCCTGCTATCATTGCTTGGAAAAGAAATTTTGGTGTACTTTCTGAGAGCACAACCTTTGCACACGTCCTCATGCCCCATGCTAAATACATACAATATTGTAACAATATCCCAGAGAATCTTGAGGGCTCCATTATTTAAATGAGTCATCCTCCTATGCCATATCTCACATATATCTTTGTTATTACTATTTTTGTGAATCAAGGCATAGCTAACCTGAAACATGATCATGTACATCTTCCCTTGTCTGATCACAATAACTTTGTCTGAAGTGATGTTGTACCCCTTAGGGTAGATGAGTACATGTCCACATTGGAACAACACCTCAAATCCCCTATCCTCTATGGTGGAAATTGAAATCAGATTCTTCAAGCCAAGGACATACAAAACATCCCCCATTGTCATAGGTGACAGAGACTCCCTCTCAAAAGAAATAGTCCATGCCCAACTGCCCTTACCATGGTGTCATCTCTAGGTACCACCTCACGAACAACTCCATCCTCGTTGAGATTAGTAAAGCACTCTCTAACACCAAACATATGGCACAAGGCTTCACTATCAATATACCAAGCATCTGAGGAATCTCAAATAGAAGCAAGACAAGCAAGAAATGAAAACTCCTGAAATCATGTGGAAACCTCATCCACCTTTGTTGAATCTACAACCTGCTTCTTCTTCTTATTTGGGTAAGTCAATGCATAGTGTCCCATATTATGACAAGAAAAGCATTTCTCTTTTCTCATATCCTTCTTTTGCTCACCCTTGTTCTTGGCCCCTTCTTGAATTTCTTTTTTTCCATAGTTGCAAGGGTTGCATTCTCCTCATCATGTACAAGTTGCTAGCTACAAGAGAAACCCCCAAGTCTCAACTTATCCTGCATAAAATCATCCCATAGTCTTTCCCAATCAGGCAACATCTCCCTAGCAATAATACTACACATAAAGTTGTTCCATGGTTTACAAAATCCATTTAAGGCAATTGTAACTATGAAAATTCCTAGATCTAACAATCTCAGGAACCCTACTACAACCAGCTGAATCTACTTCTCCTAGATTGTAAATACATTACAAACTTATTTCAGATTTCTTCATGAAACATTGAAGCAAATTATTGAAGCAACCTACACCAAATTAAATATGATTATGAAACATATAAACTAAGCAAGGAAAATAGAAACACATAGGACACTGTTATTTTTTTACAATAGTCTCCAGAAAAACCCAATGCAGGAAAATCAGTGCAGCAGCTCTGAGGGTTTTATTATTATCCAAGAGAAAATTTGAGTACAATTATAGGATGCTCAACCAGCAATCTGATACAGAGAGAATACTGAACAAAATATTGGTGAAATGATCTCACCCAGTCATTGAAGAATTAGTGATAGATCTTGCTGCTCTAGAGGCTTTTTTTCACCCTCTGCGTGGTTTCTACGCAAAACCGCGTCACTTTGGGTAGTTTCTGCATCACCCTTCCTAGGTATTACATTACATCTCCTATGGATCCTCTGTTGGCTGGGAAATCGACCTTCTACCTCCTAGACTCACACCGTGGCTTTTGGAAACTGAATTTCGACTTCCCCTCAAGGACTACGTTGCCTCTGTGTCAATATTGTGTGGGCCAAAGTTAGCCTTCCTCTGGACGTCTTTTTGTACTCCCTCTACCTCATACTCTCCGCAAATTCCTTCTTCCAGATTTTCACTACCCTTCTGCTGCAAGAAATCTTCTCAATCAATTTTTTCTCCTAAGAACTTCTCACTTCAGAAAAATCGATTTCCTTGATCTCTCAGTGTGTTTTCCAAATGACCCTTAAGCCCCTTCTTATATCTTCCTGTTGGACAACCAACAGCCTATATTAAATCATAATCAAAGGCTCAAATCGTTTTGGCTTGACCTATGTCTTTTTCTAGCAGTTTCACCCCTAATTAGATTAATACCCATTAATATTTTAATTTTCCTAAGTTTAGACTTAGGAACCCCATTAAAAATATTAATTATTTTAACAAAATTACTTATGGGAGGAATTTCGAAAAAATCTTTATGGGTTCTTTGGAAAACATGTGCCCAAGCTTCCCTGCAAAATTTGAGGCTTAGAGCACATCTGATGCTACCCCAAAGAAACACTCACTCTTAGCGAGGAATGTGCTCTAGCAATATACTGCTACTGCATACTTTTCTTACTCTGAAGCATCATCCACTGTGTTGTTGATGTCTGTCATGTTTTCCACCAACTACTGTGTTGTTGTTGCTATTGTAATGATGCCTTTGACACTGCCACTGCCAATGCTACATATGTACTACAGCTCCCTCTCAAATGTTGCATCCTCTATGTTGCTAGCACTGCCACCGCTAACACTGCATTTGTACTGCAACTTAGTTGCTGAGAGAAACAATTGAAAACACCCAAAATTGGACAAGTATCCAGTGGATACACCACAGTGTTGAAATCCTCACTACTACTAGTCCCACGCTCTCTTATGAAGCCATTGTGTTGCTGAAGCTCTGGACTATGCCTCCTCACACTGTTGCCTCTCTGCTTTGTGCTTCTCACATTTTGGTGCTACTAATCGATGCATCTATTGAATCAACACTCCATGGCACCAACTAAAAACTCCTTTATCCCGCTACTACTGATCATGGGCTCCCGTAACAAGGTGATGATTCAAGAGGTGGGCTCCTCAAGGATCTTGCCCATCTGTATCTATATCGAACTACAGTTCTATATCAGGCCACCTCCCTCTTGGAGGTATCTTGGTTGTCATGGTGAACTCCTCCTGTTCAATCTTTGTAGTTGCAACCTTAGGGTTATGCTTCTCATCCTTTTCCTTTTTCTTCAAAGGACACTGGGATGCATAGTGGCCCATCTCGTCACATCTAAAGCACTCAACCTTGGAGATGTCTTTACCACTGTTTTCCCTTCAATGCAAAGGTTACATTATCCTCCTCCTATACTTTGAGCTTCGACCCACTTTTGTTGATGCTCCCGTCAAGTTTGACCTTGATCATGTTTCTCCTCAACTCTTCTTGTTTCAGAACTGCGCACATCTTGTCCCAATTTGGCAATGTTTCTCTACCCAGGATACTCTGGACAAAGACTTTCCATTCATTCGAGACGAAATTTAGAGCCAACCTCACTAACTCTAAATCCTGAGGTGTATGCCCTGCAGTTGAAAACTCATCAGGGGTCTCCTTCAGTTTCGTGAGGAATGGATCCACACGTTCTCCCTTCTGCATCTGAGAATATCTCAGCTTTTGTTCCAAGTACATCTTTCGTTGATCGAAAGATCCCTAACATAATGTGTCCAAGGCATCCCACATATCCATAGTAGTTCCTTTACTAGCAACGTGGCATACCACATGATCCTTGACTCCATCCAGGATCATTTTCTTGGCCTTTGACATCTAAGCCTTGTACTCCTTTCGCAGATCTACATCCGCAAGTTCAACTAACACATTATCAACATACGTCTTGAGGGCATGCTCATCTAGAAGGAAATACCTTCTAGCCTTCCAGATGATGTAGTTGGAAGCCCCTTCCAACCTATCCTAATCCCTCAAGCCACTAGTTGCTATATCTTTTGAAAACTGTCGAACAACTCCCTCCTTCACCCTACTATGCAGCTCCTAGGCTAGCTTACGCACTCCCTGATGGAGCTAGTAAGTAGTTGCTCCTCTGCTGCTCAACAAATGAGAAATATTGATTTCCTCAGCAAGACATCACTAAGGAAGTATTCCCTCATTATGTGATATGCTTCTTCCTTCTGATGGCTTTTTTGCCCAGCACTCATCTTGCAGAAAATTGTGTCCCACTAGCTCCAGGTGGCTCTGCATAGCTCCTTCTGCTTTGGCAAGTTTTCGATCTAGTAGTCTTACCTCTCTATCAGATCACTCAGAGAGAGACACCCACGAAAATATAGCCCTCCTGGCTAGAACTGTGCAATCCCTCAAGGGATTCGGACTGTTGATTGTTGCAGCAAGTTGGCCCTTGCTTCAGTGCTAGCACTGTTATTCCCTGTTTAACATCAACAGCTCTGATACCGTGTGAATATTCCTAGATCTAACAATCTTAGGAATCCTACGGCAACCAGCTGAATCTACTTCTCCTATATTGTAAATTACATTACAAACTTAATTTAGATTTCTTCATGAAACATTGAAGCAAATTATTGAAGTAGTCTACACCAAATTAAATATCATTCTGAAAGATAGAAACTGAGCAAGGAAAATGGAAACACATAGGACACCGTTATTTTTGGACAATAGTCCCCGAAAAAACCCAATGTAGGAAAACTGATGCAGTAGCTATGAAGGTTTTATTATTATGCAGGGAAAAATCTAAGTACAATTCTAGGGTGCTCAACTACCAATCCGATACAGAGAGAAAATTGAACAAAAGACTAGTGAAATGATCTTACCCTCTCATTGGAGAATCAATGACTGATCTTGCTTGTCTGGAGGCCCTATGTCACCCTCTGTGTCGCCTCTGCGCAGAACTGCATTACTCTGGGCAGTTTTTGCGCCACCCTTCCTGGGTATTACGCTTCCTCTCCTCTGGACCCTCTACTAGCTGGGAAATTGACCTTCTACCTCCAGGACTCACACCCCAATTTCCGGCAACTGAATTTCGACTTCCCCTCCAGTACTATGTTGCCTCTGCATCAGCACTGTGTGGGCCATCGTCAGCCTTCCTTTGGACGTCTTTCAGTTCTCCCTATGCCTTGTACTCTCTGGAAATTCCTTCTTCTGGATTCTCACTTCCCCACTGCTGCAAGAAATCTCCTTAATCAATTGTTTCTCCTGAGAACTTCTCACTTTAGAAAAATCGATTTCCTTGATCTCTCAGTGTGTTTTCCAAATGACCCTCAAGCCCCTTCTTATATCTTCCTGTTGGACAACCAGTTGCCTAGATTAAATCATAATCAAAGGCTCAGGTCGTTTTGGCTTGATCTGTGTCTTATTCTAGAAGTTTCACCCCTGATTAGATTAATACCCATTAATATTTTAATTTTTCTAAGTTTAGGCTTAGGAACCCCATTAAAATATTAATTATTTTAATCATATCACTTTTGGGTGGAATTTCCCAACTCATTCTGGGTTCTTTGGAATACATTTTCCCAAGCCTTGCTGCAAAATTTTAGGCTTAGAGCACATCCGATGCTACCACAAATCAACATAACTAGCTTATATTCAACCACTACATCTCCAATAGCCCCCAACTCATCATGTATTTGTATTAGTTTGGTAAGCATGAAGAGATGGTGTCATTTTTTGTCATATTGGTCCTCCTTAGTTTCTCCCTAAGCATCAATTTCCTATTCTGATTTGAACTCTAATATAATTTGCAAAGTGCTTCCCAAATTTCAAAAGCATGGGTCTTACCTATGATATGAGGAATCACATGGTCTTTGACTGCATCAAGAATAATCATCTTTGCCTTCACCTTCTTCTCATTGTAGGCTACTAATTGCACTAGATCTTGAGGAATGCCACACATTCTATGTGATATCCCATGTGACCTCATTCCATTCTTGTATGCTACTAATTGCACTGGATCTTGAGGAACCCCACACATTCTATGTGATATCCCATGTGACCTCATTCCCCTCTAATATAAATACAATCCTTTCCTTCCATGCACTTAAATTTGAATCTCCTTCCAATTTGTCCTCAATCCTAAAAAGAGTATGTTAGAAAATTATATATTACGGAGCAATGGAACACATAAAATATTGCAGAAATATAAACACAGAAAACGCACAAAACAATAGAGACACAGATATACGTGGTTCACCCAGTTTGGGCTACGTCCACCCCGAACAGCCAGTCCTTCCTTTCTATTATCCAGCAAAATGAAGAGACACAACCTACAGCAAATCCATTGTAATATCCTCTGTTTTCTCTCACAGTCTCACCTAACTGTTTCTCGCTCACAGAATACACATCTATATCCCAATCTCCAATACAATACCCTCATACAAAGAGAGGGGTTGCCTTCTAGGGCAAAAAACCCTAAACTAAACATAAGTTCTACTGTCGAATCATCTGCCTAATGGACGGCCCAGATTAACTAGAAATTACTATACTTTTACAAGGCAATTTTACATTTGTTTTTAGCTTCGGGGGCACTACCCCCAAGCCCCCACCGGGGGACGGCTGGCCCCCGGACCCCCCAGCCGGGGGGGATCGGCCCCCGCGGAGGGGACAAGTCCCCCCCGCGTGAAGGGTGTACAAACTTCCTGGGGTATACATCCCGCTGAAACAAAGACCTCTGAACAATCATGCTCCACACACAACAAAGTAGTCATAACAAAGGCAAGAAATATCCTTCAATTAATGAGCAAAAAATCGAGTACAAGATGATGTCTCAATTTTTTATTCAATCTTAGCAACCAAGCTCTGATACCATGTAAGAAAACAACTCATAAAATTCAAGTTTCTCTTGTAGAAATTTCGTCAAACACTCTGACAACACTCAAGTTGCAATTCCAATAAAATTACACTAAGAAAATAGCATTCACTCAGCAATTCAATTTTGATTTTAGAACAGTGACATAGATGGAAAATTCTGAACTTATAGCAAATAACTCAGTAAACCATGAAATTTTACTCATAATTTTTTGGACAAAAGTCCATTGAAAAACCTCACAAAGAAAACTAGTTTGGCAGAGGGAGGATTTTATTAATATGCTTCAGCGACCAAAGTTTACACAACATAATTAACTTAGCAATAAAATTACAAACTTATATCAATTTTCGAGCCACAAAACAACCCTCAAATCAATTGTATGGATTGCCTCAAATTGTGTACCCTCTGTTGCCCAAATTGTACAACTTGTACAAACTATACAACCACAAAATCAATGCCAAAATTGTCTTGAACTGTGTGAAAACCACTGCTAAATGGTACAACGCTCCCTTAGAAATGTTTGCCTCTTCTTTGTCTCAATTTTCATAACTCTTGACTATTGTACAAATTTCTTTTTCTCTATTGTACGATCTACAATCAATCTCACATTTCCTTGTGATTTGTGCCAGCACTCTTGTCATGAAATTTTTGCCACTTGACTGTTATACTCAACAACTCATCCCCCTTCCTTTAGCATGAGTCTCTCACTCAACAATCAGAATATGAGCTTCTCTTTGGGATTCATGCCGCTATAAAGCCAAGAGAGGGTGTCCTTTGTCCTTCCACCTAGCCTCCAAAGTTAAGGGTTGAGATTTAATCTTGGACCCCCTAAATCCAATGATTGTGTTTTAATTTCTCATTAACATTAATAAAGTGCACTTCTTTCATTGACTTTATATCTCATAAAGTTAAATTAAACCCCAACCCATTTTAATAAAATTTCCCACATGTTATCTCCAAGTCTATGTGGAAAACACTTTTCCTAACTAACTTCTAACATTTGTTTTCAACATTATCTTCTAAACATGTCTTCCATGAGGTTTGAACATGGGTCTCCTCTAACAGAATACAAGACTTTCACCAATTCACATTACCCATTTCAACAAAAATTATATCCTTGTAAGAGTTATTCATCTCGTTTTCAGCGACAAGATTTTACTCTTTATTTTGTGGGCATGCAAACTAATTTTTGATGTGAGAAATGAATCTCTCTTTTGTTCCCAAAAATAGTGATCAACATACAAATAAAATTTGAAAAAGGTCAAGTTTTCAAGCCTTTTTGGCCTAAAACATTTAATTTCAAATTGAAATTTTATGTAAAGCCTAAAATAAGCATGCTTCAATAAATATTTCTACACAATTAATTATCTTTAAAAATTACAAAAAATAGAGACAAAAACAAATCCATGTAGAAAATGTTAAAATACCTCTTAAAACATTTATTTTATGAATGTCTTTGTTCATGTGTTTTTAGAAAGAAATTGTATGGGTGTCTATTTGTTTCACGGGGATTTCACCCAATGAACCTCTAACATATCACGTGCGTTCATGGCATACTAAACAATACCCTTATTTTGACTACATATTGAAAAATACCTCTAAAAATCACATTATTTAACCCCTACCAATATGAACCCAATACATCTTCCCAAATTAAAAAAACCCCTATGTTCACTCGATATTGTAGGTATCAATTTTTTCATGAACATTTTTTATATCACTTTATGTTTTTTCATTAATTTTGAGCTCCATTTTTTATACCTGTCAATATAAAAACTCTTTACCCCCATTATATGCTCAATATATTATGTCATTTTATCTTCAATATATATCCCCAAATATAAATGCATGTGGTATGGTATTGCTCCCCTAGTGAGGCCCTTGTGATTTGTTCTTGTGTTTTAGAAAGAATTATACCTACATGACTTGATTCATTAAAAGATATTTCTATTGATTGCACATTTGGAAGCTTAATCTAATAAATTAAATGTTATTTGATTTTTTCTCAGTAGGCACAATTCTTTCTTTGTTTAAGGTTTTAGATGTGGTCAAAGAACAACAAACATTTGTTTTAGGAGAGCACTCTTACCAACTTTGATATAAAATTTTTGTGCCTGGAAATTATTGTGTATCAATACAAATGGTATTAGCTAAAGTTCTAGGCAAGTTATTATTAGCCACTCACCCAAGGAAATTGTGCCATGTCCGATAAGCATAATAGGTAGAGGGAGACATCAATTAGTTGAAGGAGTTCAAATGTTATTCAAAGATAGGGAAAAATTAAGCCTAAAATTTTTTAGTGAAGGAAATATCAGAAACAAATTACCAAAAGATATCTACTTGGCCTATTGTGCGAAAAGAGTAAAATTTAATGAAAATGGTGCTCCAAATCATGAATAATCTAGTCCTCAAATTGTTGAGCCAAGCCTACCTATCCAAATAACGAAGATTTTGAAGCAGATAATATAAAAGATGATAAATATGAAATAAATTCTACAATTGAGATTTCAGTTAGCAAAACTTAAGTCATGATTAATTGGATTTTTCTCAACAATTAAGGATGCTAATTAATACTTAAACCCCAAAAAAATCAAAAAGGTATGCCTATGAACAACAGAGCTTTGAAAATAAGTTTGGATAATAGGCACCAAAAAAAGTTAAAAAATAATTCAAACATGTTACTTTTTATTTTATGTTCAACTATTTGATTAGATAATAATCGTATAAATGATACGATTACAATAAGAATGTAATATAAGTTTTTTCATTAATAATAAACATTAATAATAATAATAATAATAGGGGTGGCAGGAATGAAAGGGGTTATCATTCGCCTTGATGAACAAATAGAGATGCAATACATTGAGGTCTAGGTGTCGCATCTAACAACCACGCTAAATATCTAGCACTTTGGCAGGGATTGTAATTAGCAATAGCAAGGAAAATATCCAAGGTATTAGTGTTTGGAGATTCAATTATTGTAGTTCAACAGGGGTGCAAAGCAAGGGATCACAAAATTCTCATCTTCCTCCTTTATTGCAAAGGATTGTTTTACAAACACTACAATTTCAACAAATCAAATTTTTCCATTTGAATAGACAATTGAATGCAATATTGATTCATTACAAAATAAAAGAACTATATTGGAACAAGGGTCCTTAGAATTGGATCAGATGTTGATAATAAGTTCACATTTACCATGATTCTAATGAACAAGCTTTATGATCAAAATAATACATATAAAGGCTCCTATAGCTTAATAAATGTTAAAGCATACAAAGAGGAAGACATCCAATCACTTCAATCTTCGAGCAAATGGATTATGGACCGTAAATCAGCACTTGCAAGAAAGGAACGATGGCTCTCATTAACTCTTCAACCACAAAGATCAAGAAAGGCATACCCCTATCCATATCACCATAACATCTGGTGAAGGGATGAAGCCCCATTCGTGCACGGGTGGCCACAGGGTTTAATATTTTATGATGGGAATTGGTATACACATGTGAGGGATACTTCAACCCTATTAATGCATTCAATTCACTTCATAATGAAGCTAATACTACTCTCCCTCTATATCATTTGGCAATGATCTCAGGGAATTAGCCATGATTCAGGTATGGATCCAACAACCTTACAAATTAATGCACATGAAGGCTCTTATAGTCAAATAAATTTTCAAGCATACAAAGAGGAAGACATCAAATCACTTAAATCCTCAAGCAAATGGATTTTGGACCGCAAATCGACGCTTGCGAGAAAGGAACAACAACGCTTATTAACTCCTCAGCCAAAAAGATCAACAAAAGTTTAACCCTATACATATCACCATAACATCTGGTGAAGGGATGAAGCCCCATTCGTGCATAGATGGCTATAGGTTTTAATATTTCAAGGTGGGAATTGGTATACACGTGAGGGGTGCTTCAGCCCTATTAATGCATTCAATTCACTTCATAACGAAGTTAATTCTATCCTCCCTCTGTTATCATTTGGCAATTATCTCAGGGAGTTAGTCACGATTCAGGCATGGATTAAGCAGCCTTGCAAATTAATGCTCCAGGGTGGCAAAAAAAGGCAGAAGAGGTATATATGGCTCAGCCTTGTTCGCTACCGAACTCCCTTTGTATTATTGTTGCGTGTTTACACCAGTGAGAAGTGGTGGTTGTCAACTCTCGAAATTCAAAGAATGGTGCAAGAAAGGCCTCTTATAGCAGATTCAAGGACATTATCCAATAGGGACAAGCAAGCTAAAATGAATCAACTCTCAAAAAGATTGTTTCAGTGGAAGGGTTGTTGAACACCCTAAAGCAAAGGAGTGCCACAGAGGAAAAGGAGAGGGAAACATATCAATTGTTAATGGACACCAAATATGAATTGATACAGAGCAATATGGAAAAATTTCAAGCAAAAGTTCGAACAAAATTGGCAGACGGACATTAGATTTGTAGAGGTTGAGGAAAACTCCAGCAACTAGCAAAATTTATTTTAGAAGAGGTTGAGACCAGCGAGGAACCAATGAAGAAAAAGGCCAAAAAAGTTTGGGGGGCAAGAACAACGGGACAAGAATGTCAGAACTAAGATGCAAAGCGACGTAAATAAAAACCACCATTTGTCAGATAAATATTCACTTCGGATAATTTTATGTTATGTAGGTATAGGTTGTTATTAAGAGTTTTTTGTAAAGAATATAGTAGACATGTGTTTCGAATAGTCGATAAAATTATCACAAATATAGATTATTAATATTTTGGTTCATTGAATACAGTATAATTGTGGAATATGAAAAAAAAACATGTAAGGGCTTTGACCCAAAAACCAGATTCTCATTTTAATACCGAATTACTACCCATTCCTTTGAAAATAATAATAATAATCTAATTTTAATGGCACAGCCAAACCAAACACCAACTTGGTATATCCAACCCCCTTGTTTGAGAAACAAATCAACCACCCTTATGAAACAATTTCATTGCTAAAGTCCACAAAGATGTACATACCATACTAACTTGTAACATCTTAGGAGAAACATGTGCTTTTAATCATTAAGTCCACTCAATCTATATGATTGTGCAAAATTTGGTTTCTTGATTTTTTATTTATTGTTGTTTTTACACCCTTAATTTGTAAACTTCAAAATGTCATAAAATATTTTTTTGGCTTTAGGTATTTGTTCAAATGGTAATTTCCCTTGAAAACATTAAAAAATAACCATCAATAACCAAATACCTCAAGTCAAACTAAAAGTAAAGTTCATGCATTTAAATATTGTAAACCTCTACTCCAATGGAAAAGTTGGATCATACACTAAAGACCTTCCATTGCAAATACATTATCATCACACTACAAATTTATTTGTAGATAATGACATAACCTAGACATTGATAAGATGCCATGTGTTGATAAAATGATTTTACCCTTACCTATTCTTTTTAACTAATTTTTAGTAAGCCACAACTTTGTTATATAAGCGATTAAGAATGCTCAAATATCATAAACTAATTTTTACTTGCATAACCAAATAAAAATATATATTAAATTGTTATTTACCATTTTTTATATTTTATATTTTTTCATTTTCGAAAAATTGTCATAACATTAATAAAATATGATATTATATTTTTTCATTTTCGAAAAATTGTCATAACATTAATAAAATATGATATGCCAAAAAAATTTATAAGAAAAAACAATTTAAAAAATGCTATTCATAACCTAACTTTATTATTTAAAAATACATATAACCAACCAACCTAACGAATATGATATAACAAGAAATTTTATAATAATAATAAAACATTTAAAAATTGTTATTCATAACCTATCTGACTTTATCTTTATTATTTAAAAATACATATAACCAAGCAACCTAACAAAATATGATATGACAAGTTTTATAATAATAAATAAACATTTAAAATTTGTTTTTCTTAACCTATCTAACTTTATTAGTATTTAACTTTATTAGTATTTAGAAACACATGTAACCAACAAACCTAACATATAAAAAGGGGAGGAAAAGGAATATTAGCTATCAAAAATAAACATTTTACCATGTGAATTTAACGAAGTGACGATGTTGTCAATCAAAGACAAGACAATATATCCCTGCTCTCTACTGAAGTTAATTCGGAGATGGAAAGTACCTATTCTTTAAAATCCATACATTTGAAGAATAGGTAAATCCTATCCATACATTTGAAGAATAGGTAAATCCTTGATCTTTAGTGAAGTTGACTGAACATCCTCATTACAAAAATTGCTATTTATAACCTATCTAACTTTATTATTATTTAGAAATACATGTAACCAATGATATTTATCTTTATCTAACTTTATTATTATTTAGAAATACATGTAACCAATGAACCTAACATATAATATAAAAAGGGAGCGAAAAAAAACTTCACTATCAAAAAGCAAACATTTTACCAGAAAAAAAACAAACATTTTACCATGTAAATTTAAAGGATGTGATGCATCTAAGTCAATATATCCCTGCTCTCTACTGTTTGAAGATGGAAAGTATGTCTTCTTTAAAGTCCATACATTTGAAAAATAGGTAAATCCCTAAATGATAAATAGAAAATGGTGGCTTCGCCTTCCCTACTCTTTGGTGAAGTTTGTATTTTTTTGGTCGATTACTCTTTGGTGAAGTTGAATGAAGATCTCCCATTACAAACATTATGCCAAATGATAAATAGAAAATTGTAACTTTATACTAACTGATAAACAAAAAATGGTGAATTTTCTAGACATTGATAGAGTGCCACCCATCTTCACAAAACAATTATGTCTTAACTATTGAGATTTCCAACCTGATAAAATTATATTTGTACGATAATTATAACAAATTAGAGATGAAAAAATAATTAAAACATAATAATAAATAGTGCCATCCATCTTCACAAAACAAATGTCTTAAATATTGAGATTTTCGTCACAATAAAATTATATTTTTACCATAATTAAAACAAATTAGAGATGAAACATTAATATTAAAACAATATAGGCATCACACTTAATACAGAGATAAGATGGGCAGAAATGCTAAAAACAGGTATGGTATGAAATACATAAAAGTTTCCAAAGGTTTTTCCACAGTATCCAATCTACTACTTTGCATTTTCCACAGTATATCCAAAAAATGCAAAGTAATGTCCAAAGCACTTTCGTGAATATTTTCTTAGGTTCTAATATTATTAATTTTAAAGGACTCTGTTGTGGTAAAATTGTACAAAAATTTTGAACAAGAGAGTGTATATATAAGTCAGACTCAAATATCTCAAATAAGTCATGTTTAGACTCATATTGTTGTCCTCCATTTTCTGATGCCACGCCAACTATAGATACGGGGAAAAGACCCAGCATAAGCCAACAACGTTGACCAACAGGCCGCAGTTAACCACGACATTGCCACCAACTAGACGACGGTCAAACCACTATTGTAGCCAATTAAGGCCACCACCGCGGGCATTTAACCACTCAACTCCGTCGCTCTGCTAGCCAGCTCATTCTTTAATTTCAGTACCAACAGTAAGGCCAAAATATAGAGTTTTAAGTAGCAAACTTGAGCCGCTTCAAAT
Source organism: Pinus tabuliformis (assembly GCA_031772625.1). NCBI lineage: Eukaryota > Viridiplantae > Streptophyta > Pinopsida > Pinales > Pinaceae > Pinus > Pinus tabuliformis. The sequence goes on from CM062809.1 coordinate 859,851,087, forward strand.
GGACTCAACAAAACTGAGCTTCCTTGAAAGATCGCAATTAGTAACAGCATCCATAAAGTGTCCAGCTCACATAAATGTAACAGGCGAACCGAACGAAAAGCTAAGCCCAACATGTATTAGGTTTCGAACGCTTAGCGTACCCCACATACCAATGCAACTGAACACATTTATTGCCACCATAACGTTTTTGAAATGAAGAAACCAAGAGGCGTTGTTCTACAAGCAAATTTAAATTCAGAAAAGGGAGAACAGTGAATCAAATATCACAAAACTTGGTCCTGCTTCCACAACAATATTAGATCCCAAAGATGCCATGATTCTACTCTGACATGGTTCTAACTTTTGTTAGCAGACCCAGGGAAGGTAAATTAGAACCAAAATGTTCTCTTAAAGTGAAAAAAAGAGATCAATCTAAAAAGCACTTAAATACTGCTTGCTACTTCAAATATGCCACATCCTAATTGTAAGTTCCAGCCACACTTGCCCGTAAATGACACTAAACGGGTCTGCGTTGGAAGTGAATTCACTGGCATCATTTGACTTGAAATGCATTAACCATGCAGTTCTTCCTTTTAATTGCCACACACACACCTCCAGGAACTGATAGGAGGAAATTATCATCCCTTAAGCTACCCTAACCTACTGCTCTAGCTCATCTGACCAATCCCCGGGTGAATCTCCTCCCCAAATTTTCTACTGGCGTGATCTATCCACACCTACAATGCTCTATACAACCAACCTGCAAATAGTCCTTGACTGACACATAACCATTTACCATCGGACAAAAGGTCAAGGATTCAATAGCATACGAAGAGGTCAAGGATTCAACAGCATATGTAGAGTGGAGCTAAAGATATTATACAGCCCAATAAGAAGATAACATCTAGCAAAAATATCTTGGAACAGAAAAATGCTGACCTCTCTTCAATCAAAGGAAAACCTAAATATGACATTTTTACCATGACAAAAATAGTAATCTATCAATAAAATCCATTATAAGGAAAAAAATAAAAATAACATTGTCTGCTAAACATTTATGAAGATCTAGTACACTGAAATGAGCCAAAACAGCCTTCCATAAATAAAATCATCAATAAAAATGATGGGCGACAATCACTCAAAATTATTCAATCGACTGCCAATTTGTCCCTCCTTTAGTTTAATCCTAAATACAATGAAACCAATTGTACACATATACAACAAAAATGTTGATCATAATACCTCGTAACTGCTCAACACCAACTGAGCGGTAGATGCCATGAATCAATAATCTAATCGCTTGAATTAAAAATTTGTGGCTAGCACGTTCCATGGCTTCAAGAAGCCACGTTAAAAGGCCACCATAACTGTGATCAATGATATTATATTATTGGCAGGAGGACGTGTATATCTTCGAAGTTCCATCATATAAGAAAAGACCGCATAACTTCGTAATATAAACAAAACGACTTATTTCACAAATTAGCGCATAACTTCGTAATATAAACAAAACGACTTATTTCATAAATCGTGCATACGCTCAATGGATGATCCCATGGTCATTTCAAAAGCTTTCTTCAAACAACGGAACCCATTTAATCCTATGAAATCATTGCTGGCAAGAGAAAGCAACTCCAGGGACGAAGTAAGGACAAAACATTTGCATAATATCAACATTAATTTTGTATTAATCAATTAAAACAAAAAGATATAGCCCTTCCTAAAAGGGAAACAAAATCGACCATGTGGGCTTTCTGCCCACAACCTCGATAAATGACAGACTGCAGGTGGAAGTTGAAATTATCGACATTTACAAGGTTCCAGGCAGAATACTTATCACATCAATGTTCCGAAAAGAACACCTGCATGGTGCTTACAATTCACCATACTAAAAGGTTCAAGGACAGAAAATATATTATATATACCATCGCCTGCCATTCTGTAAATCATGTTTAATATAACAAGGCTCTCAAAAAATGTATTTGCTGACAAAATCTTTATGAGGAAGATAACGTGTTTTTTCCTAAGAAACCGTTGAAACCGTTATGTTGAGATATCTAAAGCCAGTTCCTCATTCGAACACCTACCAGTATTTAAAAAAATAAGCATTCAGAGCAAATTACTTCGTATCCACATTATTGATAACGGAGGCAAAAATAATTTCATATTAATTTGATCTGTACATGTCAAACTCGTGAAGAATAAGTAGACTAACAGATCAGCATTCACGGGTCATCAAGATTTCACACCCATTGAAAAAAATTACAGAACCTGGGTGATCCATCACCAGTGCATTACTGTCCTATGAACTGTGGTACATATCATCTTCCTGAACAGAAAATTGAACATTTATGTGCAAGGCTACAATATGCAAAATATTAATTATAATATAACCAAAGAGCACACTCTGTTCAACCTATGTTTGGAGCGCTCATATATTCTTTGATGATCTACACCAAACCAAAAGGATTTGGTTCCAAAATATCGCATCCGAAAGTTGACGCAAAATCTTAGAAATAGCAGCTACTACCACTTGATTTGGGCTGCTTACATGAAAGAAAATGATATTCTAACTAAAATGAAAACAAACTGATACCTCATTCAAGATGCCTCCATCAATGCCAATGCAGCAAACTTAGTGGCTAGCTAAAAAAGGTGCTTTGCCATCAATGCCAATTTCTTCACCACTACAATCCCACCTTCCAGAGAGATTGCTTCAGTTCTTATCCTTCCATATTTTTGTTATATCACCTCAACTGAATCACATGGCAAGTGATACAGATCTTATACAGTCAAAATTTTCCGCTTGAGTATTACCTCAACTTAATTACTAAATAGTTACCTGGAGCTTCACTTCCTAACTACTCCCTCTGCTGGGAGGCAAAGCACCAGTGCAATAACTGACCATGCACAAATTTAACTATAAATATCAAGACTTTTAATCATCCCAGCATGTGTAGGCCCTTTCCTGAGATAAGACCAGGAATTTATTCACAAGATCATTAATCTCCGACACCCCATATAAATTTTGCAAGCATGCATGTTTAGAGAGGAACACACAATAAATCGATAGCACCATGCACACTGCTGATCATTATGCTACAAAATAAAAACTAACCACCAACTTCATCAATATCAATCCATAGCTTCATAGAAAAGGACTTGAGGTTGTAGATGACCCCTCCTACATGTATCGGTCACCTCATCCCATCCACCAACAACCTGCATTTAAAGCCAAATATTCAGTAAATAAAGACATCAATTAGCAATTACACTCTGCTTAAGTGTCTTGCTGACAGTCAGTTCCTTCTCATTTTCTGTTTCCCTTTATTCAAGATCTTACCTTCACAGTTGCGTCATCATACATAATCCATGCATTATCAGGGCTATAAGCAAAACAATGATAGTGCTGGCCATAATAGCAAACCTGCCAATAAATTTATATGCATCAACAAGTAAACCAAAAGTCAAATAATAAAAACATTCCAGCAATCCTACAACTGACACTTCAAGTGAATTTCTCGGTGACAGAATGCTTAAAATACATTGATTGTGGACCAGATTTATAGAAGACATTGCATTCAAAAGCAAAGGCATTCGATGTTTCTGGGCAGCCAGGCACAACCAGTCAATTGTCATTCACAACTAAGATCACATCCTACCTTACTGTTGTTTGTATATTACATTGTGACACCAAAAAGAATGTCAACCAATCATATTTATGACAATGTAACCAATGTTCTAACAAGTTTCTGGGGCACAGGAATGCAGGAGCAGGGAAACACATCTAGAAGATGTGTGGAAGAATCCCCCAAATTTTATAAAACATCATATGGGACATCAGGGTCTCTGAAAAGGGAACTCCTGCAAAAATATTACAAAACTAAAAATAAAAATATACAAAAACTGAGACTTAAATCATTCAAAATCCTACACATAACAACCGTACGATTAACATACATCATTACCTGTAACACTTTAAATAATAAATCATACATGTAATGATGTGACATGAAGTAATAAACACAATCACAAATCATCTATCACCACTGCATTTCTCATCATATTTAGAAAATTTTGAAGATAGCTCACATAACTGATAACTGATCTAAGAACAAGTACAATTACAAATGAGCATCACTGCTCAAGGCAATGCCCCAACAGTCTCTACATCGAGCTACTTATGAATGAATAACGACCAACATGGGAGTGTTGCGATCTGAATCAGAATCATTTGCATTATCAAGAATACTCAATGGCACACCAACCAAGCAAAGTGGTGCCTCATCAGGTCCTTCCTCATATAACTGTGCATTAGGTTTACATTAATTTTTATTTTTTTACTCTGCATTTGTCTTTCTTTCCTTGAAACAATGGACTTTGGTCAAAAGGGAACAAGAGAGCATCTCATTTTTTGAGAGCAACATTCCATACTACATCTCCTAGTGGCCCCCCAACAAAAGGGGATTTGGGGAAACATCCCCCTTGGATTACCATATAAATGTGCATTAGGTTTACATTCACTTTTTTTTTACTCTGCATTTGTCTTTCTTTCCTCTAAACAATGTACTTTGGTCAAAAGGGAACAAGAGAGCATATCATTTTTGAGAGCGACATTCCATACTACATCCCTTGTGGCCCCCCAACAAAAGGGGACTTGGGGAAACATCCCCCTTGGATTACCCACAGCCCAGTAGCATGGGGAGCGCATGGAGTGTATCCACCACCCTCCGTAACACATCCCTGTGTAATGAATTTAACAACACAAATTCATTCATCGTCATGTTGTAGTTTGCATTGGCATACGTTTATCATTGAATCGTCAAACATCCCTATTTGTGACAATTTAACAACAAAATCTCATAAAACAAAAAAAAAATGTCGTTTCTGCTACTCCTCTATCATTCACTTTATCAACATGTTGTAGTTGGCACTAGCATACTTTTATAATTCATATTTATGCATTCCATTTAAATGCTTCTACTTACTTTAACATTGACTTGTTCATAAGCAGCAAATGCAACTCTGGATATGGAGAAAAACTAGCCAAAAATACAATAAAATGTCACTGGAGTCTTGGTTCACCGGTTAAGCAGGGGTAGTGATATCCCCCACAAAAAGGTTCAAATCCCTAGACATGCTTTTCCTATTGTGAACTGCCTCACCCATCCAAGCATGTAGTTCGGGGACTAGGGTGACTTTGATGGAATAGATATTCTTAGCCAAAGGGATCTTCCTTGAGTGTTTTCAGCTGGCTAAATTTCATTGTCATATTTTGAGAAGGGAAGGGCATGATTGCTGCATGGAAATAAGAGGAAGCTTCTGTCAAAACAAAGAAACAAGACAAGGAAAGCCTCCAAGCTCTAGTACTCCCTAGTAATGGATAGACAAGGAAATAGTGAGAATGAAACATATTTTAAGGAAGCATGACCACAATCTTATCTACAGAAATGTATTAATGGGTAAAAAGGAAAATTTACAACATCATACGTTAAATCAAGTTGCTGAGAAAAGCAGCATTGACTGGGGGATCAAACTCTGCTGTTTAATAATATTAAACTCCAATTAAATATATAAAAAGAGGCCAACAATGTCATAGGTACGTTTTATTCCAAATGTGGCTGGAAATTAAAAATGTATTAATTCCCCCAAATGACCAAAAAGCATTCAATGAGACAGAAATACAACTCAGCAAGTAAAGTACATCCAACTCCAGAGTACTGTGCATTTCTCATGAAAATTACATCCAACTATAGAACAATAGTGAGAAGCTGACTAGAGTGTACCACTACAGAAAAGGATGGTTTATTTTTTAAGTGTACTCTGAAATTGCAAAGCCTAGTTTAACTAGGATAAAATGAGATGACATAAATAAAGGATAGTTTGCTGCCATATTGACTTGTCACCCAATACCTGGTTAAGAACGATCATAGCAGTAGAAATTAATCTGCAGCAGGGAAGAAGACAGATTTACTCTCTCCGTCCATTCAAGGTTTAAGTTCTTGGACCATGCATATACATAATAACTGTCACAAATTTGTCCTAGGGTTTCTTATTGTAGCTAGCCAACCATTGAGAGTAATACACATAACGGTACATGAACATGAAAATGCAATGGCAGTAAAATTCTCTAAGGAATTCACACTGGTCTATCCACTTAAATAGAGATCTTATCCAGACAGTAGTGCACAATATAATTCAGCTACATCAACAACAATCAACATAATGTCCACAAGAATTTGGGCTGACAGCGCCCACAAACTGCTTTGCACACTAAAACAGAGAATTTATCCTGTCAATGGTTCACAGCATAATTCAGTTACCACAACAACAGTTAATATCACGTCCACAAGAATTTGGGTTGACCACCCACACAGTGTATATGTTTAATCCGCAATCTTATTAATTCGGTACTGAGCCCTACCAATAAACACATAAATCAGATACTGCTACCGTTACTGCTTAGGGGGGATCCAGCCTTTACCCAAGAAGCCTGGATTCCTCAACTTCTCCACCCAACAAACCTCGTGCCTGTATTGTTATTGCAGATCACTACCTGAGAGCTGATAGAGGGTCATTAGTACTGCAGATGGGAGTCCCTGTTACTGCAAGAGGCCGCAGGACAAATTATAGGTGCAGTGTGGAGCCTGTTTGAGGGAATGAATGCAAGTGCAGAGGAGTGTTCAGGGTACGGCAGCCCTTCCTGTGGCCAGACATATGCCCAAAAATGCCAGCTGCAAACTGATATAATAGGTGCTCGGGCCTCAGAGCAAATCGTTTCTTCACATAAAACCCTTCTCAACCAGGGACAAATTTAAGGATTGAAATTTATCTTAAAATTTAGAAACCTTCACAAATCCTACTAGTCCCTAATATTTAAATTGTAAAATGTTTGGTGATATTTTTGTAAAGATATTCAAATTTCTAATGTTTTTATATAGTCTCTATAAAATTTTGGCGATTTTTTAGGTAAAATCATTTTATCCTATAAAAATTGGGCAAATCAATTTTAGGGAAAAATGGAAATTCGCAAATAATTTTTTTGGAAAAAAGCATGGAAAATTAGCCCAAATGTGAATATTAGCCCCTAAAATTTTCCCTATTCTTAACGTTCCAATGGATAAACCGTTCGTGGTAAAATGCTTCAAAATTACTCTCATTGTTTCAGATCCAGGGGTTGTATCTAGGGAATAATTTGGGGGTTGTCCCCTACTTAAAAGAGAAAACACAGGAATGATTTTGCTGCTAGAGATCGTCCTCCTTGCTTGTCAGTTCACTCGAGCCACTCCAACGAATACATTGTGCCAAGACAAGTAAAATCTTCAATCCTTCAACCAAACCAAAACTGCTCCAATGACCTGTGCCAAAACAAGAAGAAGGGTGTCTAGGTAGGGTTGGATCAAGTCCACCGAAACTAGACAGATGATTAGACAGGATGGGATCACCTCCACCAACGCTAACCAATGAGAAGGGGTCTTAAACCCTCAGAGCCTCAGCTCAAGTGAAAAGCGATCTCAAATCCAAATTGATGATGATAAATGACTCCAACTCTCCCTTATTTATAGATTTCCTCATGGGGCTTCTTTAATGTGAGGGGTGGCAAGTGCAACCTCCAATTTTGGGTTTTTTGACCCAGCCGACTCCAAAATTTACCCAATGTTGACCCAAAGATTGGATAATTTGGGTTTTCCCTCTTTATAAAGACTATAGTCTACGAGCTTGGATAAGCTATTCTGTCCTCCCATGGGCAATTATTTCATTGGGGACATTACAGATTTGGTGGCGAACTCATTCATTTGATTTTTTGTAGAGGTTGCCACCTACATCTATTGTTGCTTCCCTTTGTCCTTCTTCTTATCTTGACACTGTGATGAACAATGCCCGTGTTTATGACAAATGAAGCACTTTACCTAACTTGAGTGCTTCCCTTGTTGTGAGGTTGACTCCTCATTTTTTTTCCATTTCCCTTGCTAGGTCTTTTTCCTCTGCCCTTCATCGTTTGTCCAGACTCCCAATAGGACTCAGTTATTGTCACCATCCTTCTTGCTAGCATTTGACTTCATTTGAGTCTCATCCAAGATACAATCATCCCAGTCTTTCAAACAAAGGAAGAATCTCGTGAGCACAAACGTCCTTGAAAAATGTTTCCCACAAAGTTGAAAATCCCTTTTGTGCATCAATCACACAATTATTGAAAAGTAAATAATAGTAGCATAAATGAGATACACACATACACAAATCATTTATCCTTCAAAATAGTGTTTCATGCCTTTAATCAAAGCTTACAAAGCAACCTATGCAGACTGTAAAACCAACAGTTGTATAAATCCCCACTAAACATATCTGTACAACTTGCTAAAGAGTTGTATGGGCTAGGCGTCAAGCATACAAGATTCGTCCAAACCCTCCTTATGAAACTTGCTCAATTTATCGAGTAGGTTATCTTTATGATTTAGCCTAACTTAGGAAAAGTACATAAATTAAGTTAATTGATTAATGTTGGTTATTGAGCTAGGAAAACTAAGGAAATGTACCTTTGCTTCCGTAAGTGAATTTGTTTTAATCCAACCATTGAACTCAAGTGGGTTAAGATTTAATCCTAGCCATCAATCACTATGGAGATTATGGTGAAGGATTTAGCTCAACGAGAAATTATAAAAGCATGCCTAAGGAAAGGAGGACACAACAATTGACAAAGATTGAGAGAATGAATTTCTCAAAGGACTGAAGAGAAAAGAAGTGCGAAACAATGAGAAAAAAATTCCAGAGGAGATTGAGTGGGGGCTCTTCAACGAGGAGGCCATGCCAATTTTTGGGCACAAGTTCTGCAGAGAGGGTCACAGCTGACGTGTGTCACATGGGTAGAGCAGTTAGGATGCATAGGCTGTCAGAGGGTAGCTTCGGCAAGCCATGTGTGTGGAAAGAGAGGCTATGCATTGGCTGTACAGTGCTTTTGTGGTGCAGATCAAATTTCTCAAGGGCAAATTTGCCAGGTTTATTTGTTGTAATAATTTCTTTAATTTTCTATGGGCCAATTTCCCAGTAAGGGAACCTCATTGTTCCAAGCACAAAAAGTGAAGATTAGTTGGAATAATTTTCTATGTGATTTATTTCCTATATTTTGTTTCCACTATTTAATTATGAGTTATAAATTCTAGAGTATTTTTTATTTAGTAATTGCGGAAATAATTTTTCTAGGTTATAACAATTACTAGGAATTGAAATTAGATTTGGAATTTAGAAATTAACATGGTCTCATAGCATCAAATATGAAAAGGGGAAATCAGAATTCATACAAGTTTAGAGCAGATCTAAATTTCCAGCAGCAAATTTTTCAGTAAAATTCTGATTTGAGAGGTGGTCGCAATCAGGTTAAAAGATTTTTGACAAGTTGGAGGGGCCATCAAACTTCATTCCCTGGAAGGTGATGGTTACATTGATCCTAATGGAGAATGGTCTATGGGATTTTGCTAACACCAAACTCACCCCGCCTACAGATGTTGTACAAATGGTCATCCACAACCAGAAGGATGTGAAAGCCAGGAGGATCATCTTGGATGCAGTGAATGATCATGTGATTCCTCGCCTATCCAAGAAGACAATAAGGGAGATGAGGGAGGCTCTAACGATCAGAGTGATAATACAAACAGGAAGATGGTGTTGAGAGAGACTCAGAAACACCAAGATGACTAGATCAAATACCATGACTGATTATCTCACCGAGTTCACTCAACTACATGATGAGTTGGCAACAGTTGGGGAGATTATAACAAATGAGGAGATGGTAAGGACGACCCTAAATGGCTTTACCAAACCATGGGATCCTTGTATCAAGTGCATCATTTGCACAAGAGCATCTTCCTAAAGGGGGCAAGCTATGGGATGATTTCATCCAAAAGGAGATTTGAAAGGAATCTCTAGGAGACCTACAGAAGGGTCATGATGAGAAACTTGCCCTTGCCGGCCAGGCAAGAAAGGGCAAAAGGAGCAAAGATAAGGTCAAGAAGGATACAAGTGAAGAGGCTATTTAATAGGCTGGAAAGAAGAAGGATCTGAGAAAAGTGAAATACTTTGCCTGCCACAAGAGTGGACATTATGCTTCACAATATCTGAACAAGAAGAGTAATTTACAACAGCGAGAAGGCATCTATAGATACTGAAGTCAGAAAATTTGCTGCGAGGTTCAAGAAAGAGTTCTCATTGGTATCTTGCCTTTCTCGCACAACTTCCAAGGATGCCTAGTTTGTGAACAGTGGTGATTCTCGTCACATGACTGGATCGCGAGAGATATTATGTAAAATCCCCTCTCTAGACAAGCAACTCAACCAACATACCCAAAACAAAATATCACAGCAAATAAATTCTACCAGTATAACAGGTCTATTTATTAATACCACTGTAAAATCCTTTCTTGCTAAACAAATAACTCAACCATCATACCACAAGCAAAAAATACCACAGCAAATAAACTTAGCCAATATATTTTGATCTATTTTATTAATCTAACCTGGAATTACATGTTGGAGCAACCTTCTGAGTTACAAAAATATATTTCTAGAAGACCATAAAAAGTAATGGCTAATGGCAAGGAGATGATGACAGCATTGGGACGTCCCCTTACACGGATGTAAATTACTATACTGGACCAAATTTGATGGCTAGTTTGACCCTTCTTTTGATGCCACGACCCAACAAATGATGGCTTGAACTGCAGACGAAAATACAACCTCCCAAATATTCCACGATCTCTGATTGTACCCACGACTTGGCAATGAGATGAATCTTCAGCAATAAATACCTACGAAAGTTCTGAGTGATCTTTCCCTTTGATCAACTAGGATGATTTGTTTCACCATCGAAACCAATTTGCTCAAGGGTTTTACCTAGTGAAACATGAATCTCTGATCACTCGCAATTAATCACGAGTCAAACTCTGCTCTTTCCTCAAACGATCTGATTCAACTCTGGGAGAGTCAAACTCATGTTGACCAAGTTTGACTCATGGTCAATGCAAGTTTGACTCGCAACTCACCAATTAATTGCGATTTAGGTGACTGAGGCGATTTTCAGCACTCCACTAGGTGAGCACGAGTTTTAACTGTTCGGGTTGCTGCATTGTTCGCCGCATGGTTTAGTTAGGTTAAAAATTAAACGTCGGTCCGTAACTCACTCATACGCCGAGAAGGTAATAGAGGCATGGTTTCAGTTTCATTTTACTCCACATAATAGAGGCGTAGTGTGCAGCGTGCTTCAGCATGTGCTCTATCAAAGATTTCAGTAGCAAACCATTATCGTATCATTTCAGCAGCAATCAAGAGATTTAAGTTACGTCCTTTTTATTGATTAGTATTCAGTATTTTATAAAGTTGTAGAAGCAGATGCTTCTAGTTCTATGTAGTCACTGGTTAGGAGTCAGGAATCAGTGTTTGGATCATGTTTGGATTCATAACATATATGAGATACTTATTCATTCATAATATTTTGGACATCTATTGATATTATGCATTGTTTGGACATGGCTTTATTGAATATCAATGAAAAATGTTTTTTTTTAATTCAATATATGTGTATATCTTTATCATTGAATTCACTGATTTTTTCCCGATCCAATTAAAACTCTTTGCTCTTTTGCCTTGCCGATTTATTGTCGATTCCAAGTCTGGTAACATTGGTTTTACCCTTAGCACTTCAAAGCTACAACAGCTCTCCAAATCGATATGAGGAATGATTATGCATGCCTAAAGAGTGAGCTACAATCTCCCTTTTATGTTAGAAATTTTCATGTACCCTAGGTCTGGTCTATGCCTTAGCTAAGCACATAAGCACACTAGAGATGCCCAACTTTAAAGTACTTTGAAGTTTGAACAACGGAACACAACAGCAGTGAAATCAATAACAGTACAAGAGCATTTATGGCCCAAACAAGTTCCTTATCAATCGTTTAATAAGAAAAACATAGGGCTCTCATACCAGGGATAATGGCCCTTTACAATCCATGTACAAATGCCAAATACAATACATAATTACCTAGGCTGAGGCTAAGTCCTTTTAGCTCTCGTCTACCCTTCATCACTGGTTGTCCTATGCCACCAAATCCTTCAGTTGTTTGTTGTAACACACAGGGCACCCCTTGCCCACCTTCTACTGCTCAGCGATCTCTCTTTAGGCTCACAGTCAACCTTGTTTCCCCCCTAGCAGACTTAACATAACCTCCAACAGCAACCCCTTGCCTTGGTTGCTCCTTTAGCCATCATTCCATTGTTGTTCAGCCCTCTTTCCTATTCGGCGAGCCTCCTAACTACCCTAGACCTCCTCCTTGACCCTTGTCCAGCCATTCTGGCCTTGGTTGCCTTGTTGTAGGCCTCAGCTTACCCTCAACAACCCTCGGCCTCCTCGATTTTCATCAACAAGCTACTACAACAGCCTTCAATCAAACTCAACCAGCCTCTACACAGTCACTAAGGCACTCGGCCCTACTCAAGTAACCAACGGCCAACCTATCCATAGTTTTTTAGGCCCTCGACTTACATTATTTACCCTGTGGCCAGCACCAAAACAGACCTTCCATTGATGTGGATTCTTCCTAGGCCTGCGACACTATTCTTGGTTGTCCTTCGGTCCTCCTTCAGCTCTTGGATCAGTCCTCCAACCTCACTCGGTCTTCAAAACAAAAACGATTCCTTGTTGTGATTCTCATTGAGCTGCATCTCTCCTCTAATATTTGTGGCCCTCTTGGAGGTTCTCCACTCCACACAAGTGTGTCTACTTTCACATCTTGTGACTAGCCTAATCTTTGGCTATTATATTTGTCCATTATTCACTTAGGGAATACCTTGGTCCATTAAGGTGTTTCCAACTCAACCTTAATCATCAATTAGAATATAATATTACTTTCCTTTGGTTCCAAGCCCACTCCTCTGGGTCAAAACCCAAACTTGGGTACTTTTCCCACAAACTCATCTTTTTGAGGGCTTTCTCCTCATAAGCCTAACACCCAAGGCTTGTGGGAGTACCTCCCAAAGCTACCCAATTTCATCACTCCCTCTTAGCGAGGGAGGTACTTCCATTCCTCGGAAGTCTTTCTTTTTCCCATACTGGAACACAATCCTATTCCATAGATACTCTTCAGTATTCATCATATGCTTCATCTTCCATCACAGAAGCAAAACTTGCAGTATGAACAGCACTCTTCTTGGAAGTGTCCCTGCTACTAGAAGCCTTCTCCCTCTCTTTTTTTCCTGATGGGCTCTTAAGCCATTCCATGGTTCCTTCTTGTCAGCTATGGAAGTCTCATTTCTTGCCTCTGATGATGCGCTCTTTCATGGTTGCGAACTCTCCCTCTGAATCTGTGAACTCCCTCTGGAACTCGACTCCCTCCGTGTCTTATAAACCTTCTTTCCTTGGGCAATAGGCTTGCCCTTCAGGCTGTACAAACCATTCTCTTTGACTCCAAGAACCACTCCTAAACTAGAGATAGAGCCACTAGGTTTGAGCATCACTTTTCCATCTCAGAACGTTGCTTCAAAGTTCAAACCCCTCAGCCTCAATTTTTGAGACAGACAACATGCTACACCTAAGCTCCGGTACCCAAAGTACATCTTAGACTCGTAGCAGCCCCCTTGACTCCATCCTGAATGGTACAATCCTTGTCCCGTTGACAACCCTCAGACTCTTTATCACCAATTTTCATGTGTACATCAAACTCCCATTTAGTCTGGCTCTCAAATACTTCTCGCGATCTTGTCATATGCTTTGACGCTCTGCGATCCATAAACCAAGCACCCTCACAAATGGTGTTCCCTGAGAAATGAGAGATAAAAAAAACTCTTCCTCGAACCTTCTCATGAAATCATCCTACACAACTGTGGTTGAAGCAACCATTGTCGTCTCTTGCTTCTTCTCATTCCCTCCTTTATTCCTATGTGGTCACTTACTCGCATAATGACCAAATGCGTCACATGTAAAGCATTTCACTTTACTCAAGTCCTTCTTCTTTCCATTATCGAACTTCCCTTTGCCCTTCTCCAACTTACTAGCAAGAGAAAGATTCTCTTCATCAATACTCTTCTTCTGAAGATTCTTGTCCCAAAGTTCCTTTGGGATGAAATCATCCCATAACTTGTTCTAATCTGGTAGATTCTCTCATGAGACTATCCCTTTGATAAATGGCTTCCACTACTCTACGAAGGCAGTCCTCCCCAACTCAAGTTCCTGAACCTCATCACCAATGGCACTAAGCTCGTCACAAACTTGTTGAAACCTTGTAAGATACAAAGTTACATTCTCTCCATTTGTCATCTTGATGTCCCTGAGCTTCTCTCTCAATACCATCTTTTGGTTCTTTTTCTTGTTCTGAAAAAAATCTTTCAGAGCCTCCCACATATCCCATGCAATGTTCTTCCTAGTGAGATGAGGTACCAAGTGATCCTTGAATCCATCAAGTATGATCAACTTGGCCTTTGCATCTGACTTGTTATGCCTAGCCAACTCAACCCTGTCCTCATACCTCAAGCCAGAAACCATTTTTGACAAGTTGTCCTTCCTTCAAAAACAAGTCAAATCAACTCCCTCTTAGAACTGATCCCCATGCACACTCTAATCCAACTGCGCTTCAAAGTGGATTTGATACCATTTTAGAAATTTCCACGCACCCTAGCTCTATTCTATGTCTTAGCTAAGCACATAAACACACTAGCTAAGTCACTTGACACAAGCACATGGGACATGTACGACAAGAAAATGCGAATATCCGACACATGACACAACAACCCCCGGGAATAAGACACAGAGGACACGTTGTATATTATATATTAAAAACTATAAAAATTTAGTGAATTAAACATGTATTATGAAATATATAAAACATTTAGTTGGCAATGATGCAAATTCAATACACAACCAATGCACATAACCAAAATAGCAATGAATGCAAATGTGTTCCATCTCTGAACCAAAAATACATCAAGAAAGACGCCCTAAATGCCCTGTATAGTCCAAAAAAAATCATGCTAGAACAAACAACTAGTACTATATATCATCAAAATCATTATCTATATTGGGATACTCATCATCAACATCACCCTCTAAGCACTAAAATAAGATAGAAAAAGCTTAACATGTCAAATCAAGATTTTGTTTGAGTGACAGGGGCATTTTTACTATGTTCATGATAGATGAGTTCAACAATCAATGCCACCAACATCAAGGTACATAGAGGCTTGGCCCTCTTAATAAAATGCTAGTTCCATACCCTCATACATGACAGACTACAATGGAAACGTTGTAATCCCCCAATCTTGAAATCCTAAAAACTGTTAAGACTGTTGGATTTTGAGTGGGATCTAAAATTATACTTTCTCCATACGAAATCCAACGAGGTTTAAACCACTCTCAAACATCCAAAGTCATTTCATGGTAATGTTAAAAATTTAAGTAAAGGATGAAAATGAAATATAAAGGAGAATGTCACTCATAGGACATGTGTTAAAATTGGCAACTAGGGCTAAACTCCATGTGGGTCATCTTATTTATTGCCCACATGGATTGATCTAAAGATCATCCGATTCCGATAAGTATTCATGGAGTTATGAATTTATTTTTATTATGGACAAATTGTCAAGTCGGCCAACAAATTATGTAAGCTCAAAAGCCCAACAGTATAAATAGAAGACGACTTGAAGTCATTTGTCACACACACTCACTCTTGTGATCTCACTTCATCCTGTTTTGGGTTTGATGAAGATGAGAGCTAGAGGGAGTGCCCTAGGGTATACGCTGCCCTAGATAACATGCCCTAGATCTAAATGCAGTCATGGGAGAATAAGCTCTACGTTGCTCAAAAAGCCAAAAAAGCCGGAAAAACCGGAACTGCCGAAAAATCCGGAAAAGCCAGAAAAGTCGAAACCGCCATAAAAGTTGAAATGAAAAAGTCGGAAAATTCAAAACTGCCAGAAAAGACAGAATTGTCGAAAAAGACGGAAAAGTTCTAGAACTGCCGGAAAAGTCGGAACTGCCAGAAAAGCCGAAAATGTCGGAAAAGTCGGAAAAGCTGGAACTGCCGAAACTACCAGAAATGTTGAAAAAGCCGGAACTGCCAGAAAAGCCTGAATTGTCGGGACTGCCGGAACTGTCGGGAACAACCGAAACTGCCAAGAACAACGGAAACTGCCAGGAACATCCGGAACTGTCGAGAATAGCCGAAACTACCAGAACCACCGAGAACTGCCGAAACAACCGGAGCATCTGCCTCTGAAGGAGAGCAACATGCAAAGGACAGCTAACTAACATTGGGACAGTCATATGGTACTTAGCAGCGAATACACCAAGCATGCAATGTTACAGCTAGCATGCAAGGGACAACTAGCATGCAACAAGAAGCATGCTAAGGACAACAAGCATGCTAGGGACAACAAGCAAGCAAGGGACAACAAGCAAGCAAGGTGCAACCAACACATAGGTCAAGATGGCAACATGGTGCAACAATGGCACATAATGCAATACAGTGATGGGTACAGTCATGATTAAGAAAGAAAGAAAGAAAATATTTTAACGTCCACGAGGCTAAAGATAGCCTAGCGAACAGATTGCTTCTTCATCTGCTTGATATATTCGGCCCTTTTTTTGTGAAGCTTCACAATAAATGCTCCCATCTTCTCGACAAACCCCTCATTAAATAGATTATCCCAAGAGCTAGCTGTCAGCGTATCTGCATAACTTTCCCTGTTGTCTTTGAAGGCCTCACATTCTAAAATGAAATGTTTTTCTGTTTCCACTTTTCCAGAAGAACAAAAAATGCATACCCTTTCCTCCCACACTTCCTTTGGCCTTTTCCAGCGCCCTGTATCACAACGGAGTTGATGAGAATTGGTCCTTAACTGAGCAATAAGAATTTTGGCTCTCCAAGAAATATTGGCCTCTATGTATGCTTTTGGTTGATGATTATGAGTGGGATTAAACACTTCAATATAGTAATTTTTCTTTCTTCCTAGCTCCTTCTCCCAAGTACGTTTGTGGAACTTTTCCATAACAAAAGCTTTTATCTCTTTGTTGTTTATGGGGCACGCATTCAAGCAAATATCCCATTTACTAAACCATTTGTTATTTTGTTGCATCCAAGTTTTTTTGCTCTTGCACAATCTATCATTAAAGACAACCTTAGGCCATCTACGCTCTTCCATTTGCTCAATTTTTTTTAAATACCTTATGACTCGCACCATAGCAATTGCTTCAATAGGAGCAGTCCCTGTTTCACTTAACAAGATATCATAAGGAACTGCACTTTTAATCTTAAATTTGTTTGTAACCAAACGCTTCTGAATTTTCTCAATTTGTCTCCACTGCATATCGGAAGTATTGCTAGCCCACAGTTCACAACCATATAGAATCACTGGAATCACTAAAAGCCCAAAAAGAGTTTGAGTGGTCTTCCAGTCCCATAACTCTGCCTCTCTACACCTATTTTGAAAAGCATAAAATGCTTTCCAACCCCCCAAAGTTCTTTTCTTTCTACAACCATTCCAGCTTAGATTTTTGTTGAAGTCAATTCCGAGGTATTTGTAATCCGCAACTTCTTCCAGAATGTTGCCTTCAAAGTAGAACTTATGTTGGTTATGTTTTCTTTTCTTAGAGAAGATCACTACTTTCGTTTTGCTAATATTGACTTGCATCCCCACACTTCTACAAAAATGCTCAAGGGATAGTAAGTGCTCTTGCAAACCAAGAGCCGATTTAGCAATCAGAATAAGGTCATTTGCATACAAAAGAAGCCTTATAACAAACTTGCACAAATAGATACCATCACCCCCTTGCGAATTTAACCACTCCTCAAGCTTGTCGATATATAAACCAAAAAGGGTAGGAGACAGTGGGCAACCTTGCTTGACCCTGATATCGCTTCTAAAACTTTCAGAAATGCCTGCTGAAGTTCTAATTTTGAATTTCACCTCTTCATACAACCTATGCATAGCTGCTCTCAAATGTTTAGGAACCCCAAGTTCCTCCATTCTTTGCCAAAGTTTATCCCTAGGAACCGAGTCAAACGCTTTTCTGAAATCATCAAAGCAACAAAAGACTTCTTCCTTCTTCTCCCAAACTTTTTCAATGATGTGCCTTAAAGTTATGCGATGATCAACTGTGGAATGCTTAGGTCTAAAACCTGCTTGCCCTTTAGCACGCTTATTTCTTTCTTCTGCCCACTTGCTAATTTTGTTTTCTAGCATGCTTCCAAATAGCTTTGCAAACAAAGGGTTTATCATGATGGTCCTATAATTGGAGGGATTATTGATGTCGCCGCTCTTGAAAAGAGGTATTGCTAGACTAGTTGTCCAATCTGTGGGGAGCCCTTGTTGTATGATGTTGTTGAAGATTTTTGTAATGTGAGGTGCAAGAATCTTCGAGCCCCACTTTAGATATTCTGCTTGGAGTTCAGCTAAGTCTTTTGCTTTTCCAACACCCAACTTCTTGATACCCATCTCTACCTCTTGTATCGTGAAGAGTTTAGTATCAGTGTTGACCAAGGAGGGAGGGTCAACCTTGGGTCAACCATAGTGATGATGGGTGCAGCATGGTACAACGCGGTGAGGTGCAACATGATGACGAAATGCAGCACAATGATAGGTGAAAGAGTCACCTTGGAGAATTAGTTGAAGCAGCATGTCTTCAACTGATATCATGTATCATCTTCTTAGAAATGATCTATGCTCTTATCTAGATAAGTCAAAGTGTTGACTTCTATTGTAAATGTACTATCTCTCTCTGCTGAACTATTGAAGAACATATAAGAAGAATTGATCGAGGGTTCACCACATTGGGGTTTGTCCTTGGCTAGTGCCACATCTTGTGTCCTCTTGTCTTGGCTTGTCTTCTGCGATTTATTTTTATGTTATATCTACAGTTTACTTTAATGTTGATGTGATTGCTAATCTAGAAAAGATATGGAGCTAACTGTGAAAATTGAAATAAATTGCTCTAAGCATAGAACATACCTAAAGTTAACATGGAACCAGAGCTGAGGTGAAGACAATGCCCAAGCAAGAGTGAAAGAGCAATCACCAAAGACAATTGGGAAAGGACAAAAGGATCAATGGATTCCTCATCCCTCTTCAAATTCACCAAGGTTGAAGTTGAAGCAGAGAATATTATCAGAATGGCGCAGTGGAATATGGCCTACCTAAAGATCACTTCATTGGAAGACCGGATCTCAGGGTGGAAGGAAAGGTAGATAACTAGTTCGGCCATTATGCGGAGTGTCCGGATGGCAGGAACACATCACTTGATGATGATAACAATCATTCCAGGGACATCTTCAATGATCAAAGGAAAGACAGGTAATGCAGGTCATCAAGGAAATGACCAACTCTTCATATAAAGCAAGGAACCCCAGGTATGAAGAATCAAATGTTGTTTCTGATAAGATAAAGAAGCACTATCTTGTATTGGCCCTCTCCTTCAGATTCTTTGGGAATCTTGCTTATAGATCGTAGTGCTTCAAGGCACTTCATCGGATAGATGGGTGCACTCTCTAATTTGGTAAAGATGGAAACAATCGTGGGATTATACTTGGAGACAATGCCACCTATCCCAGAAAGGGTGTAGGGAATGTTAACTCTCAATTCAATAAGGGTAACTCGATTCATTTACAGAATCTCTTCTATGTACTTGATCGCAAGAAGAACCTAGTGTCCATCTCGGAAATTGAAGTCAAAGGTTTTAGGGTGGCATTCATCGATGCAAAGGTACGTGTAAAAAAAATATAATTTTCAAAGATGCCTTTTCTCATAGGTTCAGGGTTGGCAATTTGTATCAAGTTGCAGGATGGTCCATTGTGGATCATGTCAATTGACATATCGCATCTATAACACTGGAGGTCTACCTATGGGGCCCTACCTGATGTGAGTCAAATGGTGATAGGGATGTCTGAATTCAAGTAGAGCATGAAGGTACATGTCTGAGATGTACCGAAGGAAAATCTTATAAGGGGACCATTCCCCTCATGCAGCAGGTCCACATGTTTGGAACAACCCGAGGAGTTTGAGACTCATGATCGGGTATCTCATGTATACAGGTGGGAGAAAGCCCTCTATGGCTTGAAGCAAAACACCCCGGGGGTAGTATGAGAGAATTGATAGCTGTATGATGAAGCTGAGATTCACTAGGAGTGAAACCGATCCAAACCATTACCTGAATGTTGTGGATGATAGAGCTCTCATACCGGCACCTTATGAGGACGACCTATTTCTGACAAGTGCAAACCCTCTCATTTGCATAAGTAAAAGGGAGTTGGATTCCGTATGTGGAATGATAAACTGCAAGCCTGTGACTACCTCGAGGATCTTAACTTTCAGAAGTTATATGGTAGTGATGTCGGACCAGATTTGGGAAATGCCCCTGAGTTTCATAAACTCATTCGCGTTGATGTTCTTGGTGAACTTCCGTCCGGACATATGTTTTGCAGTTAGCATGGTGAGCTCATATTTGGTTGAGCCTCACTGGATTGGTGCCATATTCTGAGATATCTTCGGGGCACAATCTCTCATGGATTGAGATACACTGCCGGAAATATGAAACTGCATGATTATTCGAATGCTGAGTGGGCAGGCAGTGTGGAGGATCACTAGAGCACTTCTTAGTGCTAGTTATCTTTGGATTTTGCTTTGATATCATGGATGAGCAAGAAGCAGAAGTCGGTTGCTAAAAGCACCGTCGAGACTGAATACACAGCTACGAGCATGATCTCCTGTGAAGCTGTATGGTTGCAGAAGCTCTTAAGTGAGCTGTTTGTACACATGATGAATACCACTGTGATTCTTTGTGACAACCAGAGGTGGGATTCGATTATTGAGGAAACCCGTATTCGATGATTACTCCAGTAGATAGACATCAGATACTGCCTTATCTGGGATATGGTAAGTCAATGAGCGAGGAGGCTCCATCACATTGAGACTGATGTACAGGTTGCAGACACTTTTTGTCAAAGCCCCAGGGAAAGGTCAAATCTGTAACTTTCCCGAATGACTTGGAGTCGTTGAGAGACCTTCTTATAAGGGTCTTGCATGTTCCATGCATTGAGATCTGGGAGCTCTGGGGGGCTTGGGGTACTTACTGGAGCAACATACAACCATAGGGCCACTCACCCTCCCCTGGTGGTGCGTTGTGGAATAGGATGATTCATTCTCCTGTGGGCCAGGATGATTCGTTCTCCGTGGCAACTGTGGAACAGGATGATTCGTTCTCCAGTGGACCAGGATGATTCGTTCTCCATGGCGACTGTGGAACAGGATGATTCTCGTGTGGGCCAGGATGATTCGTTCTCCGTGGCGACTGTGGAATAGGATGATTCATTCTCCTGTGGGCCAGGATGATTCGTTCTCTGTGGCCACTGTGGGCCAGGATGATTCGTTCTCTATGGCATCCACTGACAGGATGATTCGTTCTCCTGTGGACAGGATGATTCATTCTCCTGTCGAGGCATCCTACCCATGCAGTATGGGACTCATGGGAAGTACCTCTCATCTGATCAATGCGCAGGGAAATGACGATAGGGACCATAGTAGTTCTATCAATGGACGCATCGTTGTATCTACCATACTCCCTATGCTAGGATGACCTCCATTGATCTAGGATCAGTATGAGTGGTTTGAGACACTCTCTTATGATATTGATCTAGGATCAATGAAACTGATCTGGGATCATTATGAGTGGTAGAGACCATAGTTTTAAAAACCGTTCCGGTCTGACCGGTTACCGGCCTAACCGGCCGGTTGGGAGGCTCACTAGTCAGAACCGGTGAAAAAACCCGGTTAGAAGCCTCATTTGCCCAGAAAATAGACCTAACCGGTAAAAACCGGCCGGTTTAGGTCAAAACTGGCCGGTTTATTGCTAACCGGCCGGTTCTGTCCTAAACCGGCCGATTTATGGACAAGTCAATCAAGATAGTCAATGCTGGTCAGAAATGTGGGGCCAACTTGTCTTCTACGAGGCTGACTTGGCCAAAGTCATAAATATTAAGTTTCTCCATTAATTTGCTAACGAAATTCTGACCGAAGCTGCCAATCTTCAACAAGATTGACAGTTCTATGATCTGACTGATCATATTCTTGTGAAATCAACCTCTTGATACATGTCTTTTATTCCAAGCCTTGAAATTTTTTAAGAATGATGCCAAAGCAAAATCTTTAATATTGATTAAGGTCACTGCGGGTAAATCAAGCCATGATGCATACCTTTCATTTGCAGACTTATAATTTTGTTAGACTCATTTATGGCTGTGAGTTATGAGATGCTGAGCTACCCATCATTGTAATGTCTTTTTCATGGAGATCTTAGAGTCCTTCAAACTATGAAATGATTTGTAATTCAAAAAAGCACAAAATAAATCTCAAAGAGAAATGAGGTACTTGACAGTGCAATTCAAAATCTGTTTGTAAACTTCACGACGGGCCTTCTTTAATATGTTTTGGACTTTGATTTCTGGCTTTGTTTCAATGATCTTTTTGTAGGTCTGCATTCTCATGACTAATTCATTACTTCTTTCCTGTATAATAAATTCTTGTCATGCATCTTCGCTTTGTGATTGAACCTTTTATTCCACAGGTTGCTGGCGTCAGTCCATCAACAAGGTGTCATCAATATGTTTTAAATATCTTGATCAAGTTCTGCTAGAAAATATCTGCAACAAGGCCTAGATTAGGCCCTTTTAGGAGAGTTCAGATTACACAACAATATTACAGAGATCTGGCTTTGAACTTCTTTCACGACTCAGTCTCAAACACATAGGTAACTCAGACCTTACTCTGACTTGTGCTGAGGCATCCTCAGACTCTGAACCAGATGATGTCTATGTAGCTCCTGATGATGATCCTGTGTCTAGTAGTGGTGATGGACTTGATGATTGATCATGTGTACACTATAGACTTGTAGTAGGCCAATGGCCTCATAGCTTGCAGCATTGTTTTTGGACTTTATAGGCCATTTAGAGCCTCATTTCTTATGTATTTTGCTATTTTGTCGATGATATGTATTGCACTCGGTGCCATTTTGATATATTCACCTTTGCATGGTATATAAATGAGCAAACTTTGCATATTTTGTCTCTATTGGCTTGGAATCATGGTTTTACATCTTAAAAATAGTTTTGTTTCATTAAAAATTAATTATTTAATGTATTTTTTAAAAACCGGTTCGTTTAGACCAAACCAGTCCCGGTTAGACCGGTTCCGGTCGGTAAACCGGTTAGCTAGGTGGACCGGTTCGGTCACCGGTTCCGGTTTTAAAAACACTGGTAGAGACACTCTCTTGTGATATTGATCTGGGATCAATAAAACTGACTTCAGGTTAGTAAGAGTGATGTGGCACACTCTCTTCAAATGAAACTGACTTCGGGTCGGTAGAGAATGGTATGATACATTCTTGATCAATTCTTCTTCTTCATGGTTCAGCAGAGCAGTGCAGGGCACTGATGGCAGAGATAGTATAGTCGAACATATGGATCAGCGAATGGAGTTCTCCCTAGTTGAGAGGTAGTGTTAAAATTGGCAACTAGGGCCAAACTCCATGTGGGTCATCTTATTTATGGCAGCTGATATTTTTCTTGGATCCCTCTCATCGAGAGGTGTACGATTGATCTAAAGATCATCCGATTCCGATAAGTATTCATGGAGTTATGAATTTATTTTGATTATGGACAAATTCTCAAGTCGGCGAGCAACTTATGTAGGCTCGGAAGCCCAACGGTATAAATAGAAGAGGACTTGAAGTCATTTGTCACACACACACTCACTCTTGTGATCTCACTTCATCCTGTTTGGGGTTTGATGAAGAAGAGAGCTAGAGGGAGTGCCCTAGAGTATACCTGTCCTAGATAAGATGCCCTAGATCTAAATGCAGTCATGGGAGAATAAGCTCTACGTTGCTCAAAAAGCCGGAACTGCTGGAAAAGCCAGAACTGCCAAAAAAGCTGGAAAAGTTGGAACTGCCAGAAAAGCCGGAACTGCCAAAAAAGACGGAACTGCCGGAAAAGCCGGAACTGCCGGAAAAGCCGGAATTGCAGGAAAAGCCAGAACTGCCGAAAAAGCCAAAAAAGCTGGAAATGACTGAAAAGATGGAAATGCCGGAAAAGCCGGAACTGCGAGAAAAGCCAAAAAAGCCAGAAAAGTTAGAACTGCCAGAAAAGCCAGAACTGCCAGAAAAGTCAGAATTGCTGGAAAAGCCAGAACTGTCGGGACTGCCAGAACTGTCGGGAACAACCGAAACTACCAAGAACAGCCAAAACTATCGGGAACAACTGAAACTGCCAAGAACAGCCAAAATTGTCGGGAACAGCCGGAACTGCCAGAACAGCCAGAGCATCTATCTCCGAAGGAGAGCAGCATGCAAGGGACAGCGAACTAACATTGGGACAATTGTATGGTACTTAGCAGCAAATACACCAAGCATGCAATGTTACAGCTAGCATGCAAGGGATAACTAGCATGCAACAACAAACATGCTATGGACCACAAGCATGCTAGGGACAACAAGCAAGCAAGGTGCAGGGAACACATAGGTCAGGATAGCAACATGGTGTAGCAATGTCACATAATGCAGTACAGTGATGGGTACAGTCATGATTAATGAAGTGTGATGAGATGCAGCATAATGATGATGGGTGCAGCATGGTGCAGCGCAATGAGGTGCAGCATGATGACGAAATGCAGCACAACAATAGGTGAAGGAGTCACCTTGGAGAATTAGTTGAAGCAGCATGTCTTCACCTGATCTCATGTATCATCTTCTTAGAGATGATCTATGCTCTTATCTAGGTAAGTCAAAGTGTTGACTCTTGTTGTAAATGTACTATCTCTCTCTCTCTCTCTCTGTTGAACTATTGAAAAACATATAAGAAGAATTGATCAAGGGTTCCCCACATTGGGGTTTGTCCCTGGCTAGTGCCACATCTTGTGTCCTCTTGTCTTGGCTTGTCTTCTGCGATTTATGTTTATGTTCTATCTGCAATTTACTTTAACGTTGATGTGATTGCTAATCTGGAAAAGATATGGAGCTAACTGTGAAAATTGAAATAAATTGCTCTAAGCATAGAACATACCTAAAGTTAACAACATGTGTCCAAATTTCGAGACACCAGTAGGGCTCATGTCCTACAAATAGGACACTATTCAAACTCGTGTTGGACACATATTAGGCTTGAATCTTGTCAGACACGCAGGATTCACGACACGTAGAGGGGAAGGGTCGTGTCTGGTGACAAAGCACACTAGAGATGACCAACTTTAAAGTACATTGCATAGCGGAATATAACAACAGTGAAATCAATAACAGTATAGAAGAATTTATGGCCCAAACACGTTCCTTATAAGTGCTTTAATAAGAAAATTGCGAGGCTCTTGTACCAAAATCATGGCCCTTTAAAATCCCTATACAAGTTCCAAATATAAAACAAAATACTTGGGTTGAGGCTAAATCCTGTTAGCTCCCATCTACCCTTAATCATTGGATGTCCTTTGCCAACAAATCCTTCAATTGTATGTTGGAGCACACAGGGCACTCCTTGCCCACCTTCTACTGCTCAACCAAACCTCTTTAAGCTCACAGTCAACCTTGTTGCGCACCTGCAAGACTTAGCAAAACCTCCAACAACAACTTCTTTCCTTGCGCTACTCCTTTAGCCCTCAATCCATTGTTGTTCAACCCTCTTTCCTGTTCAACCAACCTTGTGATTGCCCTAGGCCTCCTACTTGACATCTATCTAGTCGTTCTAGCTTCTTCTAAGCCTCAATTGTCTGTTGTAGTCCTCGACCTACCCTCCACAACCCTCAGCCAGCCTATCCATAGTTTCTAAGGCCCTTGACTTACATTGTTTACCTGTGGCCAACCCTTACCAAGCTACAGCCAGCACCAAACAAGCCTTCAACTACTGTGTTTTCTTCCTAGGATTGCAGCGCTATTCTTGGTTGTCTTTCGATCCTCCTTCAGTTCTTAGATCAATCCTCCAACCTTACTCAACCTTCAAAAAATAAAAGATACCTTGCTACAGTTTTCCTTGAGTTGTGGTTCTCCTTCTCTAAGATCTGCGGCCCTCTTGGAGGTCGTCCCCTACACACAAGTGTGTCTCCTTTCACATTTTATGACTAGCCCATCCTTTGGTAATTTACATTTGTCCATCGATCACATAAGGAACCCCTCGATCCATTAAGGTGTTGTCAAATCAACCTTAATCATCAATTAGAATATAATATTGTTTTCCTTGGGTTCCAAGTGTGGAAAATCCTTGAACTGCGATAAATAAAAATCATTCTCCTAACTTTACCGATTTATTTGTCTTTTGTTAAATTATTAACGGCAAATAGCGAATAATTCACATTGCAATTCTTCACCACTAAAAATACATTGCCAAAATAAAAACAGGGACTGAGAAATAAATGCACACACAATAATAAAAAAATGTCACTGTTATTTTGGACAACTGTCCCCGAAAAAACCCTGAAGGGAAACCCGATGCAACAAATGAGGGTTTTATAATTATGCAGTAATTTTAGAGAGTAATGACAACTGGTTGCCCAACTGGCAAACCTCCAAAAATACACTGCCAAGATATACTAGAGACACCATAGTCTCCTCTGCAACAAATTCAGTGTCTCTCTGGGTAGCCCACACCACTATCTGAAATTTGCACTCCCTCTAGAAATGTGCATTGTTGCTCATAATAATTTCGCATCCAAGCCCCTTCAACTTGCTCTTATAATCCCTCGCTAGAACATCAACGACCAAGGTCTAATCATGATTGATGGCTCAGGTCATCTTAGATTGTCAAATCATTTTTCTAGAAGTCTCTAGAGAAAAATTGATTTCCTCAATTAAGACCCATTAATTAATCAATTTTCCTAAGTTAGACTTAGGCATTTTTTAATTATTGCACATTTAATTTAATTAAGAGGTTTCTAAGTGTTGTCTCTCAAAAAACTTTATGGGTTTTGGTGTCCTTGTGTCACTTAGCCTCTCTGACACCTTAGAGACTAGAACACCTATTTGATGCTACCATATCCATCAAAACTAACACTCCCTCTTAGTGATGAAGGTGTTCTCCACTATACCCATATGTTCTCTGAAGTAGACGAACTTACCTCTCCCTCGAGATTTCGTGAGTATATCATCCACCTATTGGTCTGTAAGAACATGATGTAACTGGATTGCTCCACGCTGCACATAATCTCTAATGAAGTGGTATTGTATGCCTATACGTTTCTAGCTATCATGAAACATTGGATTCTCAGAAATCCTGATGCAACTCTGATTATCACATTAGATATTGGTCACCTCCATGCTCTTACTAAACAAACTCACTAGCAACTTCTGAAGCCAAATAGCTTCGCATGTGACCACGCTAGATGCCATGTACTCTGTCTCTGTAAAGCTCAATGCCACGCACTTCTGCTTCCTGTTGGACCAAGACACAACCCCCGATCCAACATTGAAGCAGCAACCTGATGTTATTTCCTGATCCACTGAAATTCCTGCCCAATCTACATTTGTATAATCACATAACCTGACACCATCACCTAGAGTATATCTCAACCCATACTCCAACTTTTTCACGTAAATACCTCAATATATGCCTTATCGTTGTCCAGTGAACTCTCTTAGGCCCCACCATAAACTAACTGAGAGTGTTGATTGCAAAGCAGATGTCTAGCCTAGTGTTGACCAGATACATGAGTGAATCGATGAGTTGTCTATGCAAGGTTGGGTCCACGTCATCGTCCTTTGATGTATCTATCTTCATCTAATTAGTAATCATAGGTGTAGACATAGGCCTAAAGTCCTGTATCCTGAACCTCTTCAGAATCTTTGTAGTGTATCTCCCTTAACCAAGGAAGATCTCCCCATCCCTTTGTCATACTTCCAAGCCTAGGAAGTAATGCATCAGTCCTAGATCCTTCATGTCAAACTTTGTTGTCAAGTTCCTCTTGCAGTCCGCTATGAGCCTTGATGACCCTATCAAGAAGAGGTCATCCACATACAACACTAGGATGAGCAACTCACCCTCTACCATCACAATGTAAAGGTTGGGATCTGTGTCACTCTTGAAAAATCCCATCTACTACAACTAGTTGTCAATCTGACCATACCACACCCTGGGAACCTGTTTTGTTGATTTTTGTAGCTTGGGAGGTACTCCAAGCCCTAGGGTTCAGGGTTTGGAGGGCAAGGCACCACAAGGGCAGTGTGTGGGCTTGGAACCCAAGTGTGGGGTTTAGCACCCATTGATGTTTGGGCCAAAACCTTGATGGATTTGTGACTTGTGAGGGATGAGGATGATAGTGCTCAGCAAGACAATTCCAACGCAACGAGAATCATTCAATTCCGAGATGTCGTTAGAGAGAAATGAATTTTTGAAGTTGACTAGTAATTATTGGTTTTCAAGTCATGTAGGTTTGATGTAAAATTCGTCCAATAGATGGGTCTCTTCAATAATTCGTTGGAGCCCCTCATATGGATATAAAATGAGGGTGAATTGATGTTATTTGAGCATCCATCTTGTGCAACACGTATACATAAAAGACAAACTCGTGGGAGAGAGAACACTTTGATTTAGTCGCAGCAAAAGAAGAATGGGCAAAGTGGAGCTTAGGGTTGTTTCTAAGGGCCTATTTGGAGGCCATGTTTGCTGGTAGGGAAGACAAGCTAGCTCCCTAGAGGGTCGAGGCAGAGGTAACCGTTTTTGGGTCTGTTTGAGGTATTGTTTTGGGGGCAAATCTTTATCACCTTGCTGGCCGAAAGCTACAAGTTTACTGTGGGCTAGGCCGCAAGCCATAGCACCACAGTAAGGTGTGTGGAGGGGCAGTTTAAAAGGCTTATATATGCCTATGATAGCAGTGTGGTAAAGGAGGAGTCTCCCAAGGCTATGCCGCATTTAATGAAGGTTGTTTGAGAGTTGTCCAAGGGTTGTTTAGAGTTTCTTGCAGCCTGCAAAATGTGCCCTAACCAATGACAATCAAGGGCAGCAAGAAGACAACAGACTTGGAGTAGAAATTGATCTGTGTTGGGTCAAAGTATTGACCAAAATTGGATCGTGATTGGAGCAGCATGTTGATGTCATGTGGAGGGTCTTTCGAGGAGGAGAAGAGTCTTTCCTAGGAGCAAAATTGACAATCACGTGATTGGATGCCTTAGATCTGATTGGAGGGCAGTGTGTTGGCTACCTAAAGTAGCCCTAGAGCAGCAAACAAGAAGGACATTGTTGATGCGTGATTGGGTGAAAGATTGCAACCTTATGAGTATCTCTTTGATGGACGAAAGAGGGTACTAGAACGCAGGTTAAAGCTCAGGTATTGCCCAGCCTAGAGAGCAGTTTGATGAGCCTGTGTACATTCAGCAAAAGTGACTTGCAACATTGTTAGGAGGCATCCCTTTTGGAGTCTCGATGTGTAGTGGCCTTGATGGACTAAGGCACTACTAGTGAGCAGTACGGGAGCGAAGGACTGGCAAGACAAGATACGACATCGAAGTTGCAACGAAGTTTGTCATTGTATCTTGTATACCATAAACTGTACAGTATTGTACATTTAATATAACGAAGATTGGTGACTGTACATTATTGTACAATTTTGTTAAAAATCGTGTATATTTGTGCATATGTGATTTACTGCTTTATATTTCGGCTATGCAAAGTAGTTTATGGTTGAGATTCTTGGTTTGGAAGCGTCAATGATTTTAAGGCTCTAACCTAGACCCAAGGTCATGGAAATTCAACATGTTTGAGTCTGTATACTGCTCTCTTCAGTTTGCACACGTGTGTGCCCCTCTCATGTGTCTTGAAGTGCTCTGGTTGTTCTATATATACTTCCTCCTCTACCATCCCATTCAAGAAAGCTATCTCGATGTCCATCTAGTGAATCTGCCATCCCATCTGTGTTGCAAGAGATATCACTAACCGGATGGAAGTATATCTGCCAATTGGGGCAAAGGTCTCCTCATAGTCTATACGTTCCTTCTGCGCATACCGCTTGGCCACGAACATAGCCTTGTACTTCTCCACGTTGTCTTCTACAGCGTACTTGATCTTATGGATCCATCGAGAGCCCAAAACTGACCTATCCACAGGTCTCGCCACTACCTCCCACACATCGTTCATCATGATGGAGCTATACTCTTCCACCATAGCATCCTCCCACACCTGATGTTGTGCAACCTCTTGATAGTTGGAAGGTTCAACAACCTATGCCACCAATGTTTGGCACCTGTCAAGTTGTCTGCATCCTCTCTTGCTCGTCCTAGGAGTCCCCATAAACTCCTCCACATCCCTCAATGTCTAACGAACTTCTCTGCTAGTTTGACATTAGTGGTGGGTCGTTCGACTAGCGCCTCATCCTACTTTTGTTGCTCTGCCTGCTGTGAACTCGTTGGATTCCCTGCATCTGAACTAGCGTTGGTACTTGTTACTATACTAGAACCCTACGATTGTCCCTACTGTTAGACTAATGGATCTTATGCTAGCTCACTCTGATCCCCTGTTGGCATCTCAAAGATCTCTTGAAGGCTCTATCCTCCATGAACTTCACGTCCTGTCTCATAATAATCTTCCTATTGCTAGGAATGTGGATCTTGTATGCCTTTGGGGTTTTTCTATACCCCACAAAGAACCCCTTCACTACAGTCTGATCCAACTTATTGCATTTCTCATCTGGTAGATGACAGTAAGCTAAATTGCCAAAGATCTTGAAGTGACTGACCTCTGATTTCTTCCCTGAGAACACCTCCTCTGATGTTATCTTCCCCAACACCCTATGAGTAAGCATGTTCTGTATATACACCATTGTGTTACATGCCTTTGCCCATAGAAATTGGGCATGTCCTGGTCATACAATATAGCTTTTGTTGCCCCAACTATAAATCCATTTTTCCGCTCTACTACTCCATTTTGTTATGGATTGTATGGATTTGTCCACTCCCTCTCGATGCCCTCCTTTGCACATAAACCCATGAAGTCAATGTATGTGTACTCTCCTCTGTTGTCCATGCGAAGCACCTTGATCTTCTCCCCTGGCGTATTTTCCACTAGAATTTTAAACTCTTGGAAACGACTAAAGACCTCATCCTTGGCATTCAAAAAATAGATCCAAGTCTTCCTGGAGTAGTCATCAATGAAGGTAACGAAATACACGAAATATCTGTGTATAAGCTGCAACACACCATTTGATCTATTGTCACTTCTTGGGAATGTTGCCTTAGCATATTTCCCAAGTGCGCACCCTTTGCACACATCATCATGTTTTGTGATTAATTCTGGAACACCTATCACTGTCTCCTTGAGCATCATAATTCTTCGTGGTGTAAATGATCGATTCTCTTATGCCACAATTCATTCAGGTCTCTCCCACTGCTACTGTTATCACTGCTATTGTTGCTAACAAGTGCCTTTGGTCAAGCTCCAACTTATACAACTTGTTGCTACAAACTCCAATTTGCTTCACTTTCTTCCGGCTCTAGTATTTAATGAACAACTTCTTCCCTACGATGTAGACATCATATCCCTTGTCCTATAGTTCTGACACTGAAATTAGGTTTAAACTTTATACCTAAGGCGGGCACATGTAGCACATCTATAACATTGGTGTTTTCCCTTGATTCCCTTTGAATCTCAATGGTACCTCTCTCGACTAGAGTACATTTACTTTTGTTTCCCATTTGGATCTGGAAGTCCATCTCCTCCTCCCTATAGCCGGAGAAGGAGTCTATAACTTCTGTCATGTGAGTTGACACTCCATTGTCTATATATCAAACACACTATGAAGTTGACCTCGAGGCAAGTTATCTGAGCGAATACATCTTCCAATCTGGAAGACAAATCCTTAGACTCCTGACTGTTGAAACTCTACGGCCATACTGGAAAATCTAAGAACTTCAAATACACTGGAGAAGTCTTGGGTACAATTCTTTATGTGTTTTTCTCTTCCTTCCTCACGCTAATCTACAACTACAAAAACCTTGCTACGAATCTTTTGTGCTAGATCTACTTGTGAATCAATTGATCTGCTCACTGAAAAACCCTATGGCAATCTTACTACCTGTTGCTACTGCTTCTGGAGCAACTCAAATTTTCATCCACCCTGGATCTGGAATTCGATTTTCTTCCTCTAGCATTTCTCACTGCCTAATTGGCGTGCACAGATCTGGAAACTGGTGTTTCAGATCTCCCTTTGAAATTGCACAAAACTCACATACTTCACCTCTGAGCCTCTGATATGATCATCAATTCTCTGATGCCATGTAAAAAATCCTTGATCTACAATAACTAGAAATTATTCCCCTGACTTTAACAGTTTATTTGTCTTCTGTTAGATTATTAACGGCATATAGAGAATAATAGCATATGAGAAATAGGTGTACACAATAAAAAATAACACTATTATTTTGGACAATTGTCCATAAAAAAATCCCGAAGGGAAGCCCAGTGCAACAGATGAGGGTTTTATTATTATGCTGCAGTTTGAGAAAATAATTACAATTGGTTGCCCAACTAGCAAACCTTTGGCAATAAACTGGCAAAATATAATTGAGACACCCTAGTCTCCTCTGCAATTGATTGAACATGCCGCAACAACACCACCCAAAATTCTAGCCTATACACCTAAATTTTGGGTCCCCCTTTATCTTTTTGTTTTCATGGAACTTTCCTGTCATATCACTTGCCTAGCTATCACCGAAGGCCTGGGTTGAACTTGCTTGTATCAAGCTATGCATGCTACTCCTCATCATCGCCCTCATTTTACATAAATTGATTATGGTCTACAACTACTGTTGTCAAGCAACCTTACAAAATCTTTAGCCTTGCTCTGGTTTCAATTTTACATAGATTAACTTCTCTTGATTTGTCTCCACCGGTATTCATTATCGTTTTTACCCATCTTGCGAGTATGAATATTGTGATGTCCTACATCTTCTAAAGGAAGCATAGATGTTGTTCATTTTTCAGATTTCTACCCACATGAATATGCTCAAGCTTTGTCAGATATTGGATACAATGGAAGAGTAATGTGGTAGTATGAAGGTTATATTAGTGTTAATGACTTCATAGTAAGCATTGAGAAAGCAAGGGCAGATCTTCATTCTCAAAAAGTGTTATCAAATTTGGTCTCACCCGAGTGTGAACTTTTCTAATGAAAATGGGTACATGATTCTCTTGGGCCTCTTTATATAAGAATGATTCTTGTCCAATATTGACACAAGCATAGAATTGCCAAGGTGATTCAGTGGCCAAAAATAAAATGGAGTCAATGATGCGCATGTTGTGGCAGGCTAAGACAACCCAAAACAGGGGAAACAAAAAAATGCAATGCTCAAAGTTTTGTTCTCAGTTTGTCACAGTCATCCGCATATGGTCTACATCGCTGGTACACACTTCATCAGAAGCCTTCCGATTTGCACCGAGGGTCTTACCAAATTGCATCTTGATAAAATTGATGAAGCATTTATGGATTATGTGAAATATATGTGAAATTGATATTGACATAAATTAGTTAATATAGATCTTTAAATAGTTTATTTAAATCCTTTGCTGAAATATTTTTGAAAACTACAAGGTTTAAACATCTTACTCGAACCATTTTTTTTACTTCCAATTACTTTACACGAAATTGTATTATGTCATATGGACAACTTGTTGAAAAATGTGTAACTACGTTTGGTGTTCATAAATATGAAATGTACTTTTTTATTCTTGTGAATTGTAAAATGAAAGAAAACTGTTATTTTTTTTTTTGAAGCATGGATTTCATGCTCAAGATCTTTTATTTTATAGGTCAAGCACCCATTGAGTGCTTCTAGGGTTTATCCTAGGTCAAGAAGTCAAAAGAGTCATTGTCATAAGTTGAAGACCCCTTCGGGCACATTGTAACTTGTAAAGAAAATTATTTTTGTCTTTAAAAGTGTCAAAATACCCTTCAACACCAAGTCGGCCTAGTAGCTAGCAAGTCGGCCTAAAATAAGGAGCCACGTCCACCTTGAGGAGCCTATATAAAAGAGGAAACTCGACCTCCTTAGACCACATTCATATCTCACTCATTCAAGCGAAGGAAGAGGAAGAAGAAGACAGCAAAGAA
Source organism: Pinus tabuliformis (assembly GCA_031772625.1). NCBI lineage: Eukaryota > Viridiplantae > Streptophyta > Pinopsida > Pinales > Pinaceae > Pinus > Pinus tabuliformis. The sequence continues at coordinate 859,885,160 of CM062809.1, forward strand.
GGAAGAGGACGAAGAAGACTTGGTTTTCAGCTATTTCTCTCTCATACATGCGAAGGAAGGCTAGGGTTTTTGCAGCAGATCTAGGGTTTTCCTCTACAAGTTCGATCTTGAAGAAGGGAAAGCAAGAAGGTCAAGCAAAGGTCACAAGAAGCCATCCTCAAGCTCCAGAAGTCAAAGAAAGCCAAGCGAAGGTCTAAGGAATCCTTGAAAGGCTAAAACGAAGCTCACATGTGTGGCAACAGCAACTACAGGAGGGTCGAAAATTTCAGGGTTGCAATGGAGGCCAAAATTATGTAGTTGGGGGTCGAAGTTGTGCTATTGGAAGAGATTTGACTGGGTTTGACTTGTTTAAGGAAAGCACATCATCCAGAGAGGTTGGACTTGGTCTTAGAGGGTCTTGATCTTGGTCTAGAGGTCTTGGAATTTGTCAATTAAAGAATCTATAAGGAAGAGAAGAGATTTGTGGGTTTTCCTCTCAATTGGAGAGGTTTTGGCTCTGGCTTGCATACTATATTTTGTGTTCTTATTCTTCTAGTTTTGGTAGTTGTTTAATGATATGCAAACATAATAATAAGTAAAGAAGTTAATAAGTAAGAAAAAGTTAAAATACATCACAAGAAATGATCAAGGAAAAAGAAATCACTATAATCATTGCCCTATAGATTTCTCAACATGGTATCAAAGCTAAGGTTGGTTAAGGGCATTATGAAGATCTCTACATTAAAGGAGTTCCTCAAGAAGTGTTCAAAGGTAGCAAGCCATCTCAAGAAGTGTATCAAGGAAGCATGGAATCTTCTATTTACTCCATAGAAGGAAGTGACAAAGACAAAGGATGAAGGACTCTTTTCGGCACTCACTAGCACATTCCATGATGAGAACAATTGGGTGATCGATAGTGGTGCATCAAGACACATCATTGATCATCACAAGCAATCAAAGACATTATCAGAAGGAAAATCTTCTTGCTGTGTAGAACTTGGAGATAATAAGAGCTATCATGTAAGATGAATTGGATCAACCTCCATAGAGTTGGAGAATGAAGGCAATATTCATCTCAACAACATCCTATTTGTTCCAAGTTTGCATAAGAACTTACTCTCCATTTCAAGTCCAGAAGATAAAGGTGATAAAGTGGCTTTCATTGATGGAAACATTGTAGTATGCAGTAAGAACGCAAGCATAGAAAATGCTAGAGTAATTGGCATTCGTGAAGGAAGACTTTACAGGTTGATATCTCCTCTTGCTCAAGCTTTGGTTCACATTGAAATTAGCCCATGTGAACTTTGGCATAGAAGATTTGGAAATCTCCATTTCAAAATCCTTCCGACTCTAAGTTCAATAGTAGATGGATTCCCCAAACTAAAAGAAGATCACGAAGGAGTATGCAAAGGATGTGCATTGGGTAAGAACACTAAGAGACCATTTGGAAGTAATGCTTCATGGTCAAAAGAAACCTAGGATCTTATTCATTCCAAGGTATGTGGTCCTATGACTCCTAAAGCACTTGGAGGTCATCTATATTATGTCACATTTATATATGATCATTCAAGGAAGACTTGGGTTTACTTAATGATATCCAAGGATTCAAAATTTCAAGAATTCAAAGCTGAAGTAGAGAACCTTACAGAAAGAAGAATCGAGATATTAAGATCCGATAATAGAGGAGAATATACATCCAAGGAAATCATAGCTTTTTGTAAGAAGTTTGGGATTAAGAGGGAGTTGATAATCCCATATAATCCTTAACAAAATGGAGTTGCAGAACGAAAGAATCGATACATTGAAGAAAGAGTAAAAGCAATGTTACATGATCAAGACTTACCGAAATTTCTAAGGGTGAAGCTACAAAGACAGTTGTATACATACAAAATCAAAGTCCCCACAAGTCTCTAGATAACAAGACTCCCGAAGAGGTGTTCACTGGGAAGAAACCAACCGTAGATCATCTCTGAATTTTTGGTTGTCCTGTCTATATACATATACCTAAGGACAAAAGAAAGAAGTTGGATCCATCTAGCATGAAGGGAACCTTTGTGGGCTACAGTAACTCTTCTAAGGCCTATAAGATCTACATAAAGGAAGGACACTGAATAGAAGTCAGTCGAGATGTGATATTTGATGAAAGTATTGCATTCAAGAAATCAAAGGATCTCCCTATGGACTCTGATGATGAAGAACTTTCGATATTCAAAGAAGAAGTTACTAGGGAAGAAGAAGAATCAAACCATGAAGATGAAGGTCCCTGTGAACCAATACAACCTGTGGTAATTCTCGAAACTAGAAAAAGACCTAACTGGTTGAAGTCTACACTTCTAGATGCAAAAGGTCATGGAGCAACTCAAGGTACATTCAGGGAAAGCAAAAAGCCCAAACGATACTTTGGGTATGCAGCCTACATGACAAAATTAATTAAAGTAGAGCCATCCACTTTTGAAGTTGTCAATCACCAAGAATGGAAAGATGCCATGAATGAAGAACATAAATCTATAATGAAGAATGAAGTATGGGAGATCGTACCTAGGCCTGAAGATAAATTTGTGATAACTTCCAAATGAACCTACAAGATCAAACATGCAAAAATGGAAGTATTGACAAGTATAAGGCAAGAAGAAGTTACTAGGGAAGAAGAAGAATTGAACCATGAAAATGAAGGTCCATGTGAACCAATACAACCTGTGGTAATTCCCGAAACCAGAAAAAGACCTAACTCGTTGAAGTCTACACTTCTAGATGCAGAAGGTCATGGAGTAGCTCAAGGTACATTCAGGGAAAGCAAGAAGCCCAAACAATATTTTGGGAATGCAGCCTACATGACAACTAATTTTCGCAGAGTCGTCCACTTTTGAAGAAGTTGTCAATCACCAAGAGAATGGAAGGATGCCATGAATGAAGAATATCAATCTATAATGAAGAATGGAGGCAGAGAGATTGTACCTTAGGCATGATGACAAATTTGCGGTAACTTCCAAATGAATCTACAAGATCAAACATGCAGCAAATGGAAGTATTGACAAGGCAAGATTTGTGGGTAGGGGGGCTTCTCTCAATAGGAAGGCATCGACTATGAAGAGACATTTGCTCCGACAGCAGGGTATACAACTATATGTTCGTTGGTCTCTTTGGCAGCATCAATAGGATGGAACATCCACTAAATGGATGGCAGGACTACATTCCTGAATGACACAATTGATGAGGAAGTCTATATAGAGGATTTGAAGTTAAAGATAGAAAAGTATGTGTTTGCAAATTGAAGAAGGCATTGTATGGCCTCAAGCAAGCACCAAGGGCATGGTATGCTAAGATGGATGCATACCTACATAGATTGGGCTTCACCAAGAGTTTTGTTGATCCAAACCTTTATATTAAGGTTGTGAAGGGAGAGCCAGTAATCATTCTTTTGTATGACGATGATATTCTCTTAACAAGTGTGGAAGGTCAAATTGAAGAATGTAAGAAGCATCTAGCAGTAGAATTTGACATGAAGGATCTAGGGCTAATGCACTACTATTTGGGATTGGAAGTCTGGCAAGGACCTGATGAAATCTATCTAAGTCAAGGAAAGTATGTGATCAAGATGTTGAAGAGGTTTGACATGATGGATTGCAAACCAATGACAACCCCAATGATCACAAACTTGAAAAGGCTAAGGAGTTCTGAATCAAGCCTTGTGGATCCTTCTAGGTATAGGAAATTGATTGGCTCACTGATGTACTTGGTGAATACTCAACCAGACATATGTTTTGCAGTAAATATTCTCAGTCAGTTCCAAGTGGAGCCAAAGCATGATCATTGGATAGCAGCAAAACACATATTAAGATATTTGCAAGGAACAATCCATTACTGCCTAAAATATGATAGGAGGAATGATGTCCACTTGATTATATATACAAATTCCAACTAAGGAGGCAGTAAGCAGGATGGAAGAAGCACTACACGAGGATGCTTTAGTTTGGGATCCTCTATGATCTCATGGATGAGCAGAAAGAAAGATATGGTTGCTTTGAGTAGTGTTGAGGTTGAGTACATTGCAGCCTATTAAGTAAGCAAAGAAGTTGTTTGGTTAAGGAAGCCACTATCGTACCTATTTGAAGGACCAATGGACCCTACAGTGACACATTGTGATAACACCAGTTGTATACGGTTATCCGAAGACCTGGTATTTCATGGAAAGACAAAGCGTATCAACAACAAGTATCACTACATTCGGAAGCTAGGAAAAGATGGTGTGTTGCAGCTACAGTATATCTCCACCGATGAGCAAGTAGTTGACATATTGACGAAATCCCTTAAGAAGCTTGTGTATTTGAGAGGCAAGCTTGGTTCGGTTGATGTATCCTCCCTAGTTGAGAGGGAAAGATAGGCACATCATTCTTGTCTTCACTCGGGAAGACAGAATGGAGGATTGGGTAAGCATCTAGCATTCGATACTCTTTGAGGATGAGGTAGGGCATCCAAGATAAGAGTAGTCATGGACCGATATTCTTTGAGGACTAGTTATCCAAGATAAAAATAGTCCAAAGAAGGTCATACTCTATGAACACCTAGGTGGGGTATGTACCTTGAGAGACAATGGTAATGGTGTCTAGAAATCATTGGTCTCGCCAGAATTGTGCTCTGATCTTGTGGAGAGATAGAGTTGTTAGTCAAGGCCTTCCTATGTGACAATGCTAGTTGATATGATGCTAAACAGATGGGTTACCAATCCGACTCTTCTTATGAGATCTCTTCAAATTGAGAATGTCCATGTACCATTTATGAATACCTCCCTAGTTAAGAGGGAATGTCGAAAAATGTGTAACTAGGTTCGATCTTCATCAGAGTTGTGAGGGAGCGCTCCCCCCCCCCTCAAACCCGCTCCCAATCCGCGCTCTGGGCTAGAGCAAGTCTGGAGCGCGCTCCCGAAATCGCTCCAGAACGGGAGCAATTTCGGGAGCGCGCTCGTGATAAAAAATTTTACGCTCCCTGCCAAAATCGGGAGTGAGTTCGGGAGCGTCGCTCCCGGAGTGAAAATTACAACTCGGGAGCAATTAGGGAGCGATCGCTCCCAAGCGTTTAATTTTCGCGAACGCAAAATATATAATTAGTTTTAAAACAACTTGGGGGCAAAAAAAAAATCATTGTCACTTGAATGAGTTGAGGAGAAGCTGGAGAGCAAGAGCAAAGGAGCGAGGAGAAGCGAGGAGCAAGGAGCAAGCCTGCAAAGAGGTTAGTTACGTTAGTAACTTAGTAATTTAGTATTTTAAACCTTAGTTAGGTAGTAATTTAGTATAGTTTAGTTAGTTTAGTTAGTTTAATTTAGTTTAGTTTAATTTCTTTAGTAAAAAAAAATCATGAATCTAAATTAAATTAATTTTCTCATTCATATTCCCATTGCCATTCCCATTAAATTTTGCAGATTCAAGAGGTTAGTTACGTTAGTAACTTAGTAATTTAGTATTTTAAACCTTAGTTAGGTAGTAATTTAGTATAGTTTAGTTAGTTTAGTTAGTTTAATTTAGTTTATTTTAATTTCTTTAGTAAAAAAAATCATGAATCTAAATTAAATTAATTTTCTCATTCATATTCCCATTGCCATTCCCATTAAATTTTGCAGATTCAAAAGCCTACAAATATCAAACATCATGGACCTGGCTATATTTCTTGGCATTTTCCTCTTCTTGGTCCCTTTTCTGGTTATTATGGCGCTGGAGAGTAGGAAACGGAGGGGCCAAAAAGAAGAGGGGGATGAAGAAGCTGGAGAAAGTGGATTTGATGAAAACCCCGGTGAGGAGGAGCTGGAAGAGGGTGAACATGACTCAAAAACTAAACAATACCAAACCCCATTGTGGAAATATGTTAACAAGCCTGAAGCAGGGAAAGGGGGTGGAACCACTAAATTTCATTGCCCACATTGCAGCAATAATTACACAGGTTCATACACCCGTGCCAAGAAACACCTCTGCGGGAAAAGGCCATGGGATGGAGATAAACAAATAGGAATCAAAACTTGTGCAGCTGTGTCAGCAGCAGATAGAGCCAAATACATAAGGGAAGAGGAGGAAGCCCAATACAAATCTAAAAAATCAAGGGGTTTCTTTGAACCAAGCTCACAATCACAAGCACAAAGAACTCCTTCATCATCCTCCCAAGGAATTGGATATGGAGGCACAGGGTCACCAGCTTTAAGGCGTAGAACCATATCAGATTTCCTTGATGAGGGGTGTAGGAATGATGTGGATTCAAAGGTTTACAGGTTTCTCTATGCATGTGGGATACCATTCAATGTTCTTCGCTCACCTTATTGGCACGAAATGATTTCTGCCATAAATGATGCCCCTAAAGGATACAAGATCCCTGGGTATGACAAGGCAAGAACCGTTGGACTTGATCATGAAAAAGCAAAAATATCACATTCTTTGAATAGAATGACAAGTTCTTGGACTGACCATGGGGTGTCCATTATATCTGATGGATGGACAAATGTAAAAGGCAAGCCACTGATAAGTGTTCTTGTTGTGTCTATTAGTGGTGCCATCTTTCTAACTGCATATGATTACTCAGACAAGTTCAAGACCGCCATCAACATTGCAGAAGCATTACTTGAAACAATTGACCATATTGGGTCATACAATGTCATCCAAGTCATCACTGATAATGCTCCTAATTGTAAGGCAGCGGGAGCAATTATTGAGGATAAATACCCCAACATATTTTGGTCTGGATGTTTGGTTCACACATTGAACCTTCTAATGCATGATGTTGTCAAGAACAAAAATGCACAATACAAATGGATTGGTGATTTGTACAAGAAAGGCAAACAAATGATCAAATTTATTACAAATCATAGCCATACCCATGGCCTTTTCCACAGTCACTAAAGATTGGAGTTGTTGAAGATTGCGAAGACCAAATTTGGTAGCTATTACCTCACCTCCAAGCGCCTTTTGAAGGTAAGAGAGTCATTGGCTAGCATGGTATCAAGTCCACATTGGCAGGTATTAAAAGAAAGGGCTACAAATGCAGCTGACAGGCGAGGTTTTGAACTGGTGGAGGAGGCCGCTCTTGATGGTCAGTTTTGGTCAAGTGTGAAGCAAGTATTGGATTTCACCAAGCCCATTTATCACATGATTCGGTTTGCAGATACAAATAAACCAGTGATTGGCGAGGTGTATGAGCAGATGGATACCATGTTGGGGCAAATAAAAGATATTGTTCATAACAGAGATCCCGACTTGTACAAACTAATTCACGATTTTGTGTGTGTACGGTGGAATAAACTTAATCTTCCACTAAATTGCTTGGCGTATATCCTTACGCCAAAATACTACTCTACATCTTGGTTGGGCCAACCTGCACGAGGGGTTGGGATTAGGACCAAACCCCATTTAGATGCAGAGGTAACTAGAGGATATTTGCAAGCATTAGAAAAGTTGATACCTGACAGGGAGGAATGTGCAGTTGTGTGCCTTGAAATAGGCAAATACTTCAGTGGCACTGGTTTGTTTGGTAACTTCCATGCAATGGAAGACAGAGACAGATTTGATTCTCTCACATGGTGGGAAACATATGGCTGCCAGAGACTTTTGCCAAAATTGGCAAAAAAAAGTTATATCACAGGTTGTAAATACTTCTTCTACAGAAAGGTGTTGGAGCACCTACAGCTTCATACATAATGTGAAAAGAAACAGACTCAATGAAAACCAGGCAGAAAGCTTGGTTTATGTGCACTACAACTTGAGGTTGTTAAGTCATCACTGTGATCGGGCTTATGAGGATCCCACATATAAAATTTGGGACAACCACTCAGAGGAAGACAATTTGGAGGATGGCACTATACATCTTGAAGAACTGGAAGAGGAACTTATAAGGGATGAAGATGAACCAGCGGCAGCAGCCATGCCACCTCCACCATCCAGTAGCAGTGCTCGAGTTCCGAGTCTTGTTCCTTTGCTGTTGCCACCTCCATCTATACCCTCACGTGTAGGGCATGTGCCTTCTAGTTCTGGTCATCGGTCTGTGCAGGAGACTCCTAGAAGACCACCACGACCTGCTTATACTCCTGGAGACTCTCGTGGCAAGGGCCACATGTATATTTACAGTTTACTTGTCTTTTCTAGTTTCTATTAGTTTTCATAACTGTTGAGTCTTGAGTCCTTGACTCTTGACTCTTAACCCTTTCATATCATAATGATATTTTTCGTAAACAATATATGACTGTGACAATGAAAATTTGAAGTTTTAAGTTGGCAGTTATAACTCATTGGTAATGATTGTAAATTATGAATATGATGCTTCGTGAAAGACTAAAGTTGTTTCATTTCATTTCATTATTCATGTTTTATTTTATAACATTTCATTTCATGTTAACAATTAGAACTTAGAACTTAGAAATATCAAAGATATTATTTCTTGTAATGGTTAAACTTAGCTTACAAGTACAACTTTGGTGATCAATGATGATAAATGTTATTTATTGAATTTTCAATTTTTGAAAGCTTGAAGTTGAAACTTTAAGATTGAATTTGATGAATCATGATTCACGAGACTCAATATGTTGCAGTTGTAATATTTATGTTACTAACTTGTGGGCATGGTTGATGAAGATTATAACTTCTAGATGATTGATGTGATATGGTTCAATGATCAATCTATGTTTTTTTATGTTTTTTATATCTAATTCATCATTCTACATGTTTTTGTTGACATATATGTATCAAAAATTAAAAAAATATAAAAAATATATATATTTTTAAAAAATCGCTCCGAGATTCGCTCCCAAACCAGGAGCTTCTAAAAATGTTGCTCCCGCTCCCAAGTAGCATTGATCTTCATAAATATGAAATGTACTTTTTGATTCTTGTAAATTGTAAAATGAAAGAAAATTGTTATTATTATTATTTTTGGAGCATGGGTTTCATGCTCACAATATTTTATTTTATAGGTCAAGCACCCATTGAGTGCTTCTAAGGTTTGTCCTAGGTCAAGAAGCCAAAAGAATCATTGTTATAAGTTGAAGACCCCTTTGGGCACATTCTAACTTGCAAAGAAAATTATTTGTCTTTAAAAGTGTCAAAATACCCTTCAACACCAAGTCGGCTTGGCAGCTGGCAAGTCGGCCTAAACTGAGGAGCCACGTCCACCTTGAGGAGCCTATATAAAGGAGGAAACTCAACCTCCTTGAAGCACATTCACATCTCACTCATTCAAGAGAAGGCAGAGGAAGAAGAAGGCAGCAAAGAAGGAAGAGGACAAGGAAGACTTGATTTTGGGCTATTTCTCTCTCACACGTGCGAAGGAAGGCTAGGGTTTTTGCAGCAAATCTACGGTTCTCCTCTACAAGTTTGACCTTGAAGAAGGGAAGGCAAGAAGGTCAAGCGAAGGTCACAAGAAGCCATCCTCAAGCTCCAGAAGTCGGAGAAAGCCAAGCAAAGGTCTAAGGAAGCCTTGGAAGGCTAAAACAAAGTTCACACATCTGGCAGCAGCAACTGCAGGAGGGCTGAAAATTTCAGGTTTGCAGTGGAGGCCGAAATTCTGCAGCTGGGGGTGGAAGTTGTGCTACTAGAAGAGATTTGACTGGGTTTGACTTGTTCAAGGAAAGCACATCATCCAGAAAGCTTTGACTTTGTCTTGGAGGGTATTGGTCTTGGTATAGAGGTCTTGGAATTCGTCAATTGAAGAATCTATAAGGAAGGGAAGAGATTTGCAGGTTTTCCTCTCAATTGGAGACGTTTTGGCCATGGCTTGCAGCCTAAATTCTGTATTCTTGTTCTTCTTGTTTTGGTAGTTGTTTGATGATATGCAAACATAATAATAAGTAAAGAAGTTAATACAAAAAAGTTAAAATACATCACAGCAGTTATCAAGGAAATAGATTTCTCAAAACAACTAACTAAACATGCATAGCATATTCATTTCATTTTTTATTATAGCCTACATTGCTTTTCTATTAGAGAATATTTTATTTTTATTTTAAGAGGGACATGCATCAACTCCACGTTGAGCACGGACGGAATTACACATCCCCCTCATACTGGGCTGTAGAATGAGCCTCTAGGCTCAAAATGCAAAACTAAGGGGAGGAGAAAGACACGACAATTGACATAGCAGAGCGTGATTTTCTCAATGGCTGAAGAGAAAAGAAGTGCAGCAGTGACAGGTAAATTCTGGAGAAGGAGATTGAGTGAAGGCTCTACAAAAAGGAGGCCGTATCAATTTCTAAGCACAAGTTTTGCAGAGAGGACCACAGCTCACATGTGTGTCGACAGTAGCTTCAGCGGGTCGCATGTGGAAAGAGAGGTTGTGTGTGGCCATACAATGCTTCTGTGGTGCAGAGCTTCTGTGGTGCAGATCGGATTTCACAGGGGCAGATTTGCCAGGGTTATTTGCTGTAATAATTTCTGTCATTTTCTCTGTGGGCTAATTTCCCAGTAAGGGAGCCTCACTGTTTTGTGAATAAAAAGTAAATATCAGTTGCAGAAATTTTGTGTTTGATTGGTTTCCTGTATTTTCCTTCCACTATTTAATTTTCTGAGTTAAAAATTCTATTGTATTTTTCTATTCAATAATTGCAGAATAGTTTTTCTGGGATACAAAATTACTATGAATTAATATCAGATCTGGAATTTAGAAATTAAAAATAATAGAAAGATCACGTGTACAGCTGCTGCAAATGCTACTACTGTACAACCACCAAACAACCCCGCTCTTATCCTTATTCCTGAACTCTGGGGCTCCTCTACTATTCGCTAGATCTGCTCAATTGTATTTTGCTTCTATCTTGTCTTATATTATACTTTGTTAAAACTTTAATTTACCAAAAATCCTAATCTCACGAGATGTATGGTCTGGATTGAAACTAGATCATTAATGTACAAAATACACTTTATTAGACTCCTAGGGACATATCAACCGCAAAACATAATGCTTTCACTTTTCCTTCTGTTAATAACAAAATAAAATTAATTACCCATTTTTCTTAAAGTGGTCACTTTCAAAATGTCTCAAACCACTCCCTGCACATTGACACTGGAATGTGTGCAAGTTCATGTTTGAGATACATTTCTCAATACTACTCTATTGCTTCACTATGAACCTTTAGATCATCAGTGTGAATTTCCAAGTGAATATTTGATATCACTTAGAGATGTATGCAGCTCAGGTGTCCGCAAAAGATGAGAGACTAGCACATTGCAGCTCAATTGTAAAAAGAGTGCAGCCCAAAATTCATGTTAATCAGAGAAGCAATGATGTGAAGGTAGATATAATTGGAAAGCAACATAAACAAACATAATCAAGAACAGCATGCTATTCACAAACAAGATGATAATAAATATAACAGTGCAACTTGTGAGTTATTGCCCAAGATGACCTGAAACATGTCTTTTTGTTTAATCCAGACAAATCAAGAATGTTCTGAAATCGGCAATGAATCTTCATCAAAAGAAAGCCATATTTACACTGAATGGAGTGTACAATTATATATATACATACCACTGATACAAGGCGATGCCTGTAACCTTCATCTAGTCCCCGATAAATGACACCCACATCAATTTCTGTCGTTATGGCATCTAAAGTAGCCAATATGTCCTCAACACTTTCACAATTATTCTGCCAGCCCAAAACTGAAACAAAAAGCATGAATATTAACTTGCAGACTATATTAAAATATACATAGCGAGTAAAAATCAAAATTAGCAATTACCACCAATATTCACCAAAGCACCAACATAGCTATTGAGTATTTAAGCATTACCAGTAGTAAAAACATGTGGTGATGCAGAAAGAATGTGGTGAATGTAGTTATGCTGACCACATCCACCAGTCTCAGGATCACATGTTAATTGATGATTCATCTCCACAAGCTTGAGAAGCTCATCAAGGGAACTTTCCATGTACATTATCTGGAACAAGAATGCTTCTAATTAGAAATACGGATTCACACCTCCAAATGGATAACATAGAATGTGGATTCTGATTTTCTAGATAGTAACATATGATATAAATGGGCATTAATATGGCACACCTTCATTGTCCGGAGTGCACTAGCATTAATGTTGTGAAAAAAAGAAGTGTATCTTAAATGCCGTGACTCTAATCCACAGCAACGGCAGTTCATCTGTTCAGAAATGTCAAGGCCAAACAGACTATGAACAATACATGTCTGGTTTTGGCAATCCCATGATCCAACACCAGCACTCCCATCTGATTCTGTATCTGAATTAGTGCCATTTGAAGTAAAAGCACGGTGAAGGCAATCAAAGATCACTGCTAGCACTTCTGAAGCATCATTCATCTGAGCCTGAAATGGTCTTAGTAATTAATACTGGAAAACTAAATGTGGATCAAAGGTGTACTTCAAACTAGCAATATGAAAGGTTGCCTAACTACTAGTGTTTCCTCAACTTATAGTGCAGATGTCACCCAAAAAGACAAACCAATAAGTTAGCTGCATCATGCACTCTAGAGTCTATACTCCTGTTCTTGTTTCTTTGAACTAGGAGAATTGGTAAAATTCATAAATTCCCAACCATTGCAGTTACAAATTGTAAATCACTAAGAAAAACAAATAAAATGAAACAATTATACTTGACATTTAGCTGATTATTACCTGCTGAAAGAAATTACTCTCAGGGTAGAGAGTACTGAGAGCGATCCTCAAAGAAGTAGGTGCAACAGCTTCCTTGCTCCTATCTATTGTTGCAGAGCTTAAAGCAACAAAGATATTATAGAGAGCACAGACAACACAAGGATCACCTACGTGCACATGGGGAGAGCTTGCTACAGCTAGGAACAACTCTCGGAATCTCCTCAAATGCCATAGTGACTGAACATTCAAGATTATAAATTACAAGCAACACAATCAAATTTAGCATCCCAAATGAATTATATAAAGTAATCATGTTTTCAGCAACAATACAACAATTATGGAGAAACAAAAATACTTCACACACTGAATCGAAAAGAGATGAGTTTCCTCAATGGAACAGCAAAAATGGTATTGTAGTCACAACCTGTATGATGACATTCAAGAAGCAGTTATATTCCCCAACTTCATTCAGCAAACCCTTTCCCAAAAGATCCACTTCAGTCAATGATTTTGTGAGCAAATCATTCGCACTGTATACAGGACCATCTATGACAGGATATCCACCTTCAGCTTTTGTACCATCAGGAAAATGCAAAGAACTATGCTCAGCATTAAAGGTGTCTGCCAAATATCCAACAGACTCTGAGGATTTAAATCAATTAACTGAAAAAGCAAATTTATGATTTTATCACAATAAATGAATCCATCTGCAGAAAAATAACGTCCTCCCCATTGAAGATTGAAGAAAGCGAGAACATAAAATAAAAAATAATTGAGTGTATCCCATCTAATATTCCTTTACAATAAAACAAGGTATCTAGGATGCCTGCACATCTGGCAGTAATGATTTAATCAGGATTACACATGGATTGGATTTGTCAGTGACAAAAAAAAGATTCATGAGTCTCAGCTGGGACGACTCTTCCTTGATGGTTAAAAATCAAAATACCATTTCAAATTTATTCAGATTAGTGTTTCCTAAAAATGTTTGAAAAGGGGTTTCTTTTATATTTCATTTGGGCTTTAATTCTAATCCATTTGTGAGCTGTTGACCAAAAAGGAAAGAAACTACATATTAAAATAGAAGCTAAAAAAAATTGCTACTACCTAAATATTCAACAGCCTATATTCCAGGCAGCCAGAACAGCCTAAATCTCGACATGGCCCAGCAGAAGAAGAGAAGAAGATGAAAAGAAAAATGAAAAGTAAACACGAAGGTAACTAAAAACCAAGTTAAGCTGAAAACACAAAAGCAAATTTGCAAGTCACTTTAGTTTCCAGAGCACACCAACAATAGCCAATCGATAATGTTAAGTTGCTAGGGAAGTAGTCATCTTTTTTCCATCTGAAGATCACGTTGTCATCTTTTTTCCATCTGAAGGTCAGAATGATGGAACTTAATTGTAAGTGTAAACCATTTATATCCACCTGCCACCTATATTTTAGGCACAGTGGAAAGGGAGTTAGCAGATCATCACTTGTTATCGCTTACAAAATAAAGTGTATGAAGAATAGTCTGCATATTACAGCTCAGCCCATAAATGCCCACAACATTTGTTTCAGTGGCAGAACTAGAAGCTATTCACTTTATTAACATTCACTAATATCATGCATCATAAATGCATTCATTAATTAATAGTCACATGTCACTGAGCAGTTTTTTACTCATATTCAGTCAGCTGTAACCCTCTACCCGGAGTTTATAATTTTTTTATGCTCCATTTGTTGATGGCAGTGTAAGAGCTAGCATTTTCATCCTCGATATTCCAAAATTTTGATCATTTTCCTGCAACTTCTCAAATTCCCTACATTTAATAGTGGTAGTCATAGTAACAAGGAACAAAATCCTCAACAAGCAATATGCTACTCATTTTAATAGGATTTTGATTAAAAAGGCACAACAAAGACAAAGAAAGATAAAATAACTTCTAGAAGCTAAAAGATGATTGACAAAAAAAATAATCAGCAAAGTCTTTTAAATTACATGAGAAATTATTCCCTCTGTCCTTGTAGACTTAAACTACTAAGGATACTTAGTATTACACCATATATTGTATAGGGTTTTTGAGGACCATTTCATGACAACTTGCAGCATGACACGATCAACTTCCTATGTACCAGTCGCAGATCTAGGGGTATTGACATATTGCATGTGTTATTTTGGTGCTATTCTCATACTTTACCTAACACTTGTCGGGAAGGTGGGTGGCACTCTTACAAGATGACTTGGCAATATCATTTATTATGCTCTTTTACTCATTTCAGCCTATCAAATTGATTGGTCGTGTTTGTGCCATCGGTGAGTTGTACCATTCAGTGGCATATTGCGCATATTGATATTTATCTTGTGATGTTACAACTTACAATCATTATTTTCACTTGGGCGTTGTATGATGAGTTCAAAACTTTCTAGTTGTTGTCTCCTCTAGTCTGCTGGGATAGTTTCCCAGCAGTTTGCCTAGATATCATCCCCCTTTCATTATCAGCACATAATTTTGCCTAGGTTCCATCAATTATTTCACCACCTTTTCATTCTACCTAGACAAAATTCATATTATGTCCATATTCCATCATTTACCCACTTGTAGAGGGTACATGATCCATTTCATCCATGTTCATATAGCTTTCCTTAATAACTAACCTTTCATTCAACATATTTCATTATATCACCTTTTCAATGTGTCAACATGCCAAAAGTGGTTTGGGATATTTTTTGTTGATTAATCAAGCCTGTGTCCCAATCCTATCAGTTGAAAAGATACATTATTGGCCTATTTTATTGTTGAATTCTAAACGTTAAAGTGGGATCTAATTCCCTACGTTGCAATTTAGAAAATAAAATAAAAAAGGCAAGGAAAAAACAAGAAAAAGCACTACGGAATGCAACTTGCTGTTTATGTGGTACAGAGGTTGAGAGTAGTACTCCCCTTCAAAACACATGTTGAGGCAACCCATATTTTAAAAAAATATGTTATTTGAAGTGCAGTTACCTCTACGTAAATTCAATGGGGTATTTATCCTTTGTTCACACTCACACGTTCCACCATTCTCAACCATTTCATTCATTTGGTGCATATTTCAAGGAGGTAGTTAAGCTTCCATATATTTTTAGGGTTAGTTATGCATGTGCCCTATCCACTTGTGCACTTCCCCATTCATTTAACCATTTTTATTCACCCTATCTTCTACGCACTCTCTCCTAGGTGGTGCACTTCACTAGAAGGTATAATTCATCTTGAAATAAACACAACTAGGTTCTTAACACAATAATTCAGAGGAAGTGAGATGTTAACCAAACTCAATCACACATGACACATACAAATTCTGCCAAATCAACAGTTCTTCATCATTTAATAATCTTAATCTATTTGGGCTCCCACCTAGGATAATGATCCAACTGAGGAGAATACATTTACAACATACCTTGGATCTGATCTAGCTGATAAGGTCCTAGATTTGTCCTTGAGAGTAGTGCTCCCCTTTCACACACATGTTGAAGCATCCCATATTAAAAAAATGTTATTTAGAGAGCAATTACCTTCATGTAAATCTGATGGGGTATTTATCCTTTGTTCACACTCACATGTTCCACCATTATTTGACCATTTCATTCATTTGCCGCATATTTCGAGGACGTGGTTAAGCTTGCATAGTTTTTGAGGGTTAGTTATGCACGTGCCCTATCCACTTGTCCACTTCCCAATTCAGTTTACCAATTTTATTCACCCTATCTTCTTCACACTCTCTCCTAGGTGGTGTGCTTCACTAGAAGGTATAAGTCATTCTGAAATAAACACAACTAGGTTTTATTTCCCAACTAGGTTCTTAACACAATAATTCAGCAGAAGTGAAATGTTAACCAATCTCCACTCACATATGACATACACAAATTCTGCCCACTCAACAGTTCTTCATTAATTTAATAATATTAATCTACTTGGGATAATGGCCCAACTGAGGAAAATACATGTACAACATACCTTGGACCTGATAAAACTAATCAAGCCCTAGATTTGTCCTTGATCTACTTAGTTGATTTAAATCTCCAATGTTGTACCCCTACACCTTCCTTGGTCTCAACACACTTTAGTATCTCACTCCTCAATTGAGAAAATCTCTCTTTCAGTGGCTTGTGCCACTGTATGGTGTAAACTTCTCTGCTTAACCTTGCTTTTATAACTTTTCGTTAAGTGAAATCCCTAACCCTAATCTCCAAAGTGATGGATGGTCAAGATTAGATCTCGCCTCACTTGAGATAAACAATTGAGATTAAAACATAATCACTAAAGCAAATACTTTAATTTTCCTAAGTTTATTTAGCTAAATAGCCAACATAATTAACTATGTGCTTTCTCTAAGTTAGACTTAGGCTAAGTTACAATAGCAACTTACACAATCCTTGAGCAAGTGACATGTTGCCAAAAAATCTAGCAAGCTCAAAGCAAAGCCTCAACGAGCAAAGCCCAAACCTTATTGCAACAAAGAGAAAGGGATGTCATTGTCACCTCAACAACCTTTCTCTTGCTCTTTAGTGGATTTAAAATCACAAGGTTTTCCTAAATCACCTATAAAGATATTCTAATACTATGGCTCAAAGTGATGAGTTTAAAGGTTTAAAGTTGGGTAGAGTACTGGCAAGGCCTAGGATGACCTCATGTCTATAGTTATGGTTCAAGTACTCTATGGCTACACCACTAAATAGGCTGCTATAAGTTACGGCTTGGATGATATCCAACTATATGGCCTTCAATGGCATATAGCAGCATTAGGAAAGGTCTAAGAATGATATTTAATAAAATAAAGGATCAACACCTTCTAATAGAGGTTAGGTTTAGCCTAGCACAAATGACACTATCATTGTTAGGTATGCATAAAGAGCTATAAAAAAGTGGCATCAACCTTATTTAGGGAGATTAGACCATGCCCTATGCTAGATTTTGCTCTTAGAAAATTTATAGAGGCAATCCTTAAATTATGAGCCACTAGCATGCATTTAAATTCAATATTATACAAAACCCAACCCTAAAAACCCTAGAAGCTTCCCTAGCCATTTAAGGGAGAGAAAAAAGGAGAAATTTTAATAAGTTTAATGGTTGGATCAATACACTCTAGACCAATGCCTAATCCTACTAGGGTTTACTGGAGTCTTTAGGGCAAAAATTCAAGGGAGCCATATTGATGTCGTAAGAGGGGTATACCTAGGGCATCCATTTATAAAACCCTAGATATTGCTCTTGTGAGAGGATAAATTAAACATAGGATCTACACATTAAGAGTTTCCCTATAGGCCCTTTTTTCCGCGCAGGGGGGGTGTTGGGGGGGAGCGCAATTTTGCATGCAATTGAAGCAAAATTTTGAAGATAATTTAGCATTTAATAATGGCATAATTGAAACCCTACTTTAAACATAAAGCATGCAAAATTTCAATAATAAGACAATAAACTTACAAATCCTCCACAAAAAAACACTTATTTCAATCCCAGAGAAATGCCTTCATGCAAAAATCACATCCACAAGAAAGTCGCACCAAGAAAGATCACATATTTCCCGTCTTAGCGAAAAAGACTAGCTCGCAGTCTCTTAAGGAGGAAAAGAATTCGATGCGTGATGATGAGAAAGTGAAACGAGGGGAGGCTCTATTTATATGAGACCTATCCCACTCTTTTTACAATAATTCAACTAAGACAAGTAAGAGGTTACAAGCCAAACCAATAGCTAAAAAGCATAACAAAAGTGCCATAAAAGCCCACAAATGTGGGAGAAAATCCTCCTCAAGTATATGTCATCTTCTAAATGAGTTCTAGATGCCACAAAATGTTGATTTTTATAGCTCAGGCAAGTACTTTTGCACAAGCCTTGTGTCTAGGCATGCAAAAGTCACCCACTTTCTCCTTAAAACAATTACTTAAGAGTGAGCAGGTTGCTATTGTAGCTTAGCCTACGTCTAACTTAGAAAAAGCACATATTAGCATGTTGGCTTATTGAACTAAAAGGAACATAGGAAAACTAAAGTAATTTACTTTAGTTATTTTGTTTTGATCTTCACCATTGATCTCGAGTAAGGGGAGATCTAATCTCGGTCGTTAATCACTTTGAGATTACGCTTAGGGTTAGGAATTTAGTTCAATGTAAAGTTATAAAAGCAAGGGTAGAGAGAGGGAGAAGACGCACCATACACCAACACTAACCTCAAGAGGAGTGTGATACTCCAAAGTATCAAGTCCAGGGAAGTACAGGAGGGAGCCTACTAATTCAAATCTGCCAAGGAGATTAAGCACCAATCTACAGTAGACCTGCTAGATCAGATCCAAGACATTTGTCTTTTCTCAGTTGGGCTATTATCCCAAGACTAGATCCCAAGTAGGTTTTGAATCATTGTTAATGATGAACTAATTTGATTGGGCAAAATCTGTGCGCCATTGTGATTGAGATCTGAATGTTTGCTTCCATTGAATTTTATTGTGTTAGGAACCTAGTTGTGCATTTAAATCAGTAGATCATTTTTTCTATTACGAATTTAAGTGTCGGGTGTTAGGCTCGCAAAAATCTAACACAAAAAGGTGTCATGTGGGTTAATGAGTACTCCATACTCCAAGATATATCTCCTAGATCATGTGAAAACCTCCAAAGTGCCTCTATGCCAACACGTCATCTCCATGGTGCCCAATGTCACCCTCAAAGGAGCAAGAGGAGTGGTGTAGCACTTTATAACTCAAGCATTGGGGCTCCAAAGTGATGTGCAAGCCCTCCCCTATCATCTCAAGGATGGCCATCATAATCTGAGCTCCAAAACAAGTGATGTCCATCAAACAATGTCAAGGTCAGCCTGGGGATATCCTAGGTCCACTGGCCACATCATCAATATCTCCAACATCAAGCTTCATAGGCTCAGTGTTTCAACATTTGGGGTTCCCTCAAAATGTCAAGTATCGTGTGGGGTCATCAAATAGCCCAACACTCTGCTATGGATAGGCGATGTTGCATCCACCAAGTAATATACTCTCCCTGCAATGGATAAAACGACCTCTACTACTCTACTAAGAAAGTGGGGCAATCAAGTGACTAGCTAATGGTGGTCCAACATCCAAACTCTATAGATGTAAGGAGGGACAAATCGTGGAGGCATGAGTTACCCCTTTCCTTGGCCTGCTTTTTCTAGCCCTTGTGAAAATTCCAAACTAGAATCCTATTGCAGCAAATGGTATTATTTCTCTTAATTGTTAATTAATTAACAATTTATTTGCTATGCAAATATCAAAATAAACACATTGCAACCTTCACCAATAAAAATTATGCTGAAAAATAAAATGTTGGAAGCTGAGAAATGTTATCACACACTCATAAAATTAACACAATTATTTTTGGACAAAAGTCCCCAGAAAAACCCAATGCGGGAAAACCAATGCAGTAGCTGAGGGTTTTTATTATTATGCAACATTGAGAAATTTTTAGTACAATTGGATGTCGAAATCTGGCAATCCTACGGCTAAAAATACTGGCAAAAATCTAGTGAGGAATTTCCTCACCCCACAGGCAAACCTCGGCACAACCTACCTTCAAAAACTCGACCCTCTGACCCTCTGCATTGCTCTGCGCAGTCTCCTTGACGTCAAGCCTCTGACTGGTCTCTGATGAAGTTGTTCTGCCTTTTGTTGGTTGGGAAAATGCCTCTCCAGCACTCTAGGACTCCTTCCTGGCCTCTGGAACTAAAGACGTCTTTCCCTCTCAGCAAATCGAACTTGCCTCTAGAAGCTACTGTGTAGTCCCTACGTCAACTTCTCTGTGGCTCTTCTTCCTCTCTGCAAATGCACTCACTTGATCTAGAATACTTCCTCCAGCCTCACTTGCTCTGCTCCTCACACGCTACTTCAATCTTTAGCTCTCTCCGACAACTGACTATTACTACTTTGGAAATCGATCTGCCAAGAAATCGAACTACTCAAGTGTCTTCTCCCTCACTACATCAACCTCCTCTTATAATCCTTTGTTGGAGCACCAACGACTAAGATTAAAACATAATCGATGGCCAGGATCATCTCTGGAACGATCTGTGTGAGTTTCTTGATGATTCTCGCCTTGACTTAATTAATATTGATTAATTAACAATATTCCATAAGTTTAGACTTAGGAAATACTTAAAAACGGTTAATAATCTAATTAAGCCATTTCTAGGCGGAATTTCCAGAAACAATTTATGGGTTTTGGAGATCTCATGTATTCTAGCCTCTCCACTAAATTTTGTGGCTAGAACACATCCGATGCAACAAAAACTAACAGCCCTCTGGTGCACCTTCTACTTCCTTATGATTATACTTCGATTTGGATGCATAGATCAAGAGCCCAAACTTGATTTTTAAGATTTAGCATTCAATACCTCTTAATGATGAGGTAGTTTATCGCTCATTAGGATTGGGACAATACATGGGTTCATTTTTATAGATGGAGCATTATGTGCTCAAGGAACCGAGTGATGGCTAATTAAGGGGGTAGAGCCCATGCTAGACTTTTTCCCATCCATCTTTTACATTTTATCTTTTCTTTCATTGTGGCTTCCTTATGCTTTAAACTTTCTTCTAGCTGCATCAACCTCCAAGGAAAAGTTTTCTTACCCAAACTCAAGGATGAGGATGAGAGAATGACAATCCCCTTGACCAATCACCACCAACCTAAAGAATGGAATGGAATAACAAGAAAGATGGAATGTGGTAAGTATGGAATATCATGGACACACTACTTAAATCAAAGCCTCCCCAGTATTGCCCTTCCTAAAACCCTAAGGCCTCAGAGGAGGTCTCGCTACTCTAAAAACATTAATTGAAATCACATGATTACAAAATGGTTGAAGTACCTACAAATCGATGACCCACCTTCCTTGAAGAAGGAAGGTTCAATGGAAGAGAGAAATATGACCAGAGCAAGAAGTGGAGGATCTAAGGTATCATGTCATGTGCTGATCAATATGGCTTGTTGCTGCAAAATCTAACAAGACTTGGAGAGAGAAACCCTAAAAGTTATAAACTAGACAATGCGACAACAATGGGGCAGAGGCCCAATGTCACCTCAGCAAAACCCCCCCTGCTCTTTACAGACTTTCATCAATGGGAGGAGTCCAGCTAGGATGGGGATCACATAAAATAGATATGGTAGGTATAAGGGACAAAGTGATCAAGCTAGGGCTCATTCAAAGAGAGGCAAGATAAAGGTACAAGGCTTCAAAGAAGCAAATCTCTCTTAAAGAAAATCCCTAGAAAAGAAGGCTCAAGACCTAGGGTTTTGAGGTTTTGTTAATGGTGATAGGTATTCACAAGGTCAAGACTCGAGGGAAAGGATTTCATATGATGATAATCAGCTAATTCAAGGCTCATAGAACCTTCAAACAAGTCCTTAAGTTGAGAGAACGAAAGTTAGGGTTTCCCTCTTAGGGCAAAGACCTGGGGCAAGAAAATTTATGGACGAAATTTGAATGGATGCCCACCAAATTGAGAGATCTTATGGCAAATCAAGTCAACTTGATGTTTAGGCTTTCAAACCTCCAAAATTCTTCTTTCCTAGAAATTTGCACCAAGCCCTAGTTTCTCCTCTATCCTTGAAAAGATCAAAATTTAAAGGGAGGAGAAAATGGATGACATTTTAGAATGATCACCAATGACTTGGCCCAGTGCCTTGTCCATTAGGTGTATGGAGTCATGGATGTCAAATATTGGCCAATCTTGCTCTTAAGGAGGCTGAAAATTGATGTCCTAACTTAATTTCCAAGCATTTACCCACTCAAGGAAGAATGGAATATACCAATGTGCAAATCAAAATGCATCTCCAAAAGAGGGCTGAAATGTTGACGTCATGCATGTGTAGGCCTCTAGAGGGCATGCATTGAGGCCTTCTTGTGTCAAATGAAGTGTAGAAGATCTCTAAAATCATGATAGAGGGGTTGGCCCATCTGCCTCAATGCAAATCATCTTATGGACCCCCAAACGTGTTTTGGGGCATAAATTGGGTCTCATGCATCTCATGGGTCTCCATGTGGTTGAATCTTTGTCTCTTCTCCAACGTTGAGGGCAGTGAAGATGGTGTTAGCCCTCCCATGTCTCAATGAAGAAGGCGACGGTTATGCTCTTGACCTGCAAGAAGATACCAAAATACCAAATATGTGAAGAAATATACCCAAAACACAGAACAATAAGAAATAACAGCAAGCATTTTATTATTCAGAAAGGAAAGCAATGTTCACTTGCCTCTTCAAGGGGGCAACCTCCAATAGAGCTAGGCTCAATTACAAAATAAGACGCGATGCTCCTCGAGGGGAGTCTCTATCCTTTATATAGGATTCATACATGCAATACCATGGGTCAATACCATGGTTCTTATTAATACCATCTATCTAATACCATCACCCATTTGCAACTAATTGTGGTCCCTTCTTTAAATGCGGGTCAACCACTTACAATTATTAATATGGGCTTTATTGACTCTTTACTTAACTATAACTATGACTCGGTCCTATTACATAAATAAGGGGGTTAGGGTTGGACCCTAACATGCCCTCCCCCATAAGAATAGCCTTGTCCTCAAGGCTAAAGCTACGGAAACTGCTGAAGGACAGTGGCTAGTTCCCAGGTCGCATCTTCCGGAGAGGTGTCTTTCCACTTGACGAGGACTTCCTTGATCGTGCAGCTGCGCATGTGTCGTTCTCGCGTGTCAAGAACCTGTTTAGGTTGGAGCCAAATTGACCCTTCTTCATCTAAATCAGGTAGACTAGTTTGAATTCGGCAATAGTTCCCAATCATTTTCTTGAGGCATGAGACATGGAAGATTGGATGGATTTTTGCAGTGGGTGTCAAAGCTAGCTTGTAGGCGACTTCTCCGATGCGCTGAAGTACTTGATACGGTCCATAGAATTTTGGAGATAATTTCTGACAACCCTTGTCTTTGAGTGATGTTTGCTTGCAGCCTCAAAAATACCTGATCCCCTTCTTGAAATTGGCGTTCTGAACGATGTTGATCTGCCTGTTGCTTCATGTGGTTTTGAGCTTGATGGAGATTCTCTCTGAGGTGGGCCAGCATGGTTGTGCGGTTCTATAGGAGTTGATCCACTGCTTGTACCTTCGAGCATCCCTTGATATAAGAAGTAGGTGAAGGAGGGAGTTGACCATAAACTGCTTCATATGGAGTCATTTTGGTGGTGGCATGATAGTTGGTGTTATACCACCATTCGGCTAGAGGTAACCACTGTACCCATAGATGTTGCTTTTCTGAAGTGAAACACCTAAGGTAGGTCTCCAGACATTTGTTGACTGCTTCAGTTTGACCATCAGTTTGGGGATGATAGGAAGTACTGAGTTGTAGTTGGGTACCTTGTAGCCTAAAGAGTTCCTGCCAAAAGTTACTGGTGAAGATCGGGTCACGATCAGAGACAACGGAAGTGGGCATGCCATGCAATTTGAAGATCTGGTCCTTGAAAGATTGAGCTACCAAAGTTGGTGTAGGGTGGGGTAGGGCGCAAAAATAGGCATACTTAGAAAGTCTGTCCACAACCACCATGATGACTGACTTGTTGCCTGACTTCGGAAGACCCGTACTGAAGTCCATAGAAACCTCCATCCCGATTGAGGCTGGGATGGGCAATGGCTGTAATGTGCCTGGGGATTTCACTGTTTCTCCTTTGTGGCACTGACATACGTCGCACTCAACTACAAAAGTAAGAATGTCCTTTTTCATGCCTATCCAAAAGAATGAACATCGAGTGCGAGCATAAGTCTTCTGAAAGCTTGAATGCCCTGTAGTGGGAGATGAGAGCAACTCCACCAAAATGCGACTTTTGAGGGTGGATGTTGGTGATATCACGACTCTGTCCTTGTAGAGAAGAATCTCATCCTGCTAAGAGCAGCCCGCTGTGGAATTTGGATCCGCCTGCAATTTATTAATGAGTTGGGATAGCAAAGTATGTGAAAACCATTCCTTGCGAGCCTCTTCAATCCATTCTGGAATGGGAAGGGAGATTGCGAGCAGGGTGCTTTCCTCCTCAAATTGGTGTGATAACGCATCTGCTATGACATTTTCGCGCCCTTTCTTGTAAATTATCTCATAATCATATCCTAGCATTTTGGCGAGCCATTTATTTTGTTGTGGCGAGGATAGGTGTTGCTCCAAAAAATATTTAAGGCTTTGATGGTCTGTGCGGATTTGGAAACGTCGCCCCAATAAGTATGGTCGCCAGGTATCTACTACATGTAAGATGGCCATCATCTCCTTCTCATAGGTAGATTGTCCCAGATTTGTCCCACTTAGTTGTTGGCTAGTGAAGGCCAAGGGTCGACCTTCCTGCATTAAGACCGCCCCAATACCCATACCTGAAGCATCACATTCAATCACAAAAGATTTGGTGAAGTCGGGTAGTGTTAATACGAGAGTGGAACACATGGCATGTTTGAGAGCTATAAATGCCTGTTGCGCTTCATCATTCCAGAGAAATGAATTTTTCTTGAGGAGGTGAGTGAGGGGTCTAGCAATGCGACCATAATTGCGGACAAATTTGCGATAGTAGCCCGTGAGACCCAAAAATCCTCTCAAGCTCTTCAAGGTCTTTGGTTGAGGCCAATCCTGCATTGCCTGGATCTTTTTGGGGTCCACCCTGACACCTTCACGCCCCACAATGTGGCCCAAATACTCAACTTCTTCCATGCCAAAAGAGCACTTGGACATCTTGATAAATAATTTATGCTTTCGAAGCAGTTGCAAGAGCAGATCTACATGTTGAAGATGTGTGGCCCAGGTGAGGCTGTAGATGAGGATGTCATCAAAGAAAACAAAATTTTCTGAGATATGGTTTGAGCAGGTGGTTCATGAGGCTCTGAAAAGTGGATGGGGCATTACAAAGACAATAAGGCATGACCAGGAACTCATAATGGCCTTTATGAGTTCGGAAAGCAGTCTTTGGAATGTCTACTTCTTTCATGCGAATTTGGTGATAGCTCGAGCGAAGGTCGAGCTTAGTAAAGAATTGAACCCCATTTAATTCATCCAGCAAATCATCGACAACCGGGATGGGAAATTTACCTATGACCGTCAACTTGTTGAGGGCCCTGAAGTCTGGACACATACGCCATTCCCCATCTTTCTTGAGCACCATGACCACAGGCGATGAATAAGGACTAATGCTAGGACGAATAACGCCTGCTTCCAAGAGTTCCTTGATGATTTTTTCAATTTCATTCTTTTGGGCGAATGGATATCTATATGGGCGCACATTTGGTGGTTGGGCCCCTGGGACCAAAGTAATGTTATGTTCATGTTCCCCTCTCGAGGGTGGAAGCTCATGAGGCTTGTCAAAGACTAGCAGTTGGTTGTTTAAGATCTATTGCATCTCAGAATGAATATGAAGAGAAGTGGGTTCGAAGGCCTGGATGGCATTAAATTGGGCTATAACTCCATGGTGGCCCTTTTTTAACAATTTTTCCATCTTATGCGAGTTGATGATAGAGCGATCACCTGCCTATTGTCCGCAGAGGATATGTGTCTGGTTGTTCTGCTTAAAGCTCATATATAACTCCTGGAAATCCATTGTGAACTCCTGGAAATCCATTGTGATTAGGCCGAGTGTGCAGAGCCACTCAACACCCAAGACAATGTCACACCCTCCCATGTGTATGGCAAACATGTGGGTCTTTAACTAATAATCCCCCATTTGAAGTTTGACATTTTCACAGCGGCCTTCACATTTCATTGTCCCCCCATCAGCAATTTAGACCTGGAAGTTAGAGACTGCTCTGACAAAACAATGCACTGCTTTCGCGACTCTTTGATGGATAAAGGTATGCGTACTACCACTATCAATCAAGACTACTACAGGGCAATGCTTAATAAAACCTCTGATTTTGAGAGTTTGGGGGGAAGAAATCCCTGCCAAAGCATGAAGCGAGATAACTGGTTCTTTAGGTACATTGTCCGGTTGGTTGTCCTCATCTTCCTCCTCTGGTTCCTCAAGTGGTGGGGCTTCCTCCGATGAACTGTGATCAGTAGCATCAATTTGAAAGAATTTTCACTCCTTGCATTTATGCCCGAGGGAATATTTCTCATCACAGTAGTAACATAATCCTTGCTTTCTTCTTTCCGCTAGTGACACCTTTTGAACCTTGAGTGTTTGGGTAGTGCTTTGAGCCTGGGTGGGGCGACCCTTGGCTATGAAATTTGGGCGATTGGACTGGACCGCTAACGCACGTTCTACTTCACGAGCTATCTTGCAAGCATCCAACCATGAGGTTGGGTGTTGCAGTCGGGCGTGGGCTTCGATGGCTTCTTTGAGACCACTGACAAAACATTCCAAGTAGAACTGATCGTGTAGACATCCTGTGCGGAAGGCTAAGGCTTCAAAGGCTGTAACATATTCGTTCACTGTTCCTGTCTGTCGAAGCTTAGTGAGATGACCCAAAAAGTTAGATTCATGGTCAAATAGATCCGTAAGAGCTTTTGAGAATGGCTGCCAAGTCACAGGCCTTCCATAGCAACGTTGATGCCACTACCATCAAATTTATACATGTCCAGCTTGGGTGGTCGTGTCTAGGACTGTTGGTGGTTGCCAAAGAGGTGAAGAGAATGGCCAGACTCGCTCAATGTTTTCATTGAAAGCATATGCCTCCGAGTGTTCCTCCGACTTGCCCTTTGCGAGTGTGTCAGGTAATGTCTTGAGCGACGTTAGTATTGCATCCAACTTTTGTTCAAGGGTGTCGATCTTCTCATTGGCAATAGCTTGAGCACTGGTTTGTACCATGCACCGATCCAGTGCACTTAAAATTTGGGACCTGCCGAAACTTTTGACACTAACAACTGAATGGTACCACCTTGCTCAGCTCATCGACCTGATTCTTATGGGCTAAGTCTCTTATAAGCATCCCAGGAGGGTCTCAAACCTTTACTCCGAAAGGAGTTTTACTCCTCGCTTAGGAATACTGCAATAGCCGAATTCCAGAAAAGTCAATTCTGCCCAATGTCCTGCGAGAATCACACCCAGGTATAGGGGCCCACACAAATAGTCTGATCTGTCGACTAACCCACAACTGCAAAGTATGACTAGGAATGTGGCTGTGATCAAACCCTGCTGCTAGATCTGAATGGCGGATCTGATTGTGGCAACTGGTACAAAACCCAACGGCTAGATCTTAATGGCGGATCTCATAAATCTAATTGGCGGATCTAATAGATCTGAAGGGCGAATCTGAGAGATATGAATGGCGGAACTGATTGTTGCGGCTGCGACAGAACCCCACCTGCTAGATCTGATCTGGCAAAGATGATGCGTGATCTAGAGACAGACAAGGGAACTATGGTCTGAAGGAGTGTCAGGTGCTACAGAACGCAATATACATAAGGGTCTGACACTAGTACTCAACCCAATCTTTCAGGGCACTAACCAGGGAGGATCAATCGTACCCTTAGCCGTACAACCCGACTACCATATCGTACGCGCGAGTAATCTCCCTGAGTCTTGTTCTCGATGTACTGTAGCAGCAAGACAATCAATGGTTTATCTATGGCGAGGTTTCAAGAGAGCCTAGGGGGTTTCCGATATACCCAGAGGGTACTTGGAAGACAATCCGTGCGCGGTTCTGTCTAATGCGCTACTACTCGAAGGGGTACCCACATGGGTTACATGGGAGTCCAACAAGCATGACGACCTCTTGTATTTCCTACGTGCATGCCTCCCCAAATCCGCAGGTTTATGCGCTCAACGACAGATCTCGTGGTTTAAAGACGCCGGAACACGTCTCTAGCCAAAAAAAAAATTGCTAAAAATGGAAATCCCAATGGCCCTAGAAAGTGCTCTGATACCACTTGTTATGCTCTGACCTGCAAGAAGATACCAAAATACCAAATATGCGAAGAAATATACCCAGAACACAGAACAATAAGAAATAACAGCAAGTATTTTATTATTCAAAAAGGAAAGCAATGTTCACTTGCCTCTTTAAGGGGGCAACCTCCAATAGAGCTGGGCTCAATTACAAAATAAGACGCGATGCTCCTCGAGGGGAGTCTCTATCCTTTATATAGGATTCATACATGCAATACCATGGTTCTTATTAATACCATCTATCTAATACCATGGCCCATTTGCAACCAACTGTGGTCCCTTTATTAAATGCGGGTGAACCACTTACAATTATTAATATGGGCTTTATTGACTCTTTACTTAACTATAACTATGACTCGGTCCTATTACATAAATAAGTGGGTTAGGGTTGGACCCTAACAGCAACCCTCATTTGGGCCTCAGACGAGATGCCACACCATGTACATGCGCTAACCAGCTGGGGCAAACTAGTCCAAATGCAAAATCCCATGAATAATATAGGGCAAAGTGCAGAAGTTGTGGGTGTTGAAGATGCCCGTGAATGCAAATGATGCTCTATGAATGTCATGGGCAAGGTTGCCTGGAAGCGATAGTGAAAGCAAGAAGCACAAGCAAGGAGCAACATTTTTTAGAAGCCTTCGGGTCGGAAGCATTTTTTATATTATATATACTTTTATATATTTTGATGCATATATGTCAACAAAAGCATGTAAAATGATGACTTAGTTATTAAAAAAAAAAGCAAAAAAACATGGATTATACCATATAACATCAACCATCTAGTAGTTATAATCTTTATCAACTACTGGTTCACAAGTTACAACATCTTGATTCTCATCATGTTGGGTGTGCAGCCTGATTATCTCCCTCATTGTATGAGAGAATTGTATCGCAGTTGGGTATTATCTTTATTTATTCCTATATTTTGCTAACACTTGATCACATAGCATAATCTTGTAGAGATGCTTTCTTACACAAGTATCTGATCTAGTGTAGGTTGCTTTACAATGGGATCATGTCAAATTTATTGTTCCAACTCTTTTCTTTATCACTAGCTTTGTCACATACTTTTACAGGGGTGTTGAACATTAGAACCAAAAAAAAATTAAAAAGAAAAGCTAGGGAGCGATTTTTTTTGCGAGAGCATGCTCCCTAAAATGCTCCCAAACGAGAGCGATTCAGGGGCACACTCCCGAGGTCACTCCATGAGCCTTTCTGTTTGTAGCGCACTTCAAGAGCGAGAGTGAGAGGGGCGCTCCCCACATCACTAGTCCTAGGACCCATGGCTCTCAACGCCTCACCTGTGGGTGTCAATATGATCCTCTAGTGGGCTTGGGCCTCAGTGAAGTTGCCCAACCCATAATGAAACCACAACCCAATCACACATAATATCCAATGATATAACTTATGACATCAGGTACATTTAATCATTTTTGCATCTAAGTGAATCATGCTTGCAAGTAATGGGAAATGAGACACTTCAGACAAGGCTTCTCTTCCAAAATTTGGGGCCTTAGTCACGTAATAGTGTTACCTCGAACTTGGGAAAGACCGATCGAGCTCTGGCGATTTGAACCTGCTTCCCGCGCGCCTGCTCCTGCCCCCCAGGCCCTGCCTGGCTGGGCCTCTGCTCTCCTCGATCCCCTCTCGCCTTTGTCTGTTCTGCTGGTCCCTGTCGTTGGGGCCCAGCCTTTGCCCCTTCCCTGCGCTGATCTTCTCCCGCAGCCCCCTGCGGGCCTCTAATGGCCGGGCTCGCCCCCCCCCCTCCAGGCTCTGAGAATCATGAGGAAATATTCGCCTCCCTTTTTTCTGAAGCAGCAGATGCCAGACCCCGTCCCTCTGTGACCAAGTTCATCAAAAAACTCGATGAAATCCCAGAGGTTAATCTTCCTCCTTCCCTTCCAAGGAAGTCTGCAATAACTCTCGCGGAAAGAGGTCTTGTAGGTCAGTTCACTGGCCTCTGGCCCTCTCCGAGGTCAGTTCAGAAATGGGTAGAGCGCAACTGGAGCGCGATGATACAAGGGAAGATTGCCATCAGATTCTGCGGACGTGGATATTACACATTTCTCTTTGAATCGAAAGAAGACAAGAACCTCATCTTCAGAAATGGCCCCTATTTCATGGATTCAAGAGGCCTTTACTTGAATAGATGGACTCCGGACTTTGATCCGGAAATGGACATTCCAAATGCAGTTCCAGTATGGGTTCGGCTACCTCACTTGCCGCTTCATTGCTGGGGAGATGAATCAGTAAAGGCAATAGGAAATGCAGTAGGTAAATACATTGATAGATCTGAGCCAAGGGAGAACATGCATGCGTGCGCGAGGATCTGCGTGGAAGTAGATCTAGGGAAAGGTCTGCCGGAAGCTATCAAGATCAAGGTGGACCAATGGACGCATATCCAGCAGTTGGACTACGAGCAGCTTCCCTTCAAATGCAAGGTATGCCACGAGTATGGTCATTTTGCAAATAGATGTAGTAAGTCAAAAATAAATGAATCTGCTGATAATGAGGAAAATCCTGAGGGCTCATGGGAACCAGTAAAAAGGAAAAAGCCTTCCCCCACTCAAGGACCCAATTCCAAAACCCATCCGGAACCCCTCCCCCCCCCTCCTCCTCCCCCCTCCAGCTCAGCTTTCCCTTCATCCTCCAACCCCTTCGAATCCCTGTCCGCCGAAGAACCTTCTTCCCCTCCCTCTTCCCCCCGTGCAGCTCCCTCCTCCCCCCGCACAATCCCTCCCCCTTCTCCCCCTCCTACCATAGAGAGAATCCTTACCAGAAACAAATCGAAAGAAGCTAGTCAATCCACAGACCCTCCGAGAAAACCTGGCCGAAAGTCAAATAAAGAGCTCAGAGATGAAACAGCGGCAAAAGAGATGGCAACGGGAGCGCAGCAACCAATGGACTCATACTTAGGCAAGCTAAAAGGGAGTGGAGAAAAAGTAAAGGAGAAGAGTGGACCTCACCCAACAAATGGTAAATAATGATTTTGGTCTCTTGGAATTGTAGGGGGATGGGCTCTCCCTTAAAACTAAAAGCCATCAGGGATTTATTAAAACAGGAGCAGCCGGACCTTCTCCTCATCCAGGAGACCAAAATTACTGAACAGGACTTCCAAAAACAACTCCAAAACTCCAAAAACTTCACAGGTGTATCAATAGGTTCAGAAGGTGCTTCAGGAGGAATAGGAACAATATGGAATAAGAATAAATGGGAAATCATCAATTCTCAATTCTGCAACTGGTGGGTCAGAACAGACTTGAAAAACAAAGGAACTCAGGAAATCTACTATATCTATAATATATATGGCCCAAACCATTATAGGGACAAAGGCCGCTGTTGGGACACCATAGCCTCAGATCTCCAATCTGTGCAAAACAGGAATATAATTCTGGGAGGAGACATGAATGTAATAAGAAACGTGGATGAAAAGTTAGGAGGAAACTACCTTGCAGATCCCTCAAGAGACATGCTAGAAACCATAATACAGTCTCACAATCTGATTGACATTCCTCTATCCAATGGGAAATACACATGGAGTAATAAAAGATCTGGCCATCACAATATTAAAGAGAGATTGGATAGATTTTTGCTACAGGAAGGAATTGCAGCAAGTTTTCAGTCCATTAAGAGTCAATTAATTCATGCTTCGGCCTCAGATCACAAGCCTGTGCTTCTAAATTTGGACAAAGGCAGAAACTTGGGGCCACTCCCCTTCAAATATAACAAAACTTGGGATCTTCAAGAAGAATTTCGCACCCTCATTCAAAACCAGTGGGCCAAGGAGGTAAACGGATCGCCCTACTATATCTGGGAAACGAAATTAAAACACCTAAGAGCAGTCATCAAACAGTGGGCAAAGGAAGCAGCGATCTTGGAAAATAAAAAAAAATCAGATCTGCTTACGAAGATGGAACAGTGGCATAAAGATAAAGAGAACATACAACACACTAGTGAAGACTTAGAGCAGGAAAAAGAAATGTATAGGGAACTCTATCGACAAAATAGAGTCGAGGAAGAGGATCAAAGACAAAAATCCCGGTGCCTTTGGCTGAAAGCCGGAGACAAAAATACATCCTTTTTCCACAACAATATCAAACTCAGGCGAGCTGGAAACCAGATAGATAAAATAGAGGCTGAGGGAAAAGAGATTACCGACCAAGAAGAAATTAAAGAAGCAGCTTTCAATCACTTTAAATCCCTTCTTTCCGCTGCTCCTCAGCAAACGGACAGCTCTGAATTCCTTAGTGCAGTAGAGAGCAAAATATCAGATACTCAAAACAAAGAGTTGGACCAGGACATTACAGAAGAGGAAATTCGAGCAGCAACCTTTAGTATGCAGCAGGATAAGGCCCCGGGTCCGGATGGGTTCACGGTTGCCTTCTATCGAAATCATTGGGAAACAATCAAAAAAGACTTTGTGCGGATGGTAAAGAATGTTTTCAAAAACCATAAGATGGGAGAAAATTCCAAGTCTTCCCACATAGCCCTGATCCCTAAGGAAGCGAATCCTCTCTCGTTTGACAGGTTCCGCCCCATATCCTTATGTAATGTTTCTTACAAGATTGTAACAAAAATTCTAGCCAATAGGCTAAAAAAACTCCTTCCTCTCTTAATATCTGAAAACCAGGGAGGCTTTGTTCCGAGCAGGCAAATAACCGACAATGTCATATTGATCCAAGAAGCTATCCACAGTAGCCTAAACAGAGGAGAACGAGGGATGATAATCAAACTCGACATGGCAAATGCATTTGATAGAGTTGACCACTCCTTCCTAACAGCAGCACTCAATAAATTCGGGATTTCAAAAAACTTCATAAGCATTATCAATGGGTGCATCTCCAACCCTTGGACCACTCCCCTGATTAACGGTCGCCCCAGCAAATACTTTAGAAGCTCCAGGGGGCTGAGACAAGGTTGTCCACTCTCCCCATTCTTATATATCATAATGGCTGAGACTTTGAGTATCCACCTAGAACATCTTCGCAGACAAAAAGAGATCACTGGAATCTGTATAGAAAGAGGGATCAAAGAGATCAACCATTCGCTCTTCGCGGATGACACACTTCTCATTGGGGGAGCCTCCAGCTTAATGGCAAAACGATTCAAGAAAGTGTTGGATGCCTTTCTAGCAGTTTCAGGAGGGAAGTTGAACAATAGAAAATGCAAGATATATACTTGGAATGTCCCCCTTCTAATACAGCAAAGAATATCTTTGATACTGGACATTCCAGTGCAAAGGAACTGGAGCTTCTTTTCCTATTTAGGTCTGCCTCTTGCTAAAGAAAAAGTCAAGGCTGAGATTTGGGTCAAACACATAGAAAAGATGAGAGGCCTCCTTCAGAGTTGGGGAGTGTCTTGGCTCAATTTGGCAGGCAGAACGATCCTAATTAAGTCCATTCTCTCAGCCCTTCCAATTTATCAATATGCGGTCATCATGGCCCCGGCCAGCACTCATAAACATATGGAGCTCATCTTGCGAAGTTTTCTATGGCAGGGAGGAAAACAGGAGTCCAAAAAATTTAGCCTTGTCAAATGGGATCAGGTAACCCTTCCATATGAAAAGGGAGGTCTTTCCATTAAAATCCCAAGCCTCTCCAATTGGGCTTTGGGTTTTAAATTGATTTGGAGAATTCTTTCTGGCAAAGGATCGTGGTGGGTGGAGGTCATAAAAAAGAAATATCTCAGAGGCACGAACTCTAATCTTCTTACTGAATCAATAGTGGACAGACCCTGCACCCCGGTATGGAAACTCATTAAAAAAGTGCTTCCCCAATTCCGAGAAAACACATCCAAACTCCCTGGAAATGGTAAGGACACTAATATCTGGTCTGATAGAATTATGGGCTCTAAGCCGAGAATCCTTCTCCAAGCTTTCCGACCTCTGCAGATATGGATGGAAGAAAGAAATCTAACCACCTTGTTCGATATATCAATATGGAACCAAAACAAATGGCAGGACTGGAAGGATCTCCAAACCCCCATTGACCTTAGAGATCTTTGGTCCAATCTCAAGTCCTCTCTCTCTGGTTCCGCGCCTATCAATATTGGGATTGAAGACAGGTATATTTGGGACTCCAGTGGAGGGAAATTCACAGTAAAAGAGGGATACAAAACATTGCAGGCCACAACTCATTCAGCAAATTGGAACCTCTTCACAACTGTATGGAAATCAGAGTGTCTTCCAAAGATTAAACATTTCAATTGGACCCTCCTGAAAGGCAAGATCCTCACTGCTGAGAATCTAAGGAAAAGAGGAATCTTGGGACCTTCAATGTGCTGCTTCTGTCGTGCAGAGGAGGAAAACATTCAGCACATTTTCTTACTCTGTCCCTTTGCCCAGAGCTGCTGGAAACAGGTGACAAGCCCCATGGAAATTAGCGAAAGTTTTGATCAGATCTCCTCTCTTCAGAAAAATTGGGGGAAAAGTTATCCCTTTCCCAGGAAAGGCAAACACAACATCAGTAGAATATGGAAATGTATTCCAGCCACACTATGCTGGCATCTTTGGCTAGCCAGGAACAACTATGTCTTCAATAACAAACAGCCCAACATGGCCAGTATCCTCGCTAAAACAACTGCCACCATCTCTGAAACGATAAGCACAAATTTCATTGCCCTTCCAGATCAAG
Source organism: Pinus tabuliformis (assembly GCA_031772625.1). Taxonomy (NCBI): domain Eukaryota; kingdom Viridiplantae; phylum Streptophyta; class Pinopsida; order Pinales; family Pinaceae; genus Pinus; species Pinus tabuliformis. The sequence continues at coordinate 859,920,204 of CM062809.1, forward strand.
CAAGCTGGCATCAAGAAGAGATGGATTGGTACAATAAATTCAGCCTCAGTCACACCAAAAATCAATATTCCCAAGCAAAAGCTCACAAGAAAAAGATGCACTGGAAACTCAGAGGATCCAAGGAAGAGGTTAACCAGTGGATTCTAGACCAGAAGCGCCCTACACTCCACTTCGATGGCGCCTCCAAGAATAACCCAGGGAAAGCTGGAGCAGGGGGCATCATAAAAAATCATAATGGGAAAACTATTCTTAGCTACGAATGGGGTCTGGGGAAAGTCTCCAACAACGTGGCTGAAGCGTACAGTCTTCTTCTCGGCACCTCAATTCTGAATAGATTGGGAATTAGAAATGCAATCATTCTGGGGGATTCGGCCATTGTTATCGCAGCCTTGGTTTCGGGATCAGAGTTTAATAAAGCAGCCCTCAACAATATTAAGCTCAGGATACAGGACAATCTCAGGAGTATGGGAGAACCAATGTTCAAGCATGTCTTAAGAGAAAATAACACCGAAGCGGATTCTTTCGCCTCCAAGGCCGTCAGCAGACAGAGTGGACAGATCAGAGAAAATGAGCGCATATATGTCAAAGCAATCCCATAGCAGTATAAGCTGTCAGACAACTCCTCTGAACAGCAACATCAGTATACTTTTGAAAATAAGTCATATCAGCCGTCATGCACTTCTTGTCTTTCTCTTCCGCAATCTCGACAAGCCAATCCCAACCCGCCCCATCGAGAACTGTGTAACATCTCCCTTCCATCACACATCCTGGCTCGCTCCAAAGACCCGATCACACCATGTTTCACGTGATCCTTTCTCTCGGAATCCTGGCAAATGTCCCCCCTCAATCCTTATCGACTGCACCAAGGATTTCATGAATGATCCGGAGCCTGCCCAAATCCATGAAAATATTTCGCACCTCCAGCACGCCCAGCCTTCCTCGATGTTATATACTCCCCCTCCTCCCCTCGATCACCTCAGAACTCTTTCGCCCTCTCAGAAGCAGAGCAGAGAAGCAGTGCCCGGCTCCCTGCCCTCAGAAGCCCTCAACATCAGAAGCAGTAAGCAGCCTTGCTCTACTAAGCATTCTTCGTCACATATTTGGATTCAGAAGTTCTACAACAAGCGAGGCAGCTCCCAAAGCAACATTGAAGTGCGCTTTCCTTTTAAAGCATACAGGTATAACTTGTGTTATTTACAGGCTCATTTATCGCTGACTCTCTTCTCCTTTAAGGCTGTCTTCTTAGCCATGGCAGAGACTTCAGAAAATAGAATGCAGAACGAGCCTCAGGAAGGCCGAGATCACCCGGAGAACCCGCTGGATCGTGTGCTTGGCAACAATACTTGCACACTCTGCAAACAGCATTGTTTCATGATCGCTAGGTTCATCAAGCACTTTAATGAACTTAAAGAAGACTTCCAGGCAGATAGTCGATCCAAGAGGAAAAAACTGGAAAAGCAAAGAGCCGAGATCGAGAGCCTTAAGGAGAAATGTAAGCACATGGAGGAGGCTATATCTCACATTAAGAACATCACCCAAAGCATGCAAGCTGAGGCATCAACCAGAGCGAGCCTCAAAAAGGAACCTCAGGTCGAAGACTCAGTCAACCAGTTCTGGTAATCAGCCAAATGTCCAGTAAATTTTGCCTACTCGCTGGTCTTTTTGTCAGGCAATATAGCCGCTACCTATTTCAATTTATCCTTTTCAAGTTTAATCTCAAGAAGTCAGGGTCTGCGCACCCATTTTGGACTTCTCCTTCTCTTTTTTCACTCTATGTAACAGCACTCGCTTCTAGCAGTTTTTTTATAATATAAAAGCAACCGACCGTGTTAAAAAAATAGTGTTACCTCCCTAAGTAGGAGTGGCTAAAAGATGACCTTATTAGGCATTTCCAACCCCCAAAGGGAAGTGACATGTTCTTAGTCCTCGACTCAATCAATAGGTGTCATATGAATAATGATGGAATGGAAGGCGGAAAAGGCTCTCAAAGCGAAATGTCATGGTCAAAAGGGTAGCAATAATGAAGAATTCCACCTTGGCATACAGATGCGAGGAGGGAACAATCGTGGATGCATGAGTTACTTCGGCCTTTGTTTTTCCACCCCTCTTATCACCTTTTTGCTTTTTCTTGATTTTTTTTTTTAATTTTACCGCTATAAGCTCTAAGAAATGAGAGCATGCTTTGAATGGTGTAGCAGTGATTACTCCCTTAGTGGTATGGCAGTTCATCGCAGGGTTGCTTGGAAGCAAGAGCGAGGAGCGACAATTTTTAGAAGCTTTCTAGTAGGGAGCGATTTTGGGAGTGTTTTATGTGTGTGTGTGTGTCAACAAAAGCATGTAGAATGATGAATAAGTTATAAAAGGCATAAAAACATAGATTAAACCATATAACATCAATCATCTAGTAGTTATGATTTTCATCAACCACAGATCCATGAATTACAAGATCTCAATTCTCATCATGTTGGGTGTAGAGCCTAATTATCTTCTTGATTTAGAGGTCTTTGTTTCGGCTGTGTTTGGATCCCAACCCCTAATCAAAGGGTGTGGGGGGGCTTGCCCCCCAACTATTGTTGCAGAGGGCGGCAATAGCCTTTGAGTCCTCCCTGGCAGGGGTTTAGGAATTGGGCCCCTGAAAGGAAGTTTTTGAGGAAATTGCCTTGTAAAATATTGTAATTTTGTAGTCAATCTGGACCATTCATTAGGTGAAAGATCTGACATTATAAGTTATATTAATTTAGGGTTTTTTTTCCCTAGAAGGCAACCCTTGGTTTGTACGAAAGAATTGTATTGCAATTGGGTATTATTTTGTATCTATTCCTATCTTTTTCTAGCACTTGATCACAAGTTTTGACTCATACAGTCTTATAATATAATCTTATAGAGAAGCTTTCCTATACACTAGTGTAGGTTGTTTTACAATGGGAGCATGTAAAATCTGTTGTTCCAACACTTTTCCTTCTCACTAACTTTGTCACATACTTTTACATGGGTGTTGAACAATAGAGCGAAAAAAAAATTGCGAAGAAAAGAAAAGAAATTTGCTTCCAACTCTTCTAAATGTAAGGCTCCATCCTCCAAATTATCCTCCTCCGGGTTGTTGTCCCAAGTGATATATGCTCTATCAAATCGAGCCTACTCACAATAATGTGTCAACAACCTCAAGTTGTAGTGTACCTAAACCAAGCTTTCTGCCTGTTTTTCATTGAAGCAGTTTCTTTTGACATTGTGGATGAAGTTATAGGTGCTCCAACACCTCTTTGCAAAAGAACTATTAACCACCTGTGATATCACTAGGGAGGGAGCAAAATTTTTTTGGCAAGAGCGCACTCCCATAAATCACTCCCAAATGGGAGTGTTTCAGGAGCATGCTTCGTAGGTCGCTCCCTAAGCACTTCTATTGGGAGCACGCTTCGAGAAGGGTACGGCAACCCTGGTTCATCGCCCACCAAGGGTTGGGACATGCAAGGGTTCCTTTTTATAATGTGAGAAGGCAACATTGGCCTCTAGAACCAGGTGATGGCCATAATGATAAGGGGTAGAGCTCATGCTCGACTTTTGCCCACGGGCTAATATTAATGTCCCAACCATCTTTTGCATTTTAATCATTTTATTTTCTTTGTTTCTTGCTTATGACCATTATATGCTTTTTCTTTTTTCTTTTAATTGCATCAACCTCTCAGGGAAACATTTCCAGGCCTAACCCAAATATGTGGAAAACAGAAAGTGCGTGTGTTAGATCCTAGTGAACCAATGGACAAGTGGACCCAGGGAAAAAAGGTGAAATGAGGGCTCGTAATGTACAAAGGGGGGTGATAAGTATGGAAACAAGATAGATGGAAAACGTTATCTCAATCATGGATTCCCAAGTACTGCCCCTTCCTAAAGCAAAAAGTCATTAGAGGCGGTCCCGCTAGACTAGGACAGGAACTTAGCACCCAATTTAAGGTGAGGGAACAAGACTACAACCAAGACCCTTATTTCTTCCAAAACATCCCACAATCCATGCCGCATGCCCAAAATACAAACAAGCATAAGCACCTCAATGCAAAATGATAAGTACCTTTGACCAAAAGCCCACTTTCCAAACATTTGATCCCGAGTCCTGACAAATGGGCGAGGGGACATAACTGATGCAAGTGGCAGAGATATGAATGGCACATCACATCAACTACTAGGTGGCTCTCAGGGGTTGTTCGTTGCTGGCTAGATGAAATGATTAAAGAAAATCTTCTCCTAGGAGTCATCCACTTTTGGTGGGTAACATGGTTGTTGGTTGGCTAGTAATCCAAGGAGGAGAAAAGTTCTCCTATGGGTTACACACTTTGAGGGTGAGTGACATGTCCTAAGGAGACTTCAGGCAACTTCTACACGCCTAGACACTTAGGCTTGTCCAAAAGTACCTGCCCGAGCTACAAACATCGACACTAAACTTGTTGCTTCAAAGTAATAAATTAGGCTAGAAAAGCATATGCAATATGTATTTGGTTCAATTTGGAAATTATCATCTCTTAGGGCTATTTCCTTACATAGACTAGATACTAATTTTCAACCATATTGGAGGTTAATGGCATGCTTTAGGGCAGCCATTAAATCCTTGAATTTATACTATGTTAGGCCTTCCATTATAGATTTAAATGACACCAATGGCCCAAAGATTCGCTGCGCACTAGTTTATCTCCCCCATCCATCCAAGAATCATTTCCCTTTTTTGTTGAAGCCTCTATTATACACTATTTTGGAAAACTTACAATTTTCAGCTAAGTAACAAGACACATCCAAATAGCCCATGTGTCCCATATACTATGTGTTGGACAAGGATACGTGAGGGCCTAACATAGTATAAATACTTGAATTTATATATAGATTTGGATGACTACATTGGACCAACGATTAGCTACACACTAGTTTATCTCCCCCATCTATCCTGAAATCATTTCCATTTTCTATTTTAAGAAACTAAAATCCCCTATTATATACTATTTTAGAAAAATTACAATTTTCAGCTACGTAACAAGATATGTCGTAATAGAGCATGTGTCCCATATACTACGTGTTGGACACAGATATGGTAAGGCATGTGTTTCGCACATGTCCTATTTCCAAACTACATTAGTGAACATTGCATCTTCAGTTTTGTCGTAATAGAGCATGTGTCCCCTATACTACGTGTTGAACACAGATATGGTAGGGCATGTGTCCAACATGTGTTTCACACATGCCCTATTCACAATACACGTATTTTCCACATGTCCTATTTCCAAACTACATTAGTGAACATTGCATCTTCAGTTTTTTCACTTCACTTGCTTAAGTCTTTCAATTTATTTGTAAATCTAAAACATCGCTTCAACATAAGATCATTACACTTTCAAATTAAAGACAAGTATAAGAAGATAAAATTGCCCATCCTACATTGGACTTGGGAATTGATAAGAACTTTTAGATATACGCACCTTCATTTGAAACACTTTAAACCAAATTCTAACCAAGCACATCAATCTACAAAGTGTGAGCAAGTTGCAGTAATTTCTAACCTACACAAATTGGACTTAGACTTGCCTTAGGGACATCCCCCTTGAGTTGGAGAAGAGCCAACCTAAAACAAGAGGAAGACCTACTATGTTGATAAACCACCACTTTAAACCATTTATGCTCATCTAAAGAATCCGTTGACTAAGGTTGTTTCCATGAAATAACTGCTTCACAAGAATTTGTTCATCCAAATCCAGACACTGGAAGATATCTTAGAATAAGGGTAAACAAGAATAGACTTTCAAAACGTAAACCTTGATCACAAGGTTGAAAATCTTGTGTTCCTATTTGAAGTTTTCGATTTCAAATCATGGTCGCTCCTCCTCCTTCAATGAAGAACATTTATAAAGCCCTTGATGTATCAAGAATCCAAGGATTCCACAACAAGTGGCTTCCAAAGTTTGCTAGTAATTACGTAATTACAACTGAGGATCATTTTGACAAGATTTTATGGTGCAGGTGGTGAAGTCAATGTTCCCCAAGACCACGAAGATGTATAAATGAAATTCTCTTTGGAAGAAATGCTAGAGTTTGGTTTATGGATTTGACCAATAGGAGTATTAAAAGTTGGCACCATTTCCATGATGTCATCACAATATGATGTTATTGACTCCACTGCAGAAATAAAGAAAAAAAAGAATGAACTGTAAAGGGATTTGATGATAGGTTTTGGAAGTCAATTGACAACGTTCACGAAAATATTAGACCCTCAAATGATACATTCCTCTTGCATTATACCAATGCTTATGATGGACATTTTGGCTTGATGCTAAGAGATGAATTACCCACTAACCTAGAATTTGTGCAAGAATGGGCTCGCAAAATAGAAAGAAACATGCTCTCTGCTAAGGAAGACTCTTTAGGCTCTTCAAGAACATCCACTTCAAAAGAAAAAAAATAAAAATAAAAACCTAGAACCATTAATACAATTGAGTTTTGCTCCTACTCACATCACTACATTAACTGAAGAAAACAAACGAATGGAAATTAGATTCACTCAAAAAAACACGACCATTCCAAACAGATTGGTACAACTAGAAAGAGCTCAGTAAAGCCAATGTCCACCTAGGAGAATCGTGGATGGAAAGGAAATAGGGGGGCTCCAAATCATAATAAAAACCAAAGCCAAACCCAATTACTTATTGTGACTTTGAATCCTTACATATGGTCAAACATGAGACATTGCCTTGGTGTAGAACTTGTCAAGATTCCCATGATGAAAAGGCATGTCCATTAAGCATAAAAACTAGAGAAATATTTAGAGAGTCCTCTACATTTGAACACATGAATTTTGTAAATGATGATTATTTTGCACATAATGCATATGATTGGAATAACGAGTATGATCATGTTTACAATGTTAAGACGATAAATGTTTAATGTTTAATGAAAATCAAATGAGACAAATCAAAGGCCAAAGCATTGATGTAAATGTCATAACTAGAATATATGGAGAGATGCCATCCCAATAAGAAATAAGGGAGTCAAAATGGAACACATTCAAAGGAAAAAGTTGATGATCCAACCTGAAACATTCATATTTATGGAGCTCCCTCTCTTCATGGTATCATAGCATTTGATGGAGATCTCAGGTTGGGGGAGTCTAACTTCTACCAAGTTAAGATGGTTATTGTCCTTGTTGGTTGGTGGCCTTCTCACATGTGCTTGCTTAGTTAATCATGTTAATTTTTCAATGTTCTATGTTGTAACAATCACTTATGACAATTCTTCTTCCAATAGCAGTGAATTATCCAATATATCTTCAATCATCCAATGGCAGTAAGCAATTGTAGATAGAACATAATATCATATGCACAATGGAAGACAGCGAAGAACAATAAAGACAGAGATTTGGTCAAAGACCAAGGAAAAACACCACAAGGGGAAAACCCTTTCCAAGTTCTTCATGTTCAGCAAAGAGATACATAGTCCAAGTACATCAACAACAATTCAATGGTCAAAGCCTTGACCAACCAATCAACCAACCAATATCCAATCAAATATGAGTGTGAAAGTCAAATCTGGTCAAACTTCAATTATTCAATTTCTAGTCAAAGTCAACAACAATCAACGCGGCCCTAACATCTCCAAAGTCAATGGTCAAATCTGCTCCGAAAAAATCGATCAACCTGTCAAAGAATCCAACCTTCCTTGCTTGGTCAAAATCGGTCAAAACAGTGCCAAAAGTCTACCCACAAATTCTAGTCAAAATCAAAGTTTGACTTATGGTGATCCTAGCTTAGAAATTGTAGTCAACACTAGTCAAGTGCACATAAAGATTCGGTCAACATCCCATTCACCTTGGCCTTCCAAACAAAAACAAAAATCATTTAAATGAAGTCAAAACCATCCAAGTCAACGTTGGTCAAACAATCCCAAAAACAAAAGTCAACAGTGGTCAACAAATTTACTCTTTCTCTCCTTTGCACATGTGAACTCAGCCCTACAATTCCAAACTTGTACGAACCAATCAGATGAAGAGAAGATGTGATGTGATGCCCTCAAATGATGTGACCTTAGGTGTATTTATATGTGGTTGTGGTGGACAGATATCCTCTTTTAGGCCAACTTGTACTTTTTGATGTGACATGGTCCAGCATTAAAATAACAATTTTCCCATGTGCAAATTAAATTCTTCCAAGGGCTAGTGGGGTCTCCTTAGAGTGAGATGGGGTCTCGCAAGGAGGGAACTTCTCTCTGAGCTACCAAATTTCAACACTCCCTCTCAGCTAGGAAGGAATTAACGACTGCATCATAGGTCTCATCTCAGATGCCTTGTCGTCATCATCATCATTGTATCATATCATATCTCGTCTCTACTCATCTGTTGAACACTCTCGATCTAAAGAAGAAGAATCATCATAGGGGAGATCAATCTACCACCACCCTATATCTGATGTCAATAAGCAGGATACCACTTATCGTGAGTTAAGGATCACACATATCCTATTGATCAAGACAATAGGAAGGATACCACTTACCATGTGAGGTAAGGATCACATACATCTTATTGTTCATTGATCTTCCCACCTTGACCCTCAAGAAACAAGTGGTAGAACACAATCTTATCACTTGGGGAGGATATCACTTACCATATATGGTAAGGATCGCACACACATCCAAGTCTCCTCACCCATTGGCCAAATGGGTGGCAATCCCAACAAGCCCAGCTTGTGAGTAGGATGCATACTGGGATATACTCAACAGTAAGGGAGATACCACTTACCATAGGTAAGAATCAAACACATCCTACTGTAACAATAGGCAGGATACCACTTACCATAAGAGGTAAGGATCGCACGTATCTTATTGTTAATGAGTTCCCTCAACCCTAGGAGCTCTCCAACTCCATTCCCACCCTCGGAACTCAAACAGGGGGGAGATCATAGCTTAGTGTTCTCGACTAGACGTGACCCTTTCTCGGGAAGGCCACATCCACTAGTCCAAGCTACTCTCTAAAAACCAAGAACTTCCTTTTCGGCAAAGGCTTGTTGAGTGTGTCAGCTATCTTCTCATCTGTTGAAATGTGGAGTTTTACAGCTCCTCTCTACACCATATCCTAGATATAGTGATATCTAATCTCAATTTCCCTGAACCTATCATGGAACACAAGATTCTCTGAAAGTTAGATCTCACTCTTGCTATTGCAATATATAACTATCGTATCCAGTACCTGCTCAAACAACTCTCCAAAGAGCTTCCTCAACCATACTGCCTCACAACTAGCCATGCTAGCAACAATATACTCAACCTCATTTGTGCTAAAGGAGCAATGGACTTCTGCTTCCTGCTCATCCAAGATATCATGGCAAACCCCAGGCTGAAACAGCACCCTGATGTGCACTTCCTATCAACAATATTTCCGGCCCAGTCAGCATCAATGTATCCATGTATTCTCACATCTCTGATAGTATATCTCAGTCCAAGATTAATAGTCTCATTTAAGTATCTCAGCACATGCTTAGTAGTGACCCCGTGTCCATGTAGGCTCAATCATAAATTGACTGGAATGTTAACTACAAAACATATGTTCAGTCGAGTGTTCACTAAGGCCATCAGTGCCCCAATCAACTATCAATACTCAAAGAGATTTGTTGGATCGGGTCCCATAGCTTCACCACATAACTTCTTGAAATTCATCTCCATCGGTGTGGCCATGGATTTGCATTCTACCATTCCAAATCTTTCCAGCAACTTGACAACATATTTCCCTTGAGAAAGGAAAATCTCACCAAGTCTTTGCCACACCTCTAATCCCAGGAAATAGTGCATCAAACCAAGGTCTTTCATTTCAAACTAAGAGGCCAACTCCCTCTTACATTCGAGAATAAGAGGCTCTCCACCTTTCAAGAATAAATCATCAAGATATAATACTAAAATCAGCGGCATACCTTGAACGACTTTGAAGTAGAGATTCGGATTAGCATTGCTTCTCGTGAATCCAAGCTTCATCAGATAGTTATCAATGAGGGCATACCAAGCCCTAGAATCTTTCAGAGAGGTCATTTGTCTTTCCACAATGAAGACAAGGATGGAGATCAAAACAATATGTCTTCATGTGCCCACCTCTTTGACAATGTTTGAACTTATTACCAACATTCTTAATTTCTTCAAGAAATCTCGCACTCTCAAACTGAATCGATTTGTATTAATATGGGATATGAACGATGTCGCATTTTTCATATCCTAAGCCATGTCACTTTTTCTTGAATGACAGTTTTTCACAAAGGTAATCATCATGGAAAGATCGTTCTATAACTCTTGATGTTGTTCCTTTGCATCTTGGAATTTACTTTTGCTATTGTTGTTGTTTTCAATCTGTGGTTCTTTTCAAACTCATTTTTGATAAATATTTACTCCATCCATCTCAACCATAGCCTTTGTGTCTTTTATATCACCAATCAAGTATTCTATTTCACAATTAGCATCAACCATTTGCATTATGCCTTGAGTGTCACAAGTTGCATCACCCTTTAGGATACACTTCTCTATATCACATTTTGCATCAAACTCTTCTATTAGATCTATTGTGTCACAAATCGCATCATCCTTTTGGATTAAGTCATTTGTTGAATGTATTGTATCAACAATGTGATCAATTATGTTTGATCTATGAAATAGTTCCCACTCAAGCGCTTCAATCAATTTATCTTCCATAGTAATTTGATTTTGCAAACCATAGTTGTACTCTTGCAATTCATTGATTTCCTAAGAGGAGTTTTGTAAACGCTTCCCTGCTTTACCCAATTTTTTTATATTTCACTTGTCAGGATTGCTTGCACTTGCATCTTTTATATCACACTTACTTGATTTTGTCACCTTATAGTGTTTACCTAAGTGTGATTACAATGATTTCACTTCGATGACACATTTGACCTCCTTATTCAAATTTTATACGGTCTTTTTGATAATTTTCATAATGCGTATGACCGAAGGTTTGCAAAAGATTCACTCATCAAAAACAAAAACATCCTTGATACCTTAAAGAGTGATTCAAAGTTTAACCAAACGATGAAGATTTTGAAAAGAACGTCATTAAAAAAACAAGGAGAGCACTTCGTTTACAAAGATGTGATCATGTGGATGCTAAAGGGGGTGGAACTCGACAGTTATGTGCCTGAATTTTCACGATCAAATGATGCATGTAACCTAATGGGTCATTTTTTGGGTGTTCTCAACTATGGCAGTGCTTCTATTACGAATCAAAATTCACAATGCAAGGTAGTCGCTTCTTGGTCAATCAAATAGATAGTAAACGTGGGATTGATGGATGCACTTAGAACCACAAACCCATAATGAGGAACTCGGAGGCAGCATACTAGGCTACATTCGCGCTAAGGGTGGAAGTTCCTATGACCAAAGTAGTGCTCCTCAAACCCATTGCTTCATACACCCACAAAGACCAATTCGATAGAAGCACCCTTTTCTTGCTTCTTTTGTTAATGTCTTATCATAGACAATTCTTTTCTTCTCAAATCGTTGAATGGATATGGATTATACATCCGTTCTCTCATTTCCAAATCGCTTTAGCTTGCGGCACTGATTCTACAATGCATTCAACTTTTTGAGGCAATCTGTGGGTGATCCTATTGGGTGATTTGTACGCAATTTGCTGCTTTAACTTGCATTTTCTTCACACCTTGTGATCACAAAAAAAAAAAAAAATGAATGTTTTTAGGAGGAGAGACAAGTGGGCAACATACGTTACACTAACATAGAACACAAACAGGTTGCATTTGAACACAATCCTTGAATCAATTGAATGAATGTTGAAGCATGACCATTAAGGACGGACGTGTATATTTGCTTAAATATGCAAGGGCAGATCTGAGATCATTGTGAAGAAGGTATTGAAGGTTTTCAAGAGGACGGACAAGTGGGCAACATACGTTACACTAACATGGAACACAAACAGGTTGCATTTGAACACAATCCTTGAATCAATTGAATGAGTGTTGAAGCAAGACCATTAAGGACAGATGTGTATATTTGCTTAAATATGCAAGGGCAGATCTGAGATCATTGTGAAGAAGGTCCCCTCTAACATGGATTAAATGTTGAGCAAATTATTGATGCAAATCACTACTGCAGATCATTGTATGGATGTCAATAGATCGTCAACCCTGATGTGCTTAACAGATTGCATGTTGCAAGCTGACAACATTTTTTTGGGTTGAACTAAAAAACAAATCTTTACATGCACAATGGCACCACTCAAATCCAAATTGCATCAAGGATGGCAATGTGATGTTCATGATTGGGCTCTACTAGTCAGTTCCCATTTTCATCTAAGAAGTTGACCTCCACAATCGATAGAAAGAGAAATCAAGAAAATGCAATCCCAAGTAATCTAAATCAAGTCACACTCCATCATCAACATGCCCAAGAATTTTGCATTTATAATTAATTTGCTAGATCTACCAGATCTACAATTTTTACAAATAATTTGTCAATTTACAATTAATTTTAGATCTCTCCATCATGGATAAAAAATTTAAGCCATTCTCTACGTCTTGTATGTATCTCATGATATGAACTTATAATACATGAACTTGACCACTTCTAGATCTAGATCTCATTGACAACTCATCAATGGATCATGACAATACCTCATCAATAGATAAGGTTTACGACTCATATTAATAATCAAACCGTGTGATGGTCTACGAACTAAATCTAACAACAATGGGTAGCCCTCCTAGGTTACACAAACTAGCCCCTTAATGCTTGGGACTTTACATTATGTCTTACATCATATGTGAAGGGTGCTAGATTTTGTTGTAAACAAACTAGAGAAACAAGTGGAGGCTCCCCTGAATTTGGACAAATGAATTTTGTAAATGATGATTATTTTGCAAATAATGAATATGATTACAATAATGAGTATGATCGTGTTTACAATGAATTACCTCCCACGTTCTCACTTAGTGCAAAAGTCCCTAAGCACAACCTGTGAGGCCCTAAGGGAAACTTAGAGAAGCCACACATTGTCACCTCAACAACTCTGCCTCTCTCTTAGACTAGATGAACTCTAGCTCGAGGGTAATCTATGTGGTTTAACTAAGCTCAAGATTTGTAGTATAAAGTGAGAGCAACAGAGCTTAGAAAACAAAATAGTTTTTTCAAACTATTTTGCATTTTTATGTGGTGGACGAAAGGGAAGACTAGTGATCTATTTTGTTTGGGGCATGGGGTTATGCATGCAACATCAAAGAGCAATTCTTTAACAGATCTATGAGTTGGTCAAGCTGTCAAAACAAGATCCAAAAAGCCCTAGAGACCTATATTTGATAAATTAAGTATCACAAATATAATCATATAAGAAGGAAAGGGTATCTATAAACTGCCTTTAATGGCAAACTGCCAAAGAGAGTTTACGAATACCTCTTCCAATGTAACAAAATTGCTCCTCTATGACTTCCAAAACATTTTAACAATCCAAACCTACAAAATAAGCTTATCAATACACACCAAGGAAGCTTACACAAAGATATGGAATTTTATTCCAAAGCTTGGGAGCTCTTTCACTCACATCTTGTAAATGGAGAGAGTTAACACTTACACAAGTTTCAACCATATCTCCTTTTACAATAACAAGTATTTGTTTCCATAATTCCATTAGTCCTCCAAGGAAAACAATAAAATATCCCTCTCAACAAATTTCTTACAACCACCTCCATGGATAGAGCTAGAGAGAAGGGTGCCTCCTTTGGATGGGGGATTGAACATTTAACAATCCCTCTTCACATGTGTGCCACGCTCAAGCTCCTCAATGACACCTCCTAAGTGCAAGTGTATCTCATAAAAAGGGGGTTTACTAGCATAGAATAGACACCATGAATCAATGGCTAAGTCAACAAAGACACCAATATCTTCCAAATGCATGGGACGACCTCACTCACACGTGTGCAAGTTGGGAAGCACTCCATGAGAGTGAAGTGTATGTCCATCATAAAGTGCTATCTCATCATCAAAATATAACAAGGAAGCCAAGCACTCTAACAATAGAGTCTTGTTGTACAAAATGGAGTGGGTTGACCCATCTAATCATAGCAAAAAAACCTAAAGAATCATGAAAAGTGGAGTACCCCATGAAAATTGTTGTCTATCTCATCAAATATCACCATAAGGTTATGATAGAAACATCAAACCCTATGGTGCTCTCACTAAGAAGTACAACACCACCGACCTTCATCCAAAGGTTGAAATCACCTAGATCATAAGCCAAAATGTCAAGACTCAATACCATATCCATATGCAAGACCTATGACAAAGCTCCCTTAACATTCTAGGGAGATTCACAATTCCCAATGTATATCACAGTGCCCTAGGCAATATTACGACTCTAAATGCATGGTTCATAACTCCCTGTACACCTGCGACAACTCCCAATGCATGTCACAACACCCAAGACAAGTGACACAATGCCCTAAGCAACAACACCTCAAAATCTACAATGTCTAAGTGCCATGAAGCCAACAAATGAGAATCAAGTGCCAACACATGTCAAATCAACCACAAACCCCTAGGGCGCTCCACAAAATCAAGTAGTATGCATGAAATCCTTATGGGCAAGGTGAGTGCTCTATAAAAGTAGTTCTCTATATTGTGAAAAACTATCACAAGAGCATGATGGACATCTCAAGTATTAGGGCGATCATACACAAATGCCCTATCTCATCCCCACAAAGTCAATACAATGACTAGGCCTCCATACAAGTGTGGAAATACCATGTGAAGCAATTGTCATCTTCAAGGTAATCCATCATAATAAAGGCATGCAATATGAAGAGAATAATATCAATAGACCGACCATCCACCAATATCATAGCACCAAAAACCATGTCATCACTATCCATGAGTATCAATACAAGCCACTAAACTAATATATAACATGCAATGCAATACCACGATCAAACTACACCAATCTCCAAAAAAAATGAAGTTGTATACCTCAAGTCCATCAGCATCAAAATATGAGCATGTTCAAAGGAATATGTTTAATCATAATGTTAATGAAAATCAAATAAGACACACCACATAGGGTGTCTGCAATAAATGAGCACCAAGTTGCATGCGGTATCGATCCTCGGCCTCCACTGATTGCCACGTGTGATCCCAATGCTACCTCAATACATGTGCACATGTTGGACGACAATTATGATGAGAACAAATCCATGGAGACAAGATGCCTTCAATGATGATACAACCAAATAAAACAACAAAAATAATGTTTAGAGCAGGGGAACGTACCTCCATGATGTAGTGGATTGTCCTTCGCCCCTCAACGTTCCATGCAAACTAAAACATGGTGAGCATGCATGCTCTTTCTCGTTCAACCTTATGCTTCTAGTTATCCTTATTCCTTCTAAGCCTGGGATTCTAGTTATTCTAGACCTAGCTATGGCATCGCAAAGCCCCAATTTGTCAAACAAGCACAGAGTTTGATGTCGTTGTAGCGACTTTTTCCTTTCGTTAATCCCTAAAAGAGCACATCAAAATGGAGGAAGTGCATCATGAAGAACAAGAGGTAAATAAGTCAGTTCAAGATTTTCTCCTCGACTTGGGTTCTAGTCGCACTCATAACACTAAGTTCGATTGGATGGTCAAACTTAACTAACATACAAAATCATTTGTGGCTCAAGCTTTGCTCTCAAAGGAAATCAACAAGCAAGAGATTCAACTAAGATTGGATATGGTGAAGAGGCAAAATCGACTCTTTATCACTCTTTTGTTCATGGCACGTCAAGAAAAATGGCAATGTGATCCCAGTTAAACAATTGGGGTCCTCCAAGGGCACCCCAATTGCGCTCCATTTTGTCTCTAATGTTGCAACCAAGTGTAGTCTTACCCAATTGCATGTCCTAATAGTTGTTTGTCTACCTATGTGTTCTCAAAAAATAACGTGATTTGGGGTTCTCTATCAACTGCACATGCTAGCTTGGTCACTGTTACATAGGCTAGTACAATATACTCTAGGTTTCCCTAGTAACTATGTAATTTATTTTGACATTTCAATGGAATAGTTGAACTTACAAAAAAAAATAGATAAGACAAATCAACTATGAAAGCATTGATGCGAATGTCATAACTACAATAGATGGAGAGATGCCATCCCAGGAAGAACTAAAGAGGAAAATAGGTGCAAAGGAATGGAGCACGTGTAAAAACAAAAAACAACCCACTCCTCCTCAAAACCATGAAAACCAAATTCCATGAAATTCTCCCAAAAATATTAAGCAAAAGCAAAGAGAGTCAAATGAGCTTTGACTTAACAAAAAGAAATTGAAAAATAATTTTCTAGAAGTTAACAAAGACAGCCCAATGAATTTACAACCTCTGAACAATGTTCCACCAAGACTCCGGGACAGGGAGATGCGGGTGCAGGGAGACGCACAAAGGGGACGTGTGGGAGTACCCTGAAATTTTACAGAAATTTAGGGGGGACGGGGGGGTTCGGGGCATATAATTTTTTTCCTTTTTTATATATATATATATATATATATATAATTCATATTCTATAATGAAAACATAAATACAATAATACATATATATTTGAATTAAATAATGAAATACATTGATCCATACTCATCATCCTTACTAATACATACATGATTCATCCATAGACCACGAGATTCAATAATGAAATACCCTAATCCATATTCATTATTCATTATTCACCATTCTAGAATCTACATTGATTTAAAAATTAAATCCATCATTCTAGATTCTAAATTGATTTGAAATTTAAATTCATCATTCATCATTCTAGAATCTAATTAGTACTAAGAAAAATAGACTATAATAGATATTACATGATTCATCCATAGACCACGAGATTCAATAATGAAATACTCTGATCCATATTCATTATTCATTATTCACCATTCTAGAATCTACATTGATTTAAAAATTAAATTCATCATTCTAGATTCTAAATTGATTTGAAATTTAAATTCATCATTCATCATTCTAGAATCTAATTAGTACTAAGAAAAATAGACTATAATAGATATTGAAATCTAAAGTCTGGAATAGTAAATTGATATAGCTAAAACTCAAAAACAGTGGAGTGATGAGTCTAAAGGTCACTTTAAAATACACAAAGGGCTTGGTGCTTTTGATTAAATACTAATTCCATACCCTTGTACATGACAAAATGCAATGAAAACATTGCAATCCATTGAATCCTGAATTCCTGAAAAACTGTTAAGTCTGCTGGATTTTGAGTGAGATCTAAAATTCTACTTTCTCCATATGAAATCCAATGAGGTCGGAACCACTCTCAAACATCCTGAGTCATTTCATGGTAATGTTAAAAATTTAAGTAAAAGTGACATTCTCCTTTATCTTTCATTTTCATCTTCCTATGCTATGCAATTACCATGAATTGCATAGCATTAGTAGGGTAATATGGTCAAATACTAGGTTTTCCTTGTCATAAATCATTGTTTACAAGCAAATTTAAGGGGGGACGCATAGCCCATTTTGAGGGGGGACGCCCAGGCATCCCCCCTTTGGGGAGTCGCATCCCCCACGCTACGGAAACATCCCCCCCTGTGTCTCCCCGTATCTCCCCAAAAGGGGGACGTGGGGAAACGTTTCCCCAGACGTCCCCCCGTCCCAGGTGTGTGGGGTGCGAGGGGTGCACGCACCCAACCCTGGGGGACGCGTCCCCGTGGAACACTGCCTCTGAACCATGGGAAACAAATTGGTAGTCATCATCATTTTTTTCATTACCTTGATAGTTAATTACTTGTTGCATAAATGCATGATAGGTTCTAGCACATAAACAAATGTCATGCCTCTCAAAGTGATGAATCAATTGGGACTTAGGATCAAATGACCCTATATGAATGTATGTGGGATGAATTCAAGGGAAAATAAGGTGTGTGGCCTATGAAAGGGACTTGTATGTGAAGTTAGCTATGTTGTCATTATTGATGTTCATAATGCTCAAGATATGTTGCTATCGAGAAAGTGGAGTGCTAGTTCAGGAGGTAGTATACAATTAAAGTTATTTTACACCATTATTCCAACATGTGAGGGCACCTTTGTCACATTGTATAGAGAGCCTCCAAGAAAATATCACATAGAAGACCCCAAAGATTTAATTGACCAATTAGAGAATGTGCAAAGGAGGATGAATTTGGAAATTACTTTATTCTAGTACACTCCTTGGCCATTAAAATGAAAGTGAAACCTAGAGACAAAAGCAAGAAATTCCAAAGGACACATGTTCGTGGAGCATAATCTACATCATGTGCAACTAATGGCATTCTTTCACCTCTCTAAAGGGAATGTCACTAGCTACTCTTATAGACTAGAATTTGATACCACCAATAATGTGGCTAGATGTGGAACTCTCTTGCTTGGTCTTGAGTTGGCAAGAGACATGTGAATTAAGGTATTGATGGTAGTTCGTGATTCTGACCATGTGATGAAGCAAGTAAAGAATAATTTTTTGGTGAAAAGTAATAACTTGAAAATGATCTACATGTCATTTAGGACAATATTGATTTATTTTATGCCTTTACCATTGGTGTTGTCCTGAGAGAATAAAATGTACATTGATTTCTTAAACATTGTTATTTTTACTCTTCAACTTAGTGATAGCCTTATCTTAGGGAAACTTTGCATTTAGAGACTTTATTGACAACATCATCAAGATTTACCAGAATAAATTGAATATTTTATTCAAGACAAAAATGAACACATTAGTCATCTTAGGCAAGTGTTTGATGAACACATTAGTCATCTAAGGCACATTAGTTCTCTAAGGCAATGGATTTTAATAAATCCTAAGAAACTGTTTTTTGGGGTAGCTGAAGGGAAGCTTCTTGGCCATATCATATCAAAGAATGGAGGTGAAGATTGACCCATCATGAGTAGAAGGCATTCCCCTTGCTTAGATGTAAGAAGGTTGTCTAATTTTTCTTTGGGAAAACAATTTTGTGAAAATTACCAAATCCATTTCAAATTTATTGGAGTTAATTTTTATGCAATGATGAAAGTCGAGAGGCCTTCATGGAAGCTATTAGTTCAAACTTCAACCCCTATGTTACTAAGCCCGAATTATAACTAAGCTTTTCATATATTTCTAATTGCATCACAATATTGCAAGAGTGTTGAATTAGAAGAATGAGAAAACTATGGAGCAACTCAAAGCATTCAGGAGCAAATCACTTAGAGAAAGCTAAAGTACTCTATCATGGAAAAACAAGCTTATGCTTTAGTTCAACCTTTAAAATAGTTCAAGAGATATGTGGGGTATTCTAAGATTATCGCTCATGTTCCATATATTGATGCAATAAAATTGTTTTAGCATCCAAGGTAAATCAGTGTCTAGTATTCAAGCATATGACATGAAAACTAACCTACTAAATTGGTGAAGGGCCAAGGGTTGGAAAAGATGTTCATTGAAAGAAAAAAGATTCTTGGGTGTGGAATGGTGACATTGTGATGTGGTTTTGAAAGATTTGAAGTATCATCAATGCCATTCAAACATTGTATATTACTTTAAAAACATTGGACGTCCAAATGGTTTAGCAAATCATCGAAGGGCTTCGAGAGTCTAGGCATCACGATATTGTATACCTCAAGGATTGGGTTGGAGAGACCCCGATGGATTGGTCATAAGGTGTTTGGATGATGTTGGGCCTCAAAGATTGGCGACAGAGTTGCATGTGTGTTTTTGTGGAGGAGATTATTTAGCTATGACCACAATGTACAAAACCTTGAGGATTGCATATTATTGGCCTACTATAGTCTCAGATGTGCGTAAATTTTTTAGCGCATGACAACCTTGTCAGTGATTTTCGAGGAAGTAACATTAGCATTCCTTAACTTTGCAATCTGTGGAAAATGATGCAACATTAACAATTGGGCCTTGACTTTATTTGTGAGTTTAAAGAAAATTCCAACAATGGTTCTAGATGGATTCTCGCTGCCACACATTTTTTCACAAAGTGGGTAGAGGTCATTCCCACCAAAAGGGCCATGAATAGAGCACTCACTGGCTTTCTTGAGGAGAAGGTTATCACTAGATTCAATGCGACAATTATAATTACTGCTAACAATGTCAAAACTTCTAGTTTTGTTGAGTTTTCCAACCTTTTTTAGCTATAGCATTGTCCTATCCATGCTTCCAACTACTAGCCACAAGATAATGGTTTGGCAGAGAAGCAATAAGAATCTCGCGATAATCATTATGTAGATTGTTGAATAGAACAAACAATGTTGATATAGCAAGTTGATGTTTGCTTTATGGGCTTATAGGACTACAAGTAAACAAGCCACAAGAAAGAGCCCACTTTAGTGACTATGTGGGATGGAGATCATATTGCCCATTCACTTGAACATACTCCAACATTTCACTTCAAATGAGGAGGCAATACAAGACATATTGAACCAATTAATAGAACTTGATGGGCACAGGAGGGCCTTCATTATATGTCCATCATTTTCCCTACGTTCCATTTGTTACTTTGTTACCTTCTCATTTTACCTAGACAAAATCATATACACCCAATTTTTATCTACCCCACCCTCTGCACACTCTCCTAAGTGGTGCACTCCAATAGAAGGAATAACTCATCTTGAAATAAGCCCCTACTCACACCATCTTTTCGCCTTGATGATGGTATTTGACTTGGAACTAGTGCACCCTTGCTACTATAAGGATATTTTTCACATGGCTTGAAATTTGCAGGGAGTAGCAATCACATGGATATTATTTTAAGATTTTATTCCATGAACTTGATCTCTTGCTATTTACGGAGTGGTGCAATCTCCTTGGTGGACCACTTGCTATTTAGAGAGTCTTCATGTTTGATGGGGTTTTTGGCTACTCTTGGAGTGCACACATGTAGGACGTTACAGTTTAATATTTTTGGAAGATATATGCTACCACTTTGCACTAGTCCATAGGGTGCACATCTCATGCACATTATTTTATCATTATTTGTTGGATGGCTCTCCTAGCCATGCACCCCAGCCTTTTTTATCCTCTCATGAAGGGATTAAAATATTATTTCACAACCCATAATAGAGCATCATAATATTATTTTAATATTTGTTTGATTCATCAAACATGATCACTTGGATATTATTCTTTTATTTGACATGATTGAGCCTAGAACTCTATAAATAAAAGGCTCCCTTCACTTGTGGTGGTTGTTAAATGAGCTACCTCAAAGGTTCATAGCTAGATATGAATTTCTCTCTCTTGCTGTTTAATTTTATTTAATTTAGGTATTCCCAATATTGTTGCTTCAATATAGTAAATTAGGATAAAAGCACCTGGGAAGATAAATTATGAGTTCAGTTTGAAAAATGCATATCGAAATCTATTTTACCACTCGATACATTTATTGATATAGAAAAATATTACCCCTTTCTCATCTCAACTTTATTTATTCAATATATGTGAATATCATCTCCTATACAGCCAGAAAGTTGTATGCCCAGAGAAACGCTTGGATAGTTTAGTAAGGGATTTATTCAAGGGAATAATAGTCTATTTCAACCAATATACCCTTAGGCACAGCTATACACTTGGAGAGGGTGGATAAATGGCTAGAGGGGCAAACTTTCAGATTTAAAAGTCCAAGAACCCAATACAAACCATCATACACTAGACTTGCTATTTTAACCATATATGAATTAGAATCCTTGTAAATTCATAACTAAAGTTGTAACCAATTGCGTTGTAACAGTAATTTCTCAAAACAACCAAAACATTACTCCAAGATGCTTTTGCATGTCTCTCTATATTGTTCAAAAACCAAATCCTCCCTAGAAAGTTTAGAGATTTCCTCCCAAATTCCTAATAAACGTGTCAGGTTTGACCCTTTGGGGCTAGCATTATACTAGTATTCATCTAGTTACCTCTCTTTAATAAATCTTCCTAGGGCCAGTACACCCGAAGAAGAATTGTCAACAGATTTTCTGAATACATTACCGTTGCAAAAAAAACTGAGAGAGGAAACCAGTTTCACAAGCCAACTTAATCATGCAAAAGAGGCTACCTAATTATCATATGTAGTTTTTCATGCACCAACACAGCCCAAAATAACAACCTAAGAGATTCTACATCTACTCTATAATTCTGGGACTCACTAGCAATATAGGGTCATTAAGGTTCACCCAGTTCAGTATCAGTCATGAATGTTGCCCAGGATTTTACATGATACAAATACAGTAACATAACAAAAATCAATGGCGAATAAAATCAAAATGGCTCTCCTCAAAACAAAAGCAATTGTTATGTAACAATTAAGGAATTAACATCCAATTGATTGTGCAGTTGAGATAACTGATGTCATACAATTCCTTATTTTCAAACTCTGTTAATAAGTTGATGAGTTCATATCAAAGAAACTGTAGTTTTTCAATCATTTAACAAAGAAACTCCCATTATGCATTAAGACAATTGTCAAAGAGAGTATATTGTCAGATATAAGAACTGATAGTGAATTGCAAAAGAAATGAAAAAAAACAGAATAAAAATCTCACCAAGACTTTGACGAACAGCTTGCTGAAGGTCTGCTTGAAAACGTTCTTCATCATCTTCTTCAGCATGGAGCTGCCTCAGTGTCTTAGAGCTGTTTTCACCTGTCGTGGAAACAACAAAAAATTGGGAAAAAAAATATGTTTCTCGTAGAACAAAAGATGCAAGCAAAGCCAAAACTATCATTCACCTGAAGCAACTCCTGCCTTCTCATTTGAAGGGAACCCTTGCTTTGAAACTGTGTTAGGCCTTGACTGCATCGAACTATATGAACCTGAGAAGGGAACATCAAATCAATATGTTATGGAAAAGCAATCTCTGACCATGGACACTATACTTGCACTCAAAAACTCTCCAAGAGCTCAGGGTACTCGGCTTACTCGTACCCAGCATGCCCAGTAGCACAGAAAAACACAAAAGCATTGCAAGTATGGTAATCAATGTAATCAGTGAAGACTCACCAATCTTCATGAGTATAGCAAGTAATTACTGCCCAATACTTAATCAACATGAGAATGGCAAATACAGAGCTCAGATCTTGGCCAAATGCTATGTGCGGCATACACAGAAGTACTCACATGTAGGTTAATTATGTCACTGACAATGAGGGAACATAATTTCTGCTATGGTCCAAACTTGGTCACTATGTATTTGTTGAAAATAATAGCGAGAAAGGGAACCTTGATTTGCGCCTCAATCAAAGGAACCACAACAAGTTTTTCCTTGGCATGCTCGAATTTCTATAATACGAATTCCTAAGATCTAGGAGAGTTCCTAAAAGTTAGGAGGTGTTATGAAGCAGTTAACTGATGTGTTAAAGTGGAAGGCCAAGTTATTAGTCTTCTAGTGCAAAAGATGCAATTAGAAGCTGAGAACAATCAAGATGCAAAAGGGTGAGAACGTAACTTCCTATCTCACCAAAATTCAGGGAGTCCGTGATGAGCTAGCGGTTGTGGGAGAGAAACCAGATGACAGTGAACTGGTGTGAGTTGCTATAAACGGGTTTACCAAGGAGTGGGCTACTTTCATTCAAGGGATTATTGGATGAGGTAAATTGCTAGATTGGAAACGCTTGTGGAGTGATTTCACTCAAGAGGAGCTCAGACTCAGTCTTGTTGAGAGCAGCAGTGGCAACGAGTCGAAGGTTGAGATTCAACAAGGAAGAGGAGAATCTTGCTCTTGCAGGTAAGGCCAAGGGAAAGAAGGGAGGGCAAAGGAGAGGCTAAGTCCAATGAGAAGGGAAAGAAGAAGGATCTAAGTAAGATCAAGCGCTACCATTGCCATGAGTTTGGGCATTACGCTTCTAAGTGTCCTAATCAGAAGGAGTCTAGTAAGGATCGTGTTGTTGCATCAGCATTGGTAGATGCATTTTCTGCCCAGTTCAAGAAAGATTTATCTTTGATTGCTTGCATGACAAGCTTTGCAAATAGCGTTATATCAATATGATATACTGATTCAGGAGCATCCTTCCACATGACCGAAAACAAAAAGAATTTCAGCCACCTGAAGGATAAGGACATGCAGTTTCGGATCGAGCTCAGAGATGATGGCATGTATGCAGCTAGAGGAGTTGGTATTGTCAGCTTATAGAGGGATTCAGGTAATCCTTTTCATCTCAGGGATGTTCTCTATGTTCTAGTATTGAGACAAAAGCTTGTTTCGGTAGCTACCCTTGAGGACAAGGGATTTGATATCATCTTCAGCAGAGGTAAGGCATACCTCCACACTTAGCTTCTAGATGTAAGAAGCAGATAGGTGAGAGGCTGAAGAATCTCTACCAGTTGCAGGTAGAGACAGGTGTAGCCTTAAGCAGCAAGGCAAGGAGAGCTCAGAGTAGAGAAGTGGTCGTTGAGCGAGGGCAAGATAGAGCTCTCGAGATGGAGGCTCAGCCAGTATCTCAGTTTCAGTCTAAGCTAGTTGGCAGTTGGGCTATCCAGCAGGATGATGAGGACCACAGCCCAAGGCAAGTGGAGGCAACCACTCAATCAAAGACTCCCAGCATGGAGAGAGTTTGAGCCAAGTGGATGGACGATTTGGTTAAGGGAGATCAAGAGAGAGTTGGATCTTCCAGTATCACCGTCACCCAGAAGAGACAGCCACAGAGGTACACAGGGTACATGGCACTTATGATTGAAGTGGTGGACTCGCAAAACATGGTTGGCTTGAACAAGTCTTCAAATTAGGTTCCGCAGAATAAAGCGGGGAAGTCTTCTAGTTCAGAGGGAGCAACTGCAGCAGCAGGGAACATGATAGTGTTGAAGACAAATCCAAGTGGGCAAGGTTCTTCTAGGAACACTTCCTCGCTAAGAGGGAGTGTTCAAAATAATAGCGAGAAACAGTTCCTTCACTTGTGCCTTAATCAAAGGAACCACAACGAGTTTATCCTTGGGATGCTCGAGTTTCATAAAAGTTAGGATGAATTCCTAAGATATAGGAGAGTTCCTAAAAGTTAGGAGGAGTTATGAAGCAGTTAACCGATGTGTTAAAGTGGAAGGTCGAGCTATTAGTCTTCTAGTGCGAGTTAATTAAGGAAAAGAACATGTGTTTGAATCTCAAGTCCTTGATTTGAGATAGGACGAGTTGCTTTGGTAGTTAACTCATGCTAACTCAATCAAACACAAAAGCAAACTCCTTAATTATAAACTCACTAAACTGAGTCATTCGAATTGCTTTAAAAGGAGGAACGAAGGCATAATTTGTGTGAGCTTGTGAGAGAAAGGTGCCAAGAGACCTTGTACGAATTATTGGAGAGAAAGGCAATTTCCCAAGGAAGTGCGCATAGAAATAGGAGGTTCCCTATTTAATAGGAGGTGAATTTGCACGAGGAATTTGGGCTTCTAGTGTGCACAGACTTAGGAGGAGAGGATCAGCATTCTTGCAGGATTGTTTCAAGCCTAGTCTAACGCTGAGAGATCATTGTATTCTCTATTGAAGCAAGTGTATTTGTAAGAGATCTATTGCTCAAATTTCTTCAATAATATTCTCAAGCAAGCAAAGGTTTTCCCAGTTGGGTTCCCTAGAAAAATTGTGTTTATCTCTTGTGTTTTTCATTTTAGCAGATCAGAATTTTGTGGATTTTCTACAATATTTCAGTAACTAGTTGCTACTAATTTTCTAATATAACTTTAGGTAATGCTATTTCTATTTTATAACCGGGAAAAAAGTCCAGAAGGTTTTTCTTCCAATACTTGAATAGACCACAATTGATCACCTATGACGATTAGTTTCGTCCAACTTACCATGTTTATAAGTTGCAGGCATAGGTAAAGTAATTAGTGCATTTGAATGGAACATCTCTTTGGCACTATTTTCAGATGAGGAGTCCACAATGTGATTATTTTCATGTTTGGCAGACAGATTAGGGATGTATGCACTTGTTGCACGGTCTGTCATTTGTGAAATGCCCTTCTGTCTACTTCTGTTCCCTCGTGACTTCTGCCCCAGTGGAGGAAACTTCTCAAACTCTGTTTCCTGGATGGAATTATCTGCACATAAAATCAATTAAACTCAATGAATTTAGTTTGCATCTAAGTCACTCAATGCAGAAAACAAGCTACAAATAGCTTATCACCAAAATTTAAAGTGTCTCATTGCCTTTGACAAGTGATAGTAAGCATCAAACACTACCTGCAATATTCCTAGGCTGACTGTGCAAATCAGAGCGCTGCAATCTCTGCCTTTCTGGATTAATCCCATTGCTTAACATGTTTTCAGGGACCAAAGTCTCTACCACTCTTTTGTTATGCTTCCCTGCCAATTTGTTATTTTCATCAATCAGTGAACCTTTGTCACTATGTGCAGACAACTTCACTGCCTGATGATTTTGTGGCCCAAATGAACCACCATAATATCCGTCTTTTCCAGCATTTGCATGCTTATCTTGACCTCTGGAGTATCTTTTAGAATCCTCCAGCTGAAAAGTTCTCTTTTCAGGAGGCATTGGTATTTCTTTGGGGTAACTTCCAACAGAGGTCATTTTTTTCCCTGATAGAATGGTTTTTGTGTCAACAAAGCTTGCCTGCTGGGAATTATCAATCAACTCATCCACAGGATTTCTTGCCTCAAGTACAACCAGATGGGATTCGTTGTTATTTTTTGATTTAGAGTTAATCCATTGGCTTTCTTCTTCCGCATGTTTTTTACTGAGTTCAGCAAGGTGTTTTTGTTTGGCCTCCTCTTCAATTCTTCTCTGCAATTCCAAAGTTTCCTCAAGTTTTTTTTCTTCGGCTACAAGCTCAACTTGCCGTTTTAGTTCATCTTCTTGCTGTCGCTTTAACTCTTCCACTCTGCTGCATTTGGAGACTTCATTTTTATCTTGTTCATCTTCCACAGCACTGCAAGAAATAAAGTATGTAAAATACTACAGCAATCCTGAAGGATATATGAAAAATAGGATAACTCATAGTGGAACAGATGAAAGGAAAACAGGTGTATGCATCACAAAAAGCATCCAGATTACACAAAATGATTGGCAAGGCTTTTATGTAAAATAGCAAAAACAGCAATCCAAGAAATGAGTCATGCTACAATAGGATTGGATGGTGGGCACCTCACCCACTGGAAACAAAGGAAATTTCAGCTGAACTGGAAAGCTAAATGCAAAGAAAGAAAGATAAGAATGAGCTAAAAAAATTTAAAATATGTTCTCTTGATCTTAGTAAGACCAATGTCAGCTATGTGTGAGGACATTTAATCAGAAACACAACAGTAGCATGTAGAAACATAAATTGAAATAAAACAGTTCTCACTTGAAAATTATTTAGAAAAATACATGCAGGTAAAAAATGAGCTGTGGATGGAGCAATTGAGTGAAAATAAAGAGTTCCTCATATAAAGCGAATAGATAAGCTGCCCCGAAATAAAGGCATAAAAACAAAAACATGCAAGAATAAAAAGCTGCTAAATAGACACTCAACACAGATCCGTGCTACTATTTCAGGCTGACAGCAGATAATATGCATCTGAAGTTGCAAAGATCTCAACGGCTAATAGAAGGATGAGCTTTGTCTGTTCAAAAACATAAGTAGAAGAATAAATAATCATCTCTTTTACATTCAATTTATTGTACAATGTAGACTGAATTTATGCATCATGCTGCAAAAGCTTTATTACACACAATTTAATCGTATAATAAATCCTTTTAATACTCCAATAATAGAGAACATATGTGTGGCACATGATAACATTGAGAATGGGTTTCATAACTTATTCTAGAGTCTAAGGGAATCTATAAGCGGCACTCTTACAAGTCTAGCCTGATGCAGCACTTAAAATCAATAAATGCTTGCAAATTAGCAATGAATGTGCTAAACAAACTCAAATACAATGTCTCAATGCAGTACAGACAAAGCCATGACCCTTTTGCCTAAATGACTTTGTCACAGAGTTTGGCACTCGTACAGCACACAGCCAATGTATCCCTCTCTATAGTCTTGACTCTGTCTCTGAACACATTTCCACTCTTTGGCAAGATAGGCCCCAGACAATTTTCGTCCTAGCATAATGCATTGATAAGAGAAAAAAATAAAGATTGACATAAGTCTAAAAAGGATAGAATTTGTTTTGCCCAAGGGGTGATGATGCAAATGAAGCATAAAGGCCTCCAACATTAATCATGGAAAAAACTACTGTTAACAATGATGCATATTTAACACCGAATTCCCAGTGGCACTCAAAATTTAAGAATAATTTAATAGTATGTCCCTACTGGTGAAAACTGGCATACAAAATATATTAACTTTTAAGGCTTTATACTAGAACAGATCCAAGTCAACCCTGCAGCTATTAAGCCACTCGACATTAATAGGAATCAAAATACTCAAAACACATCTACAGATCCTATTTCGGTCAGTATTGGTGATTAAAAGATCTGCGTTTAGCATGGATTTATGCTAGTTTTTATAACTATTGTTTACATACGGTAAGAGAAATAAAACACAGGGGGCACATACACATAAACATAGATCCCCACATATCCCCTCTCCCCCTGCAACCCCCGCAATTAATTAAAAAAAAAAACAACCTAATGTCATTCATGTAACTTTGGGCATCGTTGTTCCTTGAAATATGATACTCTATACTGATTATTGATCAATCTGTTCTTGACATTGCCAACAGAAAGCTTGGAAAACTGAACCTAGTAATAAAGTTCAAGTAAAACCACAAGAATGCTTATTATCAGCTTCCCATGGTGGGTTTTTCGAAGACTGACACACTCCTCCATACTATGTCAGTCCAATAAATCTCTACAAATTTATAATTTTGTATATAGAGCTTTCTCTGTTATCTACGGATCCATTTAGCCCTAAGACTTTGTCCACCTTGCTCATGATAGGTATTTCATCAAAACTGATAACCAGTTTTTAAGCATAATAATAAATCTTGTCATGCTCGATGTGCTAAAGTCCTAAGAAGCCTGCTATGATAGAAAAAATAAGTAGATTTCAAGTGATGAATGGTAAGTAGGGGAAGTGGAAAAAAAAAATATGCGATAGCATCCTTGGGGGCAGGCCATCCTCTCACGAATGGAATTTTGGGGGTTACTGCAGGCCTTTTATCAACAAAGGGTTAAACATCTTATCCCAGCATGCAAACCAACTACTAGAAAGGTCATGATTGGCAATGGAACCCTGTAGAGGAATGGGAGAATCTGTCAAAGACTTCTTCTAACTGGATGCCAGGAATTTTGAAGGATAAATACATTCCTTTTATAGCAAGATTAGCAGGCTAGTGAACTGTACAAATTCCTTGCAGGAGTTACAAAGATAAGTGAAGAACCGAACTGCTCTGAGCTCGTTCAAGTAGATAAGTAAGGTCTAGAAATAGCTACCAAATTGAAAATTTTCTGCAATGGATGGCCTGTTTTATGTGGGTTTTTTTCCATGTAATCCGTTGACAATTGACAATTTGAAGAAAAGAAGGAATCATAGGTCTCTCTCATTGTATTTTACTTTTGTATAACTGCAGTTTGTGACACTCTCCTATCAATAACTCAGTAATAAACTCCTTCCTGCAACATTCAAAAGGTGGTACTTATAAGAGTGAAAGTACATGTTAAGAACAATAAACATGATATCAAATAACTCACCATTCAGCTATATTTCCCTGCAGATTTACCTGCTGCCCACCACTGCTAGTTCTCTGCAAGAAATATTCACACTGTTGGTATTGCACATCTGAAAGTTTCAATAACAATGAAGCATGTGAGATTGGAAAAAGTATTTTGGTTGCATAGCATTAAACCTCATGCAATTATTCAAACCTTCAAATCCTTGACTCTCCTGTGATCCTTGTTCCTTTTTTTGTCCTTTGACTTTTCCTGGGGTTGTTTTGATGGATCAGACCCTTTGTCAACATTCTTCTTTTCATCAAGGGCAAGCTCTGCCAAAAATGCTTCTCTGGCAGCATCAGACTTTTCAGTTGCATCTTTCTCTGCTGCATCTTCGAGACGCAACTGTCATCAACCATAGAACACAAAAGTTTTAAATATGTAAGATAGAACCACAGTACAAAGTATGTTGGGCACTACAATCCCAATGTAAACTAATTAACCACAAATGAATTCTAACCTTCAGAAAAGACTTGATAAGAGGTAACAAAACTACTCGATAATCAAAAGCAGATAAATGACCAAGCTTAAGCTCCAATTGTTGCATTCCAAACACGTTTCTCATAATTTTAGCATCCAGCTTGCTAACCTGCAAAACCATGGATCATATGCAATAATAAGCAACATACGATGAGCATGTATTATAAATTCACTTTCTCAATAATTCTAATCTAGGAAACCACATGTGCAAACCTCAGTAGATAAGTGGTCTTTCTGCCTCTGAATGGCAACTTCAATGCAAGAATCTGTTTGGTGCAAAAACTCCTGAATTCTCCACTCGTCATCTTCGCCAACATCTAACTCATTCAAACGAGATGAGGCAATAGGCAAAGTATCATCATATCCAAATCGGGGTAGATTTTGAGCTTCCTTGAGAATGTTGGTGATGGCATCAACCTCAAACTTCCCATGAACTAATAAAGCATCATTATGCCCTTCAACAAGCTCTTCCTGACGCTTTTTCAATAAAGCTTCATAGCTTCGAGAAGCAATCTTTCCTGTTTGTTCCCTCCTCTTTAGTTCTTCAAGGCAAAGTCTCTCTGCAGCATTTAAAGCCTCCTCATAACTCAGATTTTCACATTTTCTCTCACATAGGCTTTGCAATAAATAGAACTCTTTCTCAAGTGTCCGAAGAACTTCCATGCCTTGCTGTGACCTCTCTTCTCTGAGTTGCATCCATCCTTGTGGTTGGCGTTCATAAGATGAAGTGCCAAAAATCCAGGCCAGCTGTAAATCGACCTGTGACATTTTGTCTTGCCATTCATTTAGGGTGAAGCTTGAGAGGTGAGAAATTGCAGCGTTGCCTCTATTTTCTAAATTGCTTTCGTCACTCGTATCCCTCAATAATGTCTCATCCAAAACAAGGCTTGTGAAATCATCATTAAGAATAAGCCTCTCCTGGACTTCCACTTCCTGAGAATCTTTTGTGTCGTTTGATGAACTAATTTTGTCTGAGTATCTGTCTAGTCCACAGGAATGTGCAAGTTCACGTAAATATTTGATCACATTCCGAAGTTGATGAGCCTGTAAGAATCGAATGTAGACAGGTGACTGGTTAATTACATAATGCATTGGTGATTCTGGTAGAAGACTTTGAAGCTCATCAACTGCATACTGAACTACTTTAGAGAGATGGCTAGACGCAAGGCATTTGTGCCTTATTAAAGTCTGAAACAGACCATAGATTTTCTCCAGAAGCTTTCTTCGTTCATTGTCATCTGACAAAGGCCAACCTTCTATTAAATCATCTCCCAGTGGGCATTGAAGATTACCAACTTCTTTCTGGATACTACTAGGCAGCTCAAAGTGTCTAGCCTCTGTTCCAACCTCCACATTAGGAGCCTCCAATAGTTTTGAATCTTCTCCATCCAATTTCCCTACGTGATTAGAAGAATCAGATACACGATCTACAAAATTTTCCAAACAACCGTCTTGACCATTCACATCAATGGAACAATCAGAGACTCCATTAACAGAACTTGGATGTCCAAGCATATGTTCTTCCACTTTCCCACCATGCGAAGAACTTATCAATAACTTGATAGCAGCTGGAGCATCAATAGGTCTGCAATCTTCATTCATGAGCTGCTTAGCCCAGGTGTTGTCAATTTCTTGAGGAAGAACTGCTTGCAATTTTTGTGAGAGCCTTTCAATGTGTTCATGCATAACATGCTGCATATGGGCTTCATTGTGAACAAACTTGTCGTTGCAACTGCAGCACATCCAAAATCTCCATGTTTTGTTGACTTGAGCAAATGATAGTGTCTCGCTTAGGAGCTCTGATGCTGAATTGTCTTTGGTTGATGCCCAATGAGCTTTGAGATCCTCCACTCGAATTTCAAGTAGCTTATGCCTCTTCTGAGCATCTATTGCATACCAATATGGCCTAACTTGATCCATCTTGTCTTCTGGGGAAGCTAAATTAGAGAGCTTTCGCGAATTTGTCAATTTCCTCCGTTCTCCACGGTGGTTCCCAGTGGAAAGCTGATTTGATTTATCATCAGAATTTGATGCTGGGACATCATTCCTTTGTTGCAGTAATCTTGCTGCAGTAACCCGCACTTCAATTTCTTTCCGACGTTCTTCAGGGGTTTTAACATTTTTCTTAATCTCATTAGGCCGCCTGTTCTGCAACAGGCGCAGCTCCACCGGATCCTCTGAAAGTCTCCTCATTGGAATTAACCGAAACTTTTCCTCCCCTGTACCATTTCCTAAATTCTTCATCCAAGTGGAGAGTGAAGCAATATTAGACTTTTGCACCAGTGACCTGAGCTCCTGCTGTACATGACTGATCCGTGCCTGGGGTGTCAAAAGCCTATCTTGGCTTTCATCTTGAAGACTTTCTTTTGCTGGATCCACTGGATTTTCTATAGAAAGAGCTCTCTCGCATTCCTGAACAACCTCTTCATAACCCTTGCTATCATTGGCTGTATCAAATAGTAGTTGTGCATAAAAGTGGGCAAATTCAATAGACTGAGGGGAAAGCAAAACAGCTTTCTTTGCAGATTCAATTGCAGTTTTCATGTGACGTTGTTTCACACTCGGATCCTCGATAAGAGCTGCTCTTTTCGTACTAATCGTACCCTGCACACGGTGCAACAGAGCGCAGTTATCATTCCGTACACATGCTTCCTTCATGAGCCCTCAGGGATTTATTATGGCTTCCTCTCTTGAATGCCAAAAAGGCCTTATCGCAGTCTGCCTTAATCGAAGAAATATCCAAACCTGCCCCTGCCCCTGCCCCTGCCCCTGCTCCTGCCCCTGCATGGTTCCTTTCCACAACTTCACTATCACAATTCGCAGCTTTCGTACCTGCAACGACCCCATTTCTACCTCCAATATTAGTTTTCGCCGTCATCGATGTTGATGCTGCAGCGCAGCCTTGAACTCCACTGCCCAATTTCAATTCCACCTCTTCAGCAGCAACATTATTACCATTCGCCAAAACCTTTTCTGTCTCTGGGCAATCAGAATCCCCAGCAGTCAACGACCCGGACACTTCCCCTGATCCATTGCCATTACATGCTGGATTGGCTGAGGACACTTCCCCTGATCCATTGCCATTACATGCTGGATTGGCTGAGGACACTTCCCCTGATCCATTGCCATTACATGCTGGATTGGCTGAGCCCAACAACTCGGCCGGCTCCTGCACCACGACAGGAGAGACAACAGCCGCCGCAACCTGGTTACGGTTGTTTGAATTCCGCTTTTTATGCCCCATGTGCACACCACATGTCCACCACAGGCACCCACACTCTCGGCCGATACCGTCAGACAACCCCAAAACTCAATATACACAACTCCAACCCTAACTAAACCTCTTCAGAGCCTCAAACCTGGAACCAGGCCAACACCCAATTCCGATGAGTTGCAGAAACCCTAGCTGAGTCTGTTTTCCAGAACCCCGCCTGAACCTGTTGTATAGAACCCAGCCTGAATTAATAGAATCTGATATTCAAAACCCTAACTAAAATTGTCCAAGCTCAATCTAAAGTCATGGGTTTCACTGAATAACCTACCTGAATCTGAATCCAGTGTACCTTGCTGAAACCCTCAATGAAGCTGCACCAAATGATCAATTGCACGTTCCTAAAGCTATTGAAAAGTTCCAAGAGAATGGAAAACAAAACCCAAAAAAAAACAACTTACCTCACAATGGATATAGACCAGCCGCCAATAGAAAGACCTCAGAGGCGCAATGAGTGACGAAATGAGAATGGCTTCATGGATTTTTAACCTAAAAAGATTAGGTGTTTTTAAAAATAAACATATTTTACAATTTGCGTGAGTAATAGAGCCTAAGGAAATCTTCAAAGGATCAGACACAGCGGGTGCACTAGTGCTAGCAAAGCAAGCATTTGGTCCTCCCAGAATCCAGTTTTAATACCTTCTGAGAATGTAAGTTGGAATATACAAAACAAGGGACAGCTGTCGTCAGCTATCCACTTTGCTTACGTTATTTTCCTGGACTTTTGCATGTAAGTGCTGATCGGCCCACACTCGTAGGAGTTGGGTTTGTCTTTTTTTCCTCGCAAGGTGCAGGGTCCTTATTTTCAGGACGCAGCGGGTGGATTAATGGGTTTTCAGGATGGATTAAGGGGTGTTTTGGTTCTTGCTTCTTCTTTCCATGGGTTTTATTGGATCATTTTATCCACCGTGATTTAGAAAGTGGATCCATTTAGGATGGTGATTTGAAGCTGTATTCATGGATCTTTATGATTTTTCTTTAAGTTTGAAGAACTTCATTGAATAGTGATGGTGATGTGAAGGTGGATCTATGTGATGTTTATTTCTTAATATTTTTGGTATCACTAATTATTTATATTATTTTTAAATTTCTAATATCCATGTTTATTTTCTAATATCATTGGGATAATTAATTTTATATATATTTAATTAATTATTTAAAAT
This sequence comes from Pinus tabuliformis, assembly GCA_031772625.1. Lineage (NCBI taxonomy): Eukaryota > Viridiplantae > Streptophyta > Pinopsida > Pinales > Pinaceae > Pinus > Pinus tabuliformis. The sequence goes on from CM062809.1 coordinate 859,954,772, forward strand.
ATTATATATATTGAAAAGGTGATTTCGAGAATGAAGGATATTTGCTACATCGAATTTTTACCTTAAAATTTGATCCGACAAGGATGGAAGGGAAACATTTGCAAGGTTCAAGGTATAAACTTAATGTTTTCAAATTCTAGGTGAAAGGTATTAATGCTACTTATAATTTGACAATCTAGATAGCATTGTCCATGGGATTTGGATGACCAAATTTTTATTGTTTTTTTTAATTAAAAAAAAAAATTATGAGAAATGATCAAATTTTTATTGTTTTTTTTAATTAAAAAAATTTATGAGAAATTTGATAATCTAGATAGAATTGTTCATGGCATTTGGATGACCAAATTTTTAATATAAAAATAATAGAAACTAGGAGAAATTATATAAATTGAGATTTTTTTTAAATAGAAATTATTCATTATTATTAAATATTTTTTTAGATTATTTATATATATAAAGTTATCTATTTATTGTTATTTAATAAGGAGTTGTCTTTAGTCGGAGTTTTTGGAAGCTTTTACGGTGGGTTTTTCCGGTCAAATTTTTCTAAAATCTGGCAGGAATTTATTGAAATCACAAGCTTGATGGGTAATCCTGTGAAATCGAAGTGCCCTAGGGGTTTTCCAGGGTGCTGAATCCATATATATAGTCAAAAAACTAGTTTAAATAACACAAATCAAGATTTCACCTCAAATTTTTCCACCGGATTTCAGCACCGAAAAGTCCAAAAAGTCGCACTAAAGACAACTCCATTTAATAATAATAAATAACAATAAATAATGTCAGCGGTCCGGCTTGCTGATGTCAAGTACACACATTCTTTATATTTTTCTAATACATATCTGCTCATATATTTTCAAGTATGAATAATTCACCACAATTACCAAAGGTTACCAAAGGTAGACCTAGCACACTTACTCTACAAAGCCTTTACGAGTATATAGAGTCTTTAGAGAAACATAGAGAAGAAAGAGAAGTCAAGCTACAAATAGAGTTAGTAGCCATGCTGGAAAATAAATTCACATCTCTTGAAGACAAGATCCAAAAACAAATAGAAAATAAAATAGAACTATTGGAGAATAAGATGGAGGCAATGGAGACTAGGTTGCAGGTTATAGAAAAAACAAAACCAAAATATGAACCAAACATCCTAGCAAGTAGATGATGATACTTTAGAGAGTCTTAAAATGAAGGACATGATTAAAGAGCTAGAAGAAAAAGTTAATAGCCACCTCACCCTAAATAATGTGGCAGGTAAATTAGATATCAAACCAATTAAAGTTGAAATGAAAAAATTGACAGAATTAGACCATGAGCATAACAAAAGGGCCTTGAACCTTATAATCTTTGGTTTGAAAGAGGAGGTAGATGAGGATACTTTAGCCATAGCCCAGATAGAATTACATAACACATTACAAATTGAAACAACATGTCTCACAGAAGCAACAAGATTGGGGAAACTAACTGAGAATAAAGGAAGGTTGATCCGAATAAAGGTGAGCTCTGCTGACCATAAGTTTGACATACTTAGTAAAACCTCAGGTCTAAAAGGAACAGGAATATTTATAAATGAAGATCTCATTCCAGAAAATCAAGCAGAACTAAGAAAGGAGGTTCAAAAGGTAAAGGAAGCTAGGAAGGAAGGAAAATGGGCAATAATCAAAAATAGAAAAGCCATTATTTGAGATAGAAACCAAAAAGATAATAATAAATAGCAATTCAACATGCTCCGGATTCTTTCTTGGAACTGTCGAGGCTTTCCATGGAACAAAGGCCCCAAGCTAAGTTGGATCTCAAATGATGTTGATATTATTTTGCTTGTTGAAACTTGGGAGCATGAAGAATCTAAGGTCCCTAACATAGATGGCTTTACATTATGGTCTACCTGGAATAAGCGATCCTCCCATAGAGGCATTGGGAGTATAGCTTGTTACATTAAGAAAAACATCTCTCTCCATGCTAGGATTTATAAAAACGACCCTTACAACCAATATAGTTGGATATAAATTACTGACATTTATGATAAAAAGACCTACATAGCAATCTGTTATTCCCCCCCCCCCCCATCAATTCTAACTTCTATAAGAAAAAGAATCTAGATAAAAATATGATCCAGGTGGATGTTGGTGGCCACCCACCTATCCCATTTGGACCCCCACAACTGTCTCTTTCAGCTTTTTCAGTTTCCTAAATTGCAGCACATTTTACTATTTTTAGCAGTTTTTCAGGTCCTAAACTTCCAGAGCCGTTTTGAGGCCCTAAACGACGTTTTTTTGGGAATCTGGGGCAACATGGGTTCATGGACCGATGTTGCCTCCCAAAGTGGTAGTACTCGGATAGATCTTTCTAACGAGCTATCGTACGCGTCAAACGGAGATCGTATGCCAAAGTTACGACCCCGGGAAATTGATGTACCAATTTACCCAAACGGGCCAACAATTTGGCGTTTCATCTTCTAGGGTTAGGTTTCGGGATGTGAAGGGTTTTCCATTGTTTCTCAACAATAAATAGGCCTTCGAGCCTCATTGTAACACAGTTTTAGAACAGTTCAGAGGCATGTAGCCACCACATCTCTTCTCAGAGATAAGCTACCATCGCCCTAGCTGGTTTATTTCCATTTCTGGTTGTAAGCATATTTCAGTATTTTCCATTAATGAAATGAAGTATTATTTCCGCTGCATCTTTGTGTATATGGTTATCTTTGTAATTTGTTGCGTTCCTGTTTAAATCCGGATCAGTGGTATCAGAGCGGTCTGTTTCTTCTCTGTTTTTCTTTGCATGTCCCCAACGAGGTCGGGATATAAGGAGTTAGGGCTTGAACTAGTCGAACCTTTGCAAGACCAGCCTCGCAAATCTCGACGGCCTCCCATGGCGGATGAGAAGAAAGACGAGGGGGCAGGAGATCCTATCAAAATCTTGCTCGAAGAAGCACTCCAACGGCAAAGGAACGCGATGATGGATAGCTTTGCGCGGATCCTTCAGCGGCTACCCAGAGGTGACGCATCGGCTTCCAACAGTGACTCTAGAAATGCCACACCGTTTAAGGTACAAGTTAATTTTGAAATCCCCATCTTCGAGGGTCAAATAGATGCAAATGTCGTAGATAAATGGTTAAATCTGCTAGATGGGTATTTTTTTGTTCACGAATTTTCAAGTCAGGAAAAGATTGTTTTTGCTCTTCTCAAAGCAGCCCCCCACGTCAAGGACTGGTGGGAAACCTACTGCGAGCAGAAGGATGAAAGTACAGGCTCACTATTTTCAGCCGCACCCACTTGGAATGACTTCCGGGATGCCATCAAAGAGCAGTACTACCCTGTCGGAACCTATGAGGACAAATACATCAAATGGACCACACTGCGGCAGGAACGAGACCAAGATGTGCCGGAGTTCACAAACATTTTTCATACCCTTCACACACAGTTGGGTATCAAAGATTCTGAGCTGCATCTGGTACTCAAATACCGTGGCTGCCTGCACAAGTACATCCAGGAAGAGATGGTGTTCTTGAACATCTCCTCACTTGGCACAGCATACTGATACGCTGTCAAAATCGAGCAAAAGTTCAAACAGAAGAAGCGAGACTTTGGATCTGCAAATCCGAAGCCCAAAGGACAAAGCCAAGGCGGGGTGACCCAAGACAACCCGTCGAAGCTGCAAGAAAAGAACAACACCACGAAGCTGAAGAAGGACACAGGAAAGTGGTGTGAGTTCCACAAGAGTCCCACTCATAACACAAGTGAGTGTCGGACCAAGCAGTCACTGGTGGCTGAGTTGAAGGCTTCCGAATCAGATGCATGTTCCGACCCTGAGCCAGAACCCGACAAGGGGAATTGCAAAGGGAAGCAGATCATTGATGCGGATCCTAGCGCCACTGTTGCCACTGCCAAGATCCAGAAAGATGAGCCCGAAAATCCAGAGGAAGGGGAGCGTCTTTTCCACTCACAGATGTGGGTGAAGGGTTCGCCGCTACAATTCATTATCGACAGTGGCAGCCAAAAGAACCTTGTTTCAGCAGAGGTCGTGAAGCGGTTGGGCCTACCGACTACACCACACCCACAGCCGTACAGTATCGGGTGGCTTCATGAAGGACGAGATCTCAAAGTTCGCCAGCAGTGCCGCCTTCCCTACAGCATCAAGCCCTTCACAGACGAGGTATTGTGTGATGTTACACATCTGGATGTTTGTGATATATTATCAGGCCAACAATACTTATGGAGGCGACATGCTGTGTATGAGTCCAGGCCTCGTGCTGTCATTATTTCTTTGAATAATTCATTATACAGGATACCAGAGGTAGCCCCACCTACCGCCACATCTTTGATCACTACCAAGAAAGGCAGCAAGCTCATATCACAGACCAGGAAATTCATCTGTCTGGTCCACTCCCAAAGTAAGGGGAAGATTGTTGCTACATCCATGACCCCTGCAAAGGGTTCCTCTACGCAGCAGCAGCAACAAAGGAATACGGTCATGACAGAACACAGGAACAACTTCTCACGCACAGGGGTACCACACAAGCTTCAAGTGGGCGACAAAGTCTGGTTGCATATGCAGAGAGAACACCTTACCAGAACCCATCAGAAACTCAGACCACTCCGACATGGTCCTTACATCAGTACCAAGGCTACGGGAAACAATGCTTTGAAGCACAGCATTCCTCCATTCCTTCGCTTGCACCGAGTGTTCAATGTGGACCGTCGTCGACCATGCTTCCCACCATTTCTGGACACATCAGAGATTGCAGAACAGCTCACCAGAGAACCAGCTCAGCAGAAGCTTCCTCATCTCAGGGAGGAACTCAACGCAATGGGGACCATTGCTTCCTAAGGGGGGAGGAATGATCCAGGTGGATGTTGGTGGCCACCCACCTATCCCATTTGGACCCCCACAATTGTCTCTTTCAGCTTTTTCAGTTTCCTAAATTGCAGCACAATTTACTATTTTTAGCAGTTTTTCGGGTCCTGAACTTCCGGAGCCGTTTTGAGGCCCTAAACGACATTTTTTGGGAATCTGGGGCAACATGGGTCCATGGACCGATGTTACCTCCCAAAGTGGTAGTACTCGGATAGATCTTTCTAACGAGCTATCGTACGTGTCAAACGGAGATCGTATGCCAAAGTTACGACCCCGGGAAATTGATGTACCAATTTACCCAAAAGGGGCCCACAATTTGGCGTTTCATCTTCTAGGGTTAGGTTTCGGGATGTGAAGGGTTTTCCATTGTTTCTCAACAATAAATAGGCCTTCGAGCCTCATTGTAACACAGTTTTAGAACAGTTCAGAGGCATGTAGCCCCCACATCTCTTCTCAGAGATAAGCTACCATCGCCCTAGCTGGTTTATTTCCATTTCTGGTTGTAAGCATATTTCAGTATTTTCCATTAATGAAATGAAGTATTATTTCCGCTGCATCTTTGTGTATATGGTTATCTCTGTAATTTGTTGCGTTCATGTTTAAATCCGGATCAAAATAGTCCTTACAATGGTTTAGAGAATGATATTTCTAGCCTAAGGAATGAAGGCAATATCCTTTTAATGGGTGAATTTAATGCTCAAACTTCAAGCAACCAAGCTATTCTTCTAAGCAATCATTCCAACCTTAATCCTCTTTGGTTAAACGAAGACCTTCCTCTGGCTAGCCAGTACAAAAGGAGCTCTAAAGACCTCGGGGAGAATTTGTTTGGGTCGAAGCTAGTCAAGCTCTGTAGTGCTCAGGATCTCATAATTTGCAACGGTCTAAAGAAGTGGCCCAATTCTAGCCAGATGACCTGCATCCATGGGCTTGGTAGCAGCGTGGTAGACTATGTTATCTCCGATCTCCCTCTATACAATGAAATAAAAAAATTTGACATCTTAAACGACCACGAGCCTGACTCTGATCATAGGCCTTTACTTATAACTCTCAATTTTGTCATGCATAAAGATCCCATGGAAGATAATCCTTATAGCCAAAAGAAGTTAATCTTTGATGGAAATTAAAAAAAGATCTCTTTCTAAATGAATTAAAAACTAATTTGATTCCTTTATCTAGTATAAACAACATAGAAGATCTCTATCATAATTTTACTACAACCCTCTCATATTCTATTAACAAGTTATCAATTGAAGTTTCAAGTAATAAAAGAAATAGCAAAACCAACCCATAGTATGACAAAGATTGTAAAAGTGCAAGGAGAGCAATTAAGGAAGTTGTTGATGAATCTGTTGGGTCCCTATAATACTAGTGATTACCCCATTACTATTGTAGTTATACCCCTTATTTATATTGTTGTGCCCCTATTACCCCCATATTGTTATTTCTGTGCCCCATAGAATCCCTCTATTGTTATTTTTGTGGCTTTATATTATTATTGTTAGGTCGGCTGGATTATATTGTGACTCCTTAGACTCCTATATATAGAAAGGAGGTTTTGTCATTTGTATCATCCAAGAATTGTTCATTTATGTAATGTAAAGGAGGTTGCCCCCTCGAAGAGGCTGAATTCTAAGGCGTTGATCTATCTTTTCTATATTTTCTTGAGCTGGTTTCATAACATTTGGTATCAGAGCTTTGGATTCTAGGGTTTCGCTGCTCCAAACAGGTCATCGTGGAATTTTCGCTATAACTTTTTTTTCTGTGACGTTTCAGAAGTCGCAAAAAAAACCCATTTGAGAAGAAATCGCGCTGAACCTTGGGTCTGAATTTCAGAGCTTTTCGCGCGATATTTGCGGAGATATGATCTGAGGAAGTTGGTCTTTTTGCAGACTCCTGAATTACATTCAAAACAGGTGACCTAGGGAAAATCGTCATAACTTTCTCTCTGGGGATCGGATTGAAATTTCGTAAGAAGGTACAGAAAGAGGACGGACTGTAGTTTCTTGTATGTGTGTTTCAGATTCAAAGGTTGAAACAGTGACTCGTGGCACGTCGTACAAGTTCGCTCTACTGAACCAGTCTAAAAGCAAGTCACTGTGGGAGATTTCACATAACTCTTCCTTGGAGAATCCAATTTGGCTCAGACTTGTGGCATTGGAAAGAGGACACAGAAGGCTACTACAGGTAGCAATTTCAGAACTGGATGATCTGAAATTACAGAGATACATCAGATTCAATATCAGGCTTCTATAAAGTGAAAAAAGGTGTGTAGTTTTTTTTTTAATTTTTTGTGTAAGCTTGGTTTAACGGAATTCAAAGGGCATAGTAAAGCATTATTATCGGTAACTGATGCCCCGAGGAAAGAAAATGCAAACACCTAGTAAGGAACCTGAAAGCTCTAGCATGACTCATGAAGAAGAGGAAGAAATGCTACATGATATATCAAAATTACAAGAACAAGTGCAACAAATGTCACGCTCACAAAAGCTAACAGAAGCTAAGATAAGTGGCGTGGAATCTAAGATAAAGGGCATGGAAGCTAAGATGGATGATTCGAAGACAGATTTGAAGAGATACATGGCAGATTTGAAGATAGATTTGAAGACAGACATGGAAGAATTGAAGAAGTTGCTACAAGAAAGGGTCACTAATGGTGAAAAGGTAGTAAAGGAAACTCATGATGAGAACAAAAGAAATGTTAATCATGATTCCATAGACGCTAATGTTGGATCGAAGAATCACCATATTCCAAAAATCGATATGAGGAAGTTTGATGGCAAGGATCCCGCCACATGGATATTACAGATGGAGCAATTCTTCGATCTCAATAATGTGCAAAACGCACAAAAGGTACGTATGGCAACTGTATATTTGGAACCAAATCAGTTTGTATGGTATCAATGGCTTTGCTCTCGTAAACAATTTATCACTTGGGCAATTTTTACGGAAGAATTGATAGCACATTATGAAGATACAAAAAGCAACACTTTTTTTAGCCAATTGATAAGTCTCAAACAAAAGGGTTCAGTAATGGAGCACATTGAGGAGTTCCAAAAATTGAACATAAGGGTAAAAGATATTCCAGAGGAGCATAGGATTGATGTGTTCATAGGGTCTTTAAAGGATAATATCCAACATGATGTTCGCCTTTGGGAACCTGATTCATTAGAGAAGGCATTCAGGTTAGCAAGAAAAATGGAAAGCAAAATTATGGCAACCAGGAAGCATACCACTCACAACTATAAAGACGGAAGTGTTGTTGCCCCTAGTCTTCCACAACCTATAAGGTTGACACCACAACAATTGGAAGAAAAAAGAGCAAAAGGGCTTTGTTACAGTTGTGATAGCAAATACACTAAAGGTCATAAGTGTGCTGAGAAGAAATTATTCTACATAGATTGTGAAGAGGAAGAAGAAAAGGAGCAAGAAAGGTCAAAAGAAGAAGATATACTCCAGGAACAAAGCCTAGATGAAGAACAAATAAATCCGACCATATCTTGTAATGCATTGGCGGGAATTACCACTCCTCAAACCATCAAGATAGAAGGACAAATCAAGAAGAAAAAGGTAATAGTGTTGATTGATTCAGGAAGCACCCACAATTTTATTCATTGTAGGGTAGCAAAAGAATTGAATTGCTTCCTATATCCAGCACCAGAGTGTCAAGTGATGATTGCAAATGGAGGAACAATAAATTGCTCTGGAAAGTGCCATAATATCAAGCTATCCATGGGAGAATATGTATTGACTAGCCCAATGCTTTCCATTCCAATGGGAGGTGCTGATGTTGTACTAGGAGTCCAATGGCTACAATCCTTGGGTACAATAGCTTTTAATTTTCAAGAACTTTTCATCAAATTTTCTACGGAAGGAAAGGAAGTTGAATTAAGGGGTATTGCAGGGAAACCAGGAAAGATAATCAGCTCTAATGGTATGACAAAGCTTCTAAAAAAGGAGCAAAGAGGTGTAATTGCACAATTATGTTCGCTAGATGTTTCCACATTGGAATCATCTATTTCTCCAGATCTCCAAAAAGTCCTGGACAATCATTCCAAGGTATTTGAGACTCCCAAAGGTCTCCCACCTATGCGTGATCATGATCATGCTATTCATCTGATTCCAGGAAGTGTTCCTCCAAACATCAGGCCGTACAGATATCCCTATGTCCAAAAAAGTGAAATTGAACGTATGGTTGCAGAAATGCTAGAGGCTGGTATAATTCAACCGAGTCAAAGTTCTTTCTCAGCTCCAGTAGTATTGGTGCACAAGAAGGATGGATCATGGCGCATGTGTCCGGATTATAGGGAGCTCAACAAGCTCACTATTAAAGATAAGTTCCCCATTCCTGTTATTGATGAATTACTGGATGAATTGCATGGATCAATTTACTTCACCAAGTTGGATCTTCGTTCGGGATATCATCAAATCAGAATGAAGATTGAAGACATTCCGAAAACGGCATTTAGAACTCATGAGGGTCATTATGAATTTTTGGTCATGCCTTTTGGCCTTACCAATGCACCTTCAACATTTCAAGGTTTGATGAATTCAATTTTCAAACCATTCCTTAGAAAATTTGTGTTAGTATTTTTTGATGATATACTAATCTACAGCAAGTCTTGGAAGGATCATGTTGAACATGTTGACAGGGTGCTACAACTATTGGAGGAGAAACAATTATATGCAAAAAGATCCAAATGTTTCTTTGGAGTCCAGGAGGTGGAATATTTGGGTCATATTGTATCTCATGAAGGAGTTAAGGTAGACCCTAGCAAAATTAAAGCCATTAAGGAATGGAAAATCCCCACATCCATAAAGCATCTGCGAGGATTTCTTGGGTTGACAGGGTATTATCGCAAGTTTGTTAAGAATTATGGGAGAATAGCAGCACCTCTAACAACATTATTGAAGAAAGATTCATTTTCATGGACTCCGGAAGCAACAAAGGCCTTTGAACATCTTAAAGAGGCAATGTGCCAAGCACCGGTCTTAGCTACACCGGACTTCACAAAAACCTTTATTGTGGAATGTGATGCTTCAGGAAATGGAATTGGTGTTGTTCTAATGCAAGATGAAAGACCCATTGCTTTTGAAAGTCGTCCAATCAAGGGAAAGTTTTTAAGCAAAGCTATTTATGAGAAGGAAATGTTGGCAATACTCCATGCACTTAAGAAATGGCGACCCTACCTAATGGGAAGACACTTCAAGGTAAAAACGGATCATGATAGCCTTAAATACTTTTTAGAACAAAGATTATCCTCTGAAGAGCAACAAAAGTGGGTCACAAAGATGTTGGGTTATGACTTTGAAATCATCTACAAAAAAGGGAAGCAAAATGTGGTGGCAGATGCACTCTCAAGAAAGGATGAGGATGTGGAAGCATTGTTGTGTGCCATTTCTATTATCCAACCAGATTGGATAAACGAAGCAAGGGAGGAATGGAAGAATGACGAAGAAGTGTGGGCACTTATTCGAAAGCTACAACAAGATTCCAGTACTTCTGATACATTTAGCTGGCAAAATGATTCGTTATGGTACAAAGATCGCTTATACCTCTGTAAGAATTCCCAGCTAAAACAAAAGATTCTTATGGAATTGCACACTTCTCCCTTAGGAGGGCACTCAGGATTTTTAAAAACTTACCACAGGGTTAAGAAGGAATTTTTTTGGGATGGCCTTAAATCAGATATTCAAAAGTTTGTGGCGAAATGTTTGGTTTGCCAGCAAAATAAAGTTGAAACAATTAAGACACCGGGTCTATTACAACCTTTATCCATTCCAAGCCAACGTTGGGAGGAGGTTTCAATGGATTTTATCACAGGTTTACCCAAGTCTGAGGGAAAGAGTGTCATCATGGTGGTAGTTGACAGACTTACCAAGTATGCACACTTTTGTGCATTATCACATCCATTTAAAGCCAGTACAGTTTCTACTGCATTTATGGAAACAGTTCAAAAGCTACATGGAAACCCAAAGATTATTGTAAGTGACAGAGATCCCATTTTCACTGGAAATTTTTGGACAGAATTATTTTCTTGTCTTGGTACTCAGTTAGCTCATAGCTCATCTTATCATCCTCAATCTGATGGGCAAACTGAGATAGTAAACAAATGTTTGGAAGGATATCTTCGTTGCTTTGTATCTGATAAACAGACACAATGGGTCAAATGGTTGCCTCTGGCTGAATGGTGGTATAACACTTCCTTCCATACAGCAACAAAAATGACCCCATTTATGGCACTTTATGGGTATCAACCACCATCCATCACATCATATTTAAGAGAAAATTCTAAGGTTCAGGCAGTGGAACATCACATCGAACATCAACAACAAGTCCTCCAACTCTTAAAGGATAACCTCGTGTTGGCACAAAATAGAATGAAACAACAGGCAGATCAACATCGCAGTGAAAGAAGTTTTGATGTAGGTGATTGGGTATTCCTACGGCTACAACCATATAAGCAAATGTCCCTAAAGCAAGCTAAGAAGGATAATAAATTATCACCAAAGTATTATGGTCCGTACAAGGTGTTGCAAAAGATTGGTACTATGGCATACAAATTGGAGCTTCCTGCAGCTTCTCGATTGCACCCAGTTTTCCATGTTTCATGTTTAAAGAAGGTTATAGGTGACAAGCTCCCAATTCAAACAATATTGCCAGAACTTGACGAGGAAGGAAAAATTATATTGGAACCGGAAGCAGTCACAGAAACAAGAACTCGACAGCTACGAAATCGATCAATTTCAGAGTATCTTATCAAGTGGAAGAACTTATCCGCTGAAGATTCCACATGGGAGGATGAGAATTTTATGCAGAAGTATCCAGAACTACTCAAGCGTTGAGGACAACACTTTTTTGAAGGAGAGGGGCATGTTGGGTCCCTATAATACTAGTGATTACCCCATTACTATTGTAGTTATACCCCTTATTTATATTGTTGTGCCCCTATTACCCCCATATTGTTATTTCTGTGCCCCATAGAATCCCTCTATTGTTATTTTTGTGGCTTTATATTATTATTGTTAGGTCGGCTGGATTATATTGTGACTCCTTAGACTCCTATATATAGAAAGGAGGTTTTGTCATTTGTATCATCCAAGAATTGTTCATTTATGTAATGTAAAGGAGGTTGCCCCCTCGAAGAGGCTGAATTCTAAGGTGTTGATCTATCTTTTCTATCTTTTCTTGAGCTGGTTTCATAACAGAATCTCTTAAAATTGGTAATATAAAAATATACAAAGCCCTAACTGAAAGGACAAAAAGGCAGTATATTCGTAAAAGATAAGAGAATCTCTTGCACCTCTCTAAGGTAGCTCCTAAGAAATTCTGGAGGCAGATTCTAACTAGGAAAACTAAATATAATAATAAAATTGCTTTACACGACTCGAATTCCTATCTTAAAAAGCTTTATGAATCTCCAAATGTCATGGATAACTTTGAAACCCTGCTCACAACGAAAGAAGTTTTCTCATTAGAAGACATTGATTTTGGGGTTAATTGCTTGGCTAATGGGAAAGCTAAGGACATTGAAGGTTACCAGACGGAAATCTTAAAAATTGGAGGTCATGTCCTCATCCCCCACATTCACAAGCTTTTCAATCAAGCGGTCAAGCAAGGGTTCCCTAAACCATGGACTCAAAGCCTCATTATCCCTATTTTTAAAAGCGGGGATACAAATAACCCCTCTAATTATCGGACAATTATGATCAGCCCTCTCCTAGCCAAGTTATATGGTATTATTTTGGAAAGGAAGTTGAGCATATGGCTTAAAAGTGAAGGTAAGCGAGCTAAAGGCCAAGCGGGTTTTAGAAAGCAGCACTCAACAACAGACCACCTCGTTACGCTTAGGATCATTGTGGAGGAATGCCACAATGATAAATCCAATCTCTTTTGTTGCTTTGTGGACTTTAGAAAGGCTTTCGATACAGTTCCTAGAAACAACCTTTGGAATAGATTAGAAGAGCTAAAGGTTCCTTTTGAGTTGAGAGTTGCCACTATAAGGTTATACGAGAATGTAATTGCCAAGTTAAAGAGCAATGAGGGGTGGTCGAAAGATATTAAGTGTAATATCGAAGTTAAACAAGGTTTCCCCCTCTCCCCTACCCTATTTGGCATTTACATTGACAAGCTAGAAGGTTGTTTAAAGGAAGCAGGATGTGCTAGTCATCATCCTTCTTCTCTACGCTGACGATATTGTTCTTCTCGCAAGGTGCCCATCTGATCTTGATAAGCAACTTATACTTCTTAAGGATTTCTGCTCTACCATGGGTATGATTGTTAACACTGACAAAACAAAAGTTATGATTATCAAATCCAAGAAGGACACTTATGCTAATTTTATGTATGACACTAGTAACTTGGAGGAAGTGTCTACCTACAAGTACCTAGGAATTGATAGTCATCACAAGCTCAACTGGAACTATAGCATTGAGAAAAGGATTAATGGGGGGATGGAAAGCTTATTTTGGTCTTGAAAATAATTGTAAAACAACAAACCTTGTAATGTGGGATAGAAAGAAGTTCCTCTTTGAAACTTTAGTCACTCTAGTTATCTTATATGGATGTGAAGCTTCGGGTTGTAGCATCTCTAGAGAATCCTAGAGAAAGATTGAGCAAATCCATAAGTGTTTTATAATGTATAACCTCAAAATTAAAAGCAACACACCCTATCATATTCTCCTTATAGAAGTGGGTCTTTCCCTTATCGAGAGCCTAGCTATGACTAGGCTTCTGTTGTACAAGCACAAACTCAATAACATAGGAGACCATAGACTTCCTAAGCTAGCTTTAAATTCCAGCCAAAACCACCTAAGGCTCAAACGAGGTTAGTATAAAGACACCAGGGCCTGGTTAAACCATTGGGAGATCGACGAGAATGTTGCATTGCAAAACATTAATAACATTAGAAATATTGTTACTTCTAAGTTCAAAGAAAAAACGTGGTGTGAGAAAGATTTAGCAGCTAAAAGGAAATTAAGATATTATAAAGAGGTCATCAACCCCACCCTAGAAGATGAAAAGCATCTCTCTGTTTTAACTAGCTCAAAGAAGAAAATTAATATAGCCAAGATTAGAACAAACTCTCATGAGCTCCATAGTGAAACAGGTCGTTGGGCAGTTCCTAAAACACCATGGATGGAAAGGTTCTGCCATCTATGTGAGAATACGAACATCGAGGATGAAAATCACTTCCTCTTAGAGTGCCCCGCATACAACCACATTAGATCTCAGTTTCAAAATCTTTGTTGCAATACTAACCTTCCTAGCCTTTTACGTTGTCAAAATTACAGTGAGCTCGGGAGGCTTCTCTCCAAGTTTTTTGAGCATAGGAATAAAATCTTAAATCAAACTAAATAATTCATTTCTTTAGGTCCAATAGACCAAAGTTTGGTCTCAGTGGACATTAACCATCATAATCATCAATAGCTTCTTTAGATGAATAACTAATTTCAAATCTATAAATTAAATCACACAATTTTAATTTATCACTTCTAGATTTAGTACTTGAAAATGAAGAATTTTTAAAATTATTTTGTTAAATCATGGTAATTGATAATTTATTGGAGTGATCTAGATTAGACTTAGGGTCAAACCCACTTGTTATCATTATAACCTAAGAGGCATTACTTCTAGATTTTTCATTGGTGATCAAGACTTCCTAAAAATAATCATTCATCCTTTTAAAATTATTATCTTTTTAACCATGATAATCATTAACTTATTGGAGTGATATAGGCTAGGCTTAGGATCACACCTATTGGTTGTCATTATAACCCAAGAGTATATCCAACAACCTAGTATACCAATAACATGGAGCTTCGGAAGCGCTGAGTTATCTTGATGCAAATCACAGTGTGTCTTTGTCCCAGGGGGCTTTTATCCTTCTAGCCTTATCACAACGCCAATATGTCACTTATGGAAATTGAATCTAAGTGGAGACAAAGATGTCACTTATGGAAATTGAATCTGAGTGGGGACGAGAATAAACAGTCTGCTTAACCAACCAAGGTATGAACCTTTGAGTTAAAAAAAAAAACAAAGTTGCAATGATAACTCCTTCATCATGAGTCATGGATCTAATGAAATCTAATGAATTATATGTTTATGAAATATTAAGTTGTCCATGACCCTAATAAGTATATAAAAGGTTAAATATTTATGATAGTAAGTTGTTTTAGTTTATATGGATTATGAGTGAGGATTAGTGTATATAATAATTAATTAAGTTATTATTATATAAATTGGTTTATGATTATTGTATTTGAATGTTATTGTGTTGGTTCTATTGAAATATGTAACTAGGTTCGATCTTCATATATGTATTTGAGTCACAATGAAATGTATTTATCAAAATAATGAAGAAAATATTATTATTATTATTGTGACTTATTAAAGCATGGGTTTCATGCTTGGGTCATCATGTTTTAGGTCAAAGTCCCCATTAAGGACTTCTAAGATTTATTTTGAGTCATTAGAGTCGTTGCCCATTTAAAGAGACCCTTCGTGGGTTTTTTTAATCATGTAAAAAGAATTAATATTGAGTCAAATAAGCTATTTGTCACCTCCACACAAAGTCGGCCTCAATGAGATTAAGTCGGCTTCAAGAAGGGAAATTTGACCTCACTAGAAGGCTATATATACAAGGCAGTTCGAATTCATTTGGAGCATTCACTGTCTCTCACACACACACATAAGTTTGATATCTAGAAGAAAGAAGTTGGGAAGTGCGAAGTTGGAAAAGGGCGCAAAATTTGGAAGGGAGGAAGAAGACATCAAAATCAAAATCTTGGGCCATCTATCTCACGCTGAGTGGAGTATCTAGGGAGATCGAAGTTTTGTTGTACAGTCGAAGTTGTTGTTGTTGCTGCTGCTAGTTACTAGGTCGAAACTGCTACTGCAAGTTGTTGCTGCTAGGTCGAAGTTGCTATTGAAGGGTTATCATCTTCAAGAAGGAATAAAGGGATGACTTGGTGTGGAGGAAGTCTTTGTCTAGGTCAAAAGACTTGGATGAAGGGAGAATTGTTGACTGGGTTTTCCCCTAGATAGGGGTTTTGCCTAGTTGTATGCCTACATCTCATGTCTTTGTGCTATTGTTTTTCTAATTGCTTTATGAAGTAAAAGATAAAAGAAGAACATAAAGATAAAAGAATCACAAGTAATTATCTATATAAGAAAATCTTTATGCCTTTCTGATTTTCTGACATGGGATCAGAGCTAAGGTGAAGAAGGAAAAAGGCAATTTGAGGATCTACTGAAAGGAGTCTAAGAAATCTCAAAAGGATTGATCAAGGGATCATATAAGGAGATCTTATAAGGGAAGAAGCTTACTACCTTCAAGGATAATGTCTAACACAATAAAGGGTGAGAACAAATTGGAAGGAGCATCAAATTACAAGGCATGGAAGAAGAGAATTGACCTCATTCTTTAAAAGAACAAAGTGTTGGACTTGGTCAAAGGAAAAGTGAAGAAACCTACCGAAGGATCTAGTGATGCAAATAAAGTGAAGTTTAGAGAGCCAAAGATATTGGCTATGACACTAATGGTAGAAATTATAAAGGACAATCTTGTCCCATACATTTCCAACATAAACCATGCTCAAGAAATGTATGAAGCCTTGTCAAAATTGTTCACTATCAAGAACATCGGTCAAGTAGCAAGTCTAAAGAATAAATTGAGGACCACAAAATGACAAAGGAAGACATTGTGGCTTCCTTCTTTGTAAGGATATCTAGAATTAGAGATGACCTTCAAGCCATAGATGAAATTGTACCCGAAAAATAGCTAGTGATTACTACATTATTGGGATTGCCACCTACTTTGAGTTCTTTTGCTTCAAAGTCTTAACAGTTGGAAAGAAACTCCTACATTCGAACAATTATGGAATGTCTATAGAAAACAAGAGATGAGAATCTCCTTAGTATGCAACAATGAAGAAGAAAAGGTTTCCAATGCATACTCTGCTCATCACAAGAATGGAAACTTCAAGAAGTCAAAAGGGCCAAGAAGGAAGGTAGACTTGGCCAAAATAGAATGCTACCAATGTCATAAAATGGGTCACGATAAAAGTGATTGTCCTAACAATCCTAAGAATAAGAAAAGGAACAGGGACCAAGCTAATGTTGTTGAAGAAGGATCTCCAAAGAAGAATAAAGTCGAAGAACTGGATATAAGGGACTTGCACTACTAAATCCTTTGTTCTAAGCTTTAGTTGTTTCATTTTTTATTTCTAGTATTTGTAGGTTTAACACATTTTGGAAAAACATTTCTGATTTGTTTTTATAAGGTTATAAGTATCCCTCAAGGTTAGAGGGAGCCGTGAGCAACCTCCAAAGATAAGTATCTTATTACCTTTTCTTTTTTAGTTTTCATTACCTATCTAGTTTTGCTTGCATTAAATACTAATCACATTTCTATTCATATTTTCCTTGTTTGAGCCCTCACCAACCTCCAAAGATAAGTATCTTATTACATTTTCATTTTTAGTTTTCCTTACTTATCTAGTTTTGCTTGCATTAAATACTAATCACATTTCTATTCATATTTTCATTGTTTAGGAAAAGCTTGTTGAATACTCAAGGAACATGGAAAAAGGCTTCACAAGACAAAGCATTGAAATTACAAGGTTTGTTAAGAAACAAAGGTATGCCTTAAACTATAAGTTTTTGCTCTCTTTGTGATATTCATTCTTGATAAACTATTCTACATTACTAACATTATTATGTCTAGCTCTCTTGAATCATAAATATTCTTGATTGGGTGATTCATCATTAGATAAATCTACCCTCCTCATATCTTTGATTACTCTTGTTGAACCCTATAAAGGTTCTTTGTAAAAACCCTAACTTAAGGGTATGTCCATAATAATGTGTGAAACCCTACCCTATTTAGGGGTATTAGTGAAGTCTAAAGAAAATGTCTGATGCTTTGAGAATGTCATGTTTAGGATTTTGATATGGTTATGAAAACCCTACCTTGTTAATGTTGAATGGTGATGTCTGAAATCCCAAACCTTTGAAGTATTGATAAATTAGGGTTTTCTATGTTTTGTATTGAAACCCTAGATCATTAGGGTTTGGTAGGGTGTATAAGCAAGACCCTTATTAATGTCCTATAAATGAAATCCTAAGTATATGTGTGTTTTGTCTAATCAAAACCTGGTCTGATCAAGTTTGTTTTATGTCGAACCTTTAATATATTGATAATTGTGTCATCGGGTTTGACTAACACATGTTATGATTTTCTAGTGCATGATGATGGAATCCTAAATATATGTGTTGACCTAATTGTTGATGGTCATGAGTCTTAGGGTTTGGAACTAAACCCTAGTAAAATTTTGATTCTATGGGATGATAGTATTTATGGATTCTAGGGTTTTATAACTAAACCTTAGTAGAAGTTCAATTCTCTAATATGTGATGACAAGTGTGATAATTTGAGATTGATGAAGATTGTTGAAATCTAAATTTGAGTTGTGATTGGTTTTTATTGTTGGAGCTCATGTATGAAATCAAGGATCTTTTACTAAATCCTAGTGGAAGTCTAACATATGGGTTCTAAAGTTTTTAAGATGCATTCTAGAACTATATTTGTTTGAATTGGTTATAGGATTTACAATATTTTGTATGTCATACCTCTGGAAGAAATATTGAAGCCATAGATATAATGAAGGTTGTTATCTTGATTGATGTACTGGAAGTCTTGATGATGAAATATAGGGTTTATGACAAAACCCTAGTATGTAGTTGAAGTATAAAAGTATATAATTCTTGTTGTTTGTGAACCTAACTAAGTTTAGGTATTTGATGACTAATATCAAATGCTTCCATTGTTATATTCCGATATAGCTAACTTCATGCTTCTATATAGACTTGGTTCTACTTGTTATCTAAGTCGTACAGGTACATAATCTTCAACATAGTGAAGACGATCGTAAGTAAATTTTAATTAATAAGCACAATCAAGAAAGTTATATGAATGATGATGGTCATAAGAAGGATGGAAGCCATGAAAGATTCTTCGAAGCCATAGAAAAGAAGTTGAGCTCCCTAAGTTAAGAGGGAGCTTGGATGAAAGGATTCTCCCTAAGTTAAGAGGGAATTTGGATGAAAGAAATCTCGTTAGTTGAGAGGGAGGGCATATCATAGTCATGATTGACACCTTCAAAGAAGAAATTGGAGAATGCATTTTGAGGAGTTGTTGAGATAATAAAAGTAGGTTTTGTTTGTAGAATATGTTGTTGCATGTGAAGTAGGAAAGGAATATGTATGATTAAGGAATATTTTGTCAATATTTGTTTGGAAGCCCTACTATGATAAATTGAGAAGCAACATTAGTTGTCTAAAAGACCCAAGAGGTTTGTGTTTATGTATGTATATTTGAAAGTTTGTTACTGATTGGGGTTGTGTTTGTACAGATAAATCTCTCAGAGGTTTGATAGCATGTTCGTTACACAAGAGAGATTTGTTACTGATCTATTTGATCGGGGAGGATTTGTTACTGATTGGAATAATTAGGAGTTTTGAGGCTTTGTGTGTAAGACACATTCTGGGAGGACATCTAGTCGACACTTTGTGTTGATGTCTAGATCCCGAACTAGGGACGGTGGTGTTGGTCATAGAACTTCAACCTCAGATACGCACCTAGATCCCTAAGTTGATGGTTAGCAAGTAATATTGATGGTACCTAAAGAGGTTGAAAGCTTTAGTCCATCTTAGTCTCACCCTGATAGATTTCCCCTGTCAGGAATATAGTCCATGGCATTGTGAGTGCCTAAAATGTTGGAGGACCTTAGATAAATTGCCCTCGTCGGGAATCTAGTCCATGGCATTGCAATGCCTAAATTCTTCATGGTTCATATGTTTTGAGATCTTCCTTGTACTTATGAATACCTCCATAGTTAAGAAAGAGTGCTGAAATATGTAACTAGGTTCGGTCTTCATAAATGTATTTGAGTCACAATGAAATGTATTTATCAAAATAATGAAGAAAATATTTTTATTTTTATTATTATGACTTATTAAAGCATGGGTTTCATGCTTTAGTCATCATGTTTTAGGTCAAAGTCCCCATTGAGGACTTCTAGGATTTATTCTGAGTCATTAGAGTAATTTTCCATTTAAAAAGACCCTTCTTGGGCTTTTGAATCATGTAAAAATAATTAATATTGAGTCAAATAAGTTATTTGTCACCTCCACACCAAGTCGGCCTCAAGGAGATCAAGTGAGCTTCAAGAAGGGGAATTCGATCTCACTAAAAGATTATATATAGGGCAATTCGAATCCATTTAGAGCATTCACTCTTTCTCTCATAAGTTCAATATCCAGAAGAAAGAAGTTGGGAAGTGCAAAGTTGGAAAAGAGCTAGAAAAGGGTGCAAAATTTGGAAGGAAGGAAGAAGAAATTAAAATCGAAGTCTTAGACCATCTATCTCTCACTCGAGGGGAGTATCTAAGAAGATCGAATTTTTCTTGTCTAGTCGAAGTTGTTGCTGCTTTTAGTTGTTGGGTCGAAACTGCTACTACAAGTTTTTTATTCTAGGTTAAAGTTGCTATTGAAGGGTTTTCATCTGTAAGAAGGAAGAAAGGGTTGACTTGGTGTGGAGGAAGTCTTTTTTTAGGTCAAGAGTCTTGGATTATATCGTGAAACTACCGAAGGAAGAATTGTTGACTGGATTTTCCCCTAGATAGGGGTTTTTCCCTGGTTGACTGACTACATCTGGTGTCTTTGTGCTATTATGATTTTGATAATTGCTTGATTAGCTAAAAGATAAAAGAAGAACATAAAGATAAAAGAATCACAAGTAATTATCTATATAGGAAAATATTTCTGCCTTTCTGATCTTCTAACACGTTCTTACTTGAAAAAATTTAGAGTTACATTTTAACTTATCATTTTAATACTTTAGGAGTTGTGTTACATCTCAACGTCGAGGTGAATTGTGTATATGAAGGGTTATTGTTTTATTATGTATTGGGTTTATAACATTTGGTGTAAGTGAGGAGTCAATTAAAGATGGATTAAGATGCGGGTGGAGATGGGAATCTAAGGTTTGCAACATGAAAGATGACCTCGTTAATTATTCAAAGGATCCATTTGAAGGGTGGTCCACTTGGGCCTATGCATACATCACCCTTGATACCTGCAACCTAGAAGTGGAACTTGTTCGAAATTCAACTACAAGCATGAATTTATGATCATGATAATTACTTGTGAAGATATTTAATGTTCCCTTTTAGTTATTATTTGTTATTCATCAAACAATTATCAATTTAACGAAAGAAATAAAGACCACAATGCACAAGATACAAAAGACACCAGAAGTTAGGCCAGAGGCCAAGGCAAGACCAACGATGGGAAACCCATCAATCCTTTCCTTATAGAATCTTTCATCAACAAGAGAAATCAAGTCAAACTAACCAGTGACCCAAGTGCCAAGTCAGCCTTCGACCTGTTCACAAGAAACCACTTGTTTGTCATCAAATCAGCTTCAGTCCATAGGAGTACAGCTCACAATGCATAGAGAATTAGTGCCATAAGTAGTTCACATATACAGAAGGATAAGTACTATAGGGAGTTGGCATCATTACAGAGAAACTTGTTACAGGGAGCTTGCATCATCACAGAGAAGCATGTTACAGGTAGCTCACATTCTTCAGAGATATATTGCCATAGAGAGCTCGCATATTTCAAAGATAGATTGACATAGAGAATTCACATACTTTAGATATAGTTTGCCATAGGTAACTCGCATGCTTCAAAGATAGTTTTTCACATGTAGCTCACATTCCATAGATTAGTGCCTCAAAGATCTGAATTTATTTTTCCAATAAAAGCACCAAATTTCTTGCCAAATGGCTGAGAACAGATGACAATATATAGTTGTTTCCATGTCCAAAAAGGTGCTTCTAAGACTAGAGCCGACTTGTTCCTTGGAGAGTCAACTTGGCAACTTGGAGGGACAAATGACACTGCCAAAAATTGAATTTTACTTCTTTACAATACTAAATTATTCTTCTTTTGTTTTTATATAAAATTGATATAATGACAATTATGAACACTGATATGAGTTACAAATCCAACACTCCCTCTTAATTAGGGAGGTATTCATAATGACTCATCGGGATATTCTCAAGTTGAATACTTCTATAAGAAAGGATACATATCGATAAGCATCATTGATGATAACATCATCATAACGAGCATTGTCAAATTACCAAGGCCTTGACAAGTAAGCTCTATCTCTCGACTAAATCAGAGCATAATGTTGGGAGGCATTCAATAAGACACCACACTGCTTCTCTGAGGCACATACTCCACATAGGTTCACCAAAGTATGTCCTCCACAGTACCATTTCCTTCAAGGAAATGCCAGTCCATCAGACCATTTCCTACAAGGAAATGGCAGTCCACGAGACCATTCTTTAACCAAGTCTGTGTACTTGATGTAACAACCCTGGTTAAAAATTCATGTAAAAATATATAAGACCATGGTCATGGGACACGTATTCCAAGTTGAATGGCGGGCAAGGCATCCTAGTGGGTGTTCATTTCTATTTATTATGGCTAAGGAAATTGGAAAAGGCAATGACAAAGGCTTTGGAAAGGAAAAATGGTATTTTGGCACATTTATTTATGTAAATAATGGAAAGTAAGAGAAAAGGAAGGTGAAATGTGATAGGTTTCATGTGAGGAGGAAATTGAAGAAAAATAATCAAACATGAAGAAAATAGAGGCCTCATTGATAAAAAGACTTCTGAGGATCAATTCGAAGGCTTGGTCAGTGTAAGCTTGGTCAATTCAGTTTGGTGGAGCTCTTTTCTATTCTCTCTCTCATACTCTTGGATACTTAGATTTTTCTTGGAGCACTCTTGGAGGGTGTGGCATACTTGGAGTTTTGGAGAAAGAAAGCAAAGGAAGAGCAGGAAAGTGCAAGAGGACATCAGGATCAACAACTACAACGGGTTTTGCTCGCAGGTACTGAGTTGCATGTATGTTTTCCTCACTAGGTTTTGCATGCATGGCATATGCATGTCAATTATTGGTCATGACCTATCACTGGCATG
Source organism: Pinus tabuliformis (assembly GCA_031772625.1). Lineage (NCBI taxonomy): Eukaryota > Viridiplantae > Streptophyta > Pinopsida > Pinales > Pinaceae > Pinus > Pinus tabuliformis. Next base: position 859,977,689 of record CM062809.1, read on the forward strand.
GAGGATTGCCTAAATTGACAGTGGATTTGCCTAGCCTTTCCATTTCCCATATATACATGGTGTTGTGGGTTCATTTCTTTGTTTTTCTGGTTGGTTCTCACATTTCCTTTAGCTTGGGTTGAGTTATTAGTTCATGGAGCCTTGGTTGTAAAATGCTTTGGAAGCCCTATAATGGCTTGGGTTGAGTTATTAGTCCTAGAAGCCTTGGTTGGAAAAATGCTCTAGAAGCCCTCTAACGGCTGGGTTGAGTTACTAGTCCTAAAAGCCTTGGTTGGACAAATGCTTTGGAAGCCCTAGCTGGTTTGAGCTACTAGTCCTGGAAGCCCTGGTTGGACAAACACTCTGGAAGTCCCGGAATAAGCTGTGGGTTGAGTTACTATTCCTATAAGTCCTAATTGGATAAACACTCTGGAAGCCCAAAATAAGTTGTGAGTTGAGTTACTAGTCTTGGAAGCCAAATTGGAACAAACACTCTGGAGCCCTATAAGGCTTCGGTAGAGACCAATCTAATGATGGTTTTGTGATGTCCGACCGTGAGGTGGAATCACTGCTTGGTGGGTTGAGGTGGATGGCCTTTGGAAGCCCTGGATGGTTCTGGATTGATGTGTTCTATGAGATCCCGCATTCATACTTGGAATAAGGGGGTGAATGGCTGAAGAGAGATTTGGCTTAGTCATTCTACGGTCGGGTGGAACGTGGTAGTCACATATCGGGTTGGATTTTGCATCATTAATATAAGGTTATTGTAGGTTTTAACCCTGTACAGAAATTACCTGCATACGAATTCTAAAACACATAAAATAAACAATGTGAGAGCATAACACATAAAACACATATACACAAAGATTTTCCCCTGGATCCCAAAACCGGGACTACCAGCTTGATTTTTTCATTATGTTCCTTTAAATGTTACAATACATATTTATACATTTCGAAGCATCCAATACCATGGACTGAAAACCATCACGTCCAAAACCATGGACCAAAAACTATCGCATCCAAAAACATGTGCGAAAACCATAGGTGGGTTCGCCCAACCTAACATAGGTTCCAAAACCAAAATTTTATGGGGCGCTGCCCCGCACCCCATAGAGTGGGGTTACCTGCACTCCTCAAACCCCCTGTGACTCCCCTCGCTACGTAATCGACGCAATGACGGGGGGGGGGCTCGCCCCCCCCCCCCCGTTCTAACCCCCCGATTAACTAAGTGGGCTAGTCATGGAAAGAATATAACACAACCAACAATTATTTCTCCTTTTTATCTCATGAGTATTATATTGGTTTATATGTGGATTATATGGTTGTTGTTTTATTGGTATTCCTGTTGTTATTATGCTAGTTACAAATATGTATTATGACAGTGGCTATGTGTGGCTCTCATCATGTTTTTACTGGTAAATAGATGAGTAATGTATCTATGACCTAATGGATTAAATGGAAGCTAATGTGTCGAGGCATCAATGCTTTTTAGCGATTCTCAACTAAGTATGAGCCCCCTATGATCATATATGTTATTACACACGTAGATTACATATTCGTGATATGTTTGATGAAATGTTTGTCATGGCTAGTAGGGGTCCAGTCAGTGTCGTATTCAAGTAAATGCATTTGTAATGTAATTTCCCTATTGTCTTACTATTATGAAGGTGTCATTTAATTCTGGGCAGTGACCTAGGCTCCGGGTCTAAAAAAGTGGCTCAAATCCTGGGGACGCTGGCACAACACTGAGTAAAATAGTCCCTGGATGTTAGCGTGCCTTGTCATGAGAGTGTCCAGAGTCTCTTGGACGTTGGCAGGCTTATTGCATGGGAGCGTCCAGGGATCAAGTGGTCCAAAAACTCAATGGGACCCAGTGGCTAGTTAGCATAAAGGTTGGGATGGTTCCTAGGGATCCTATTGCTGATGTTGAAGGTCTGTATGGTGTGTTTTTATCGGTTCCACTTCCTTAACGTGACTTAGGAGGTAGAATCATATCATAGTAACTTCTTGTCACATGTTTACCCCGATTGGTTGGTTACTTGGGTAGATGTGGGAGGAGGGTGTTACACTTGACTGAGGGTGTTAATCCTAATTAGCCACAATACATGACTCAAGAATGGATATACAAGATGCTTATCCAATCCACCATTCTCCTTATCCATGTCCATGTACTTCACTTACATCTGTTAGTCCTTGTGATGGTACATGACACAAGGAGAACTAGGTGTCCAACCTCACTCCCTCTCAACCTGGGAAGAAAAATCCACAAGCCCAAGCTTGTCTCATAAGTACTCATACTTCACTTACATCAACTATTTGTTCAACCATGGAGATTTGATTCTAGCTTCTTGGCTCGTATCTGCACCATACTCTTGAACCATAATGTGCTTCGACCTTCCATGAAAATCCAAGTTCACTCATAATCTTTATAAAGTATCATGGTAGAATCTAGTACGTCATCAAACATTTTTCGAAGCCAAACTGCTTCACAACTAGCCTTTCAAGTTGCAACATACTCGACCATTGAGTGCAACAAATGTCTTATTTCCTACTCATCCACAAGATCAGAGCCCAATCAGAAGTGATATACAAACTCTCTTTGTTTTCAACTCTCCTTGCCCTGCAACTGTGCTTCTATGACTATACCATGACCAATCACACCATGATGGCACTTCAACACATGTTGAATTATATTCCTTGGCTCAGTTGTAAACTAATCTGCTTCCTCCACTTGATCTGCTATCACAGTTACATCAATTACCCTAATTGGGTATTCTTATTGAATTCGATCCTTTTATAGCAATCTTGATTTGTCACTTATGTTATCAACTACCAAGTCAATATCCTTAAATTCTAAAGCCAAAGACAAGGGTTCATGAAGAAGCAAATATTTTGGTTAATGCAACTACCTCTGACACATAAGTTCTCCTGCTATTGTTAGAAAAAAAAAATAATATAAGATCAACCTTGACCCATTAATCCTATAGGAGTTTGTATAAAGCCTTCCTTCACAAGCATAAGACTTATTCATATACATCCCGAGCTCGAGGTCGCTCTCATGTACACTTCTTCTCTCATCAAAGAAGATGATCTCCACATTTATCAGATGTGATAACATAAATCATGAATACAATAAACATTCAATAGAAGTGTACCTGACAAGACATCCCTTCATAGACTTCTTCCTAAGGTAATTCTTTGCTTTGTACTTCTTCCCAACCAATCATGCTTTGTCATAAATCAAGGGTATTTTGCTCCCTCTTAGTTTAGATCTCCTTCATTACAATATCTCTCATCATAGAGGGCCTCTTTCTTACAACTTTGATTTGTTCTTCCATCTGCTGCCAAGGCTTTGGCAACCTTCATTGTGTACCTACAATCCTCATTAGGAGGCCATGGAAGAATAATTTATAATCAAGCAAAGAATTTGAAGACAAGAGACTATCTAATAATAACAATATCAATAATAATCACGAAAGTGAGATATAAGATACTTATCTTTGGAGAAGAATGACAACTCCCTCTTGATCTATGGACTTCTTGCATACATCTACAACTTTGTCAGCTTCATCCACATCATCATCATCATGTCATTTCTTTCTTGTAAGATCTAGGGTTTCTACTTTCAGTAGAATCATCCAATCCCAGGGTTTTGTCTATAGACCCTAGGGTTTTTCTTGTTCAAACCCCTTAGTATACTAGGGTTTACAAACCCTAAATATGACATGTTGTCCTTGACATAGATCAACCAATCATCTTTAGTCAAATAACTTGAATTCTTCAAAGTAATTCGTGCAATGTGTGAGTAAATCCATCAAATTGAGTATTGCTTTAGAAGTTTATCACATAAGATCTGTAACTACTCGTCTCTCTTGAGAGACCTTTCTGTGCTAAACTTTGAAATAGGACATGGCTTATGATGAAATGACAATTCCCTACAACATTTCCAAAGAAATCATTCTAAAAACTTAGTACATGTCACTTCAGGTCTTCAAAGATGTGATACGAGCAAGCTCGTCTTCTTGAAAATACTCTTTCCCTTAAAATATTTGAAGGAGGACATGGTCTTCATATGTCAATCATCTTGGATCTTTGGCATAGCAGACCCATAAAGATGTGTACCAAAATCAGTTAGGTCATCTCTCATATCAATCAAGTTGCCTTCTTGCAATATGTATTTTGTCCTGCTGTCATGCATAGAAAATGGTCTCATGGTCACAACATAGATCTCTAACCTACATAGACTCGTGCCATGGAAAAGGATCTTAAAAAATGAGGAGGTTTGAATACTTGTCACTTGGCCTCTCAAATAAGTAAAAAAAGGGGCCCCGTTGCCGGTCCTCTTTTTCATAAAGGGGATAAAGAGGAAATAATTCCATGTAGAGTGTTTCAATTTGGAACGAAGATCACGTCCTTCATTACGAGCTTGTACACAAGCTTCTAGAGCAACCCAATTAGCTACTGCATAGATCAGGCCGAAAGGCGTAGTCGATGGACAACAGGTGAATATTCCTGTACTACCCCTTGTTGGTCCCGGGCTCGACCACATTAACCCTTATCTAACGAACGAAGAAGTCATCTTTTCAGATCAATACTTCAAACTGGCTTTACGAATGACTGGCTAATACAAGGCCCACGAATGACCGGCCTATAATGGATAGACTGGCTAGATAGCGCCAAGCCTTTCTAATCTAATGAATAAAGGCGCATTGAAGCTCTCATTCTTGGTCGATATTCTTCGATCCTATTGGTGAAACTAAACAGAAGAGCTAGGGGAAATACGATCCGGAGGGGCTAATTCAAAGCCCTCGGGTAAAATTAGAACAACTCCTACATTTAAAGCCCCTTTCTTTCCATTAGCAAGAACTTGTTTCATCTGCATATCATAGGGGATCTTAACAACTGCTTCAAATACGGTATTGGGAAGCACGGATTGTGGAACCTCAATATCCACAGGTTTTTTTTCCAAGTGACAATTGGCACATACAATACGTCCAGTGGCTTCTCGGGGATTTTCATAACCCTGCTGTGCAAAAATGGGATATGCATTCGGTATTCAAGCTCTGATCTTTGCAACTCTAGCTGCAGCTTATATAGGTGAATCCATGGAGGGTCATCATTAAATCACTGTCCAATCAGACATAATATGTATGCGTCTCCGGTCCTGAGTGAGTGGATCCAGTCGGTTCAGAGAAAAGCGCGGGGAGTGGATCCAGTCGGTTCAGAGAAAAGCGCGGGGAGTGGATCCAGTTAGGCTGAGAGAGAGAAAGGGGAATGGATCCTGATCAGTGGACCCGTATCCATCTCCGTCCTCCGTCTCATCTCCGTCCTCCGTATCCGTCCACATTCTCCCTACGAGATTGGCCATTTTCCCTTGGCGGAGGTTTTGGAATATTGAGCAACGAATGAATGCATAATGACATTATAAAGGGTCTTTATAACACAATCAATAATTCTCTTCATTTTCAATTGGGTCTTGCTTTAGCTTCTTTGGGGGTTATAACTTCCTTGGGTCTAAGTCGAGGAAGAGGGTAGAGGTCTATGGTTCCTCCGTAGAGGTTCGAGTTCGAGGTTTGGATCGACTTATCGAGTTCCCACTAAGATAAGATCAACCCAAGGAAAAGTACTTGCCATTCGTTGGTTATTAGGGGCATCTCGAAAACCATCGACTATAACCCAAAAAGAACAAAATTTCGTAAACAACATAGGGGAAGAATGAAAGGAGTATCTTACCGCGGCCAACCAGCTTTCCTCGCCTACACAATAAAGAATAGGGGGTGGTCAATTTGAAAGTGGGGCACGGGTAACGAGAGATCAGTTCTACTCGACATGCTCGTCCTCGCGAACGGAGTCAATCATTTCCCCCTTCACGGGTAACGAGAGATCTAGCTGAGGCCGAGAGACCTATTCGTTTTACCGTCGGGGGGGCTAGCATTGATAGCCTCTAATCGGGTTCTAGCCCTTTTCAGAGCTAAATCAGCCTAGTAGAACGATTTCGCCAGGGGCTTCTTGGTAGATACTCCTCGCCTAAACCATCCATTTTTGACCTGTATGCTCTCCAATCCATCCCGATATCCATTCGCTTTGGTGTAAATAGTAGCTATCTGTTTCTTCGTCGAAGCACGTTGTTAAGAGATCTCGTCATTGCTAAAAAGTAAAAGGACGGGCAGCTTATGGACCTTTAGGTGCTCGACCATAGGACCTTTAGGTACTCGACCATAAGGACCTTTAGGTGCTCGACTGTTAAGGAGAGGGAGAGGGAGAGAGATTTGGATAGGTTATTCTAAGATTTCCCCCCCTTCAGGATCGGACGTGAAAGTTTCCTCTCATCCGTCTCAAGTAACTAAAAAAAAAGATGCAAAAACTCTTTTTCGCTCTGAAGAGAGATCGCTACTCTCTGCTCAAGTTCATCCGAAAAGACCAGCTAAGCATCATTGGCTTGGTCAGCCTTTACCTAACCAACTACCTGATACTACGTGGGCGATAAGGTGGTTATTCCTAATTTCCTTCTGGTCTCTCCATCTTTCTTTCCATCTTTATCTCCATCTTTATCTCCATCTATCTCAGCGAACTCATTTTCATCGAAAGATAAAACATATTATCATTTTTTCTCGTCGAAATCATAAATAAAACTACCGGATCTGAATAATATCGTGGTATCATATACCATTTACCATTTAGGATCACGGGTTGGAGATAAGCGGACTCGACGTTCATTTCTTCGGTAAGCGCCCGATCAGCTTCTTGGGAAGCGCTCGATCAGCTGCTCTCTCCAGACTGAGAGCACCAACTGGGCGAACCAGTTGTCGGTGACGTCAGAATCGATATATATAACAACTTTTTCTCCTTCTGATGAATATATAATGCAGAAGCTATTTTAGCCATTTGCATTAAACTAAAACGCTTGTTTTTTGCACGATCATATTCATGTGCCCTATGAAACATACTCGCAATTGTTTGTTCCTATGCGTTTATGTTCTTCACTCCCAAATGGTTCCTTCGAAGCGCCTGCCTCTTCCTCGTGAAATTGTTGCCCCCGGTCCCCCGAATCGATGTTGAACCTAGTGCGATAAAGCAGCAATAAGTGCCCTAACCGTCCAGCTTCATGCAATAATCAATCCCAGCCAGCTGCCTCCCATACATATTAACCCAACACCTTACGGCACGAGCTGACGACAGCCATGCACCACCTGTGTCCGCGTTCCCGAAGGCACTCCTCTCTTTCGGGGTGTCAGAAGCCAGAAGGACCGGTAGGGGCTTGCTTGACATTAGGAGTGCAAGGTGAAAATGTTTATTAGGCTGCAAATTCCCCCAATTTGTGGTCTACCATACGATCTGTTACATAAATGGGTAAATGTTCCCTCCCATTATGAACAGCAATTGTATGACCAATCATTGCAGGTACAATGACGGATGCCCGGGACCAAGTAACTATTATCTTCTTTTCTTCAAGCACGCTGATCAGTCCCGCGGATTGGGAGAAATTTCGATCGATTTGGATGGGAGAGAGAGAAACTAGTTACCGAAAAGTAATGATGTCAATACGTGATGTGATGAGTTAGCGAGTAAAAGCACAAGCCATACGGATATATCTACTCCTACTGATTTACCCACTTCAGTCGTTTGGGGTGGGTGGCGGGGGAACGATGGGTAGGTCGGGGTTCCCGCCTTTGTGTGTTTTACCAACCGCTTGTTACGATATGTAAGACGATGTAGGAATTTCGCTATCAGGGAGAGAATATGAAATTCAGTTTATGAAGGAGAAAGAGCTTCGGGTCGATGGAAACTAAGGAAATTGATTCCGTAACAGATGAAAAGAAACCTCCATTGCGGAGACGAAATATCTTTTTGAGATTCTTTCTATATTAATCTGAATTAGAAGAGAAGATTCGGAATTGGGTCCACCCATACCTCCCACATCTGTGCCTACCGTACCCGTTACTCCTCAGCCCTTGGAGCTAGTGTGGGGTCTGCCCAAGGACCTACTGGTTTAGGTAAATACCTTATGCGTTCTCCGACTGGAGAAATTATCTTTGGAGGGGAAACGATGCGTTTTTGGGAAAGAATATTGGATCACGAAAAACCACAAGATCTGAAAGAGAATGACTGGAAACAATGGTTGAGATGTTTTGACCGGTACAATTTATCCCCACAGATATGGTCTAGGATAAACCCTGGCAAGAGACAAGAGGGGTTGACTAGCTACTAAGAAAGGGATATGACCCACAAAGCAGTGCTACGTACGACTAGACAGCCGGTGATACGTACCAACATCATCGTGAGACGCGCAAACTCATACCAACTCACTCTACCCGCTATTAAAAAGATGACAGAAAGAAATAGCAAGAAAAGAGCTCCAGCGTTAATTGGAACTAAGGCTATGGAACTGACTGCTTAAGGCTTTTTCACTCTATGGGGAACTTACGGCAAGCTTGAATGGGTAGGGGCGATGGCGGCCTTTTAGTCGAGTGTGCTAACGCACCCTATCAGTGGTGATAAATTCTATGAAGCGAGGTTACGACGATAGTACGGTAGTAGCATCTGAATGTGCAAATGTCGTAGCAGGAGCAGGGTCGGTCAAGTCGCCTTAGACAGCTCGGGTGGAGCAGAGTACCGAAAAGGGGAGCCCCGGCTAAAGGTGGGATATGGAAGGTGAGATAGGGATTACCCCTATGCCGGCTTTATGCTTTCACAGGTATCTAATGAGTCGGAAGGCTCCCACAGGAGAAGGTGGGGAGGCCCTTTCTGGAGAATTAGATGGTCTTATCGAACAGTCTTTTTATTTGGTGGGTAATATTGATGGCAAAGTGGGCTGCCGGGTGCTTGCCTCCTTGGTGCGGTGGTTCTCGCTTATAACGTTGTAAAGTTTGCTTAACCCCTTGTGCAGTTTCGTAATGTTCTTCGCCTACGATCCAAGGTTGGAGCATAGTCGATTCTTGCCAATACCCACAGCCGCTGAATAAGAACATTAAACTGAAGGCTTTCTGTCTGATGAACCTGAACTGTCTTTTTTCCGATGCCTCTGCTGCTCTGCTGTTGTGGGCTCTGTTGTTTGCACTTACTTATTGTTTTTTATGGAATGGGTGCTGTAGCGATGGCGTCATATTGGGAAATTAGCTTGGTCGGGATTGCCCGCCTACCGGATTGGGGATCATCGAATGACACTCACACATTGATCGAAACCACTAAACGTTGGTTGGGTAAGCGTTCTGAGGTAAGAGGAGTAGCTATGAACCCTGTAGACCATCCTCATGGAGGTGGGGAAGGAAGAACCCTAATTGGCAGGAAAAAACCTGTGAATGGGAGTCGATCCGCGATGTTGAGAATACGTATGTATCCCCTAACTGTCAATTGATAAATTTTTTGCTTCAATTCCGTTTTCGTAAAAGTGTGGTATCGATTAGCAGGCAGTGTGCCTCACATTGTTGGCCCCATACCGTATCGTGAGGGAAAATTTTCAGTATAACGTACAAAATAATCTTCAAATTACGAAGGAATTGACGAATAGGACAAGATCGGAAACCCAATTAGTTTCATATTGGGACAAACACTCTTCCTTGCCTCTAGTTCCGTTCTGGTAACATATCACAAAAATGCAATCTACCGGCTATGCATATTAGATCTACATCTGGACCAACGTTTGCTTTAATCTACCCCACTATTTCCATCTCACGTCGATAACTCGACCCCTTCCACCTATAGGTGCTCTGAGACAATTTTCTCCTGAATATGTACAGGGTAATGTTCATCCTATACTCAGGACGGGTTATCTATGGATATTATCGGGAGGTATATACGGATCCCCTATACATTCCACTAAGTGATACTATTTATATATATCCCCTCATAGTCCGTCCCTATGACTCGGTTCAAGGACGCAAGGTTACCCTTTTCAGGGTAAGAAGGGGTAGAGAAAATGCCTCGAGCCAATGCAAATCCTCCATCCCCAGTTCGAATCCGGGTGTCGCCTTGTTGAGGTAAGTAAATGGAAGGAAAAGTCTGTATTTCAACCAACCACCCCCAATCAATCCGTTGAACTCAATCAATATTGTCTGTCGCATGGCTTAATCGATATGCTCATATGTCAGTGTGGCTCAATGTCTTTTGTCGAAGGGTGAGAGGCTCCCTCCTGGTGAGAGGCTTAAGGTTCAAGAAGGCAAGACCCTACTGCTAAGTAACCTACTCTACCTAATTTGATGTTTTGGTTTATATCAAGGAGAAAAGGAGGGAAAAAATTTATGGATGAAGTGAAATATCCAGTACTTACGGAGAAAAGTATTCGTCTATTGGAAAGGAACCAATATACTTTTAACGTCGATTCGCAATCGAACAAAAAAAAGATTAAAAATTGGATTGAAAATTTCTTCGATGTTAAAGTAATAGCTATGAACAGCTATCGCCTCCTCTCTTTCCGTATCTTCGCCCTACTATCTATTTTCTTCTCATCCATTGTTTTTCCACTCTACTTTTTGGAGGGGCTCATCAAGCGCTTTCTCCAACTTGCTCGCGGGTTGGCCCAATTTATTCTTATCCTATGAAAAGTTCGTATGTGCGTAGCTCAAGTTCTCGCCCGATTTACCAGAAAATATTTCGGTTGCTCTTGGCGGATCGCTCACTATTAGGTCGGATCGGATGTGAACCCGTGGAGGCACCATATGTTACTATTGGACAAATTTCACAAACCTAGAGCAATAGCATGATGAACCAAAAAGTCTCCAGGACCAATTGTTGAGAACAATGAATTATTATTATCATTAATAGCATTTAATTGGCATGTCCGGTTCTTTCGGGGGATAGATCCATAAAGATCTACTTATCCCAATAGCGTAAGCAGGCTCGACTGATAAGGCCGCCATCACCTTTAGGTGCTCGACCATAGGTATGTAAATAATCTGATAGAGGTTCACAGCCAATAAAATCTTTACCATCTAGCAATAAGTCGAAGAACAACGTGTATCGTCCACTCCAGCGTCTAGAAGTTGGTTAATGGGTAGAGAGACATGTACTTGGTGTCCTGCCCAAGATAGAGATCCAAGTCCAATTTTCACCGCCCAATAACCAATTTGATCCCAGGGCAAAGAATAACCAGTTACACCGAAGGATACGGTCAACACAGCCAAAATTACACCTGTGACCCAAGTTAATTCACGGGGTTTTTTGAATCCACCTGTGCCCCCTTGATTGGGAAATGATAGCTACCGCTTGCCCCCTGGATGATGACTGATTGCTATTGCTTGCCCCCATTAACAAAAAGGCTTGCTTGGTCATATTTCAGAAAGATAAGGCTCTAAGGCTCGGACTAATGTTCAGATTTCAAACTCCTTCCATTTATCTTTTCACGATATGTCATATGCCTATCCTTAGATGCTCAAAAATATCAATCACAAGTTTACACTCATATACAAATTTAGACTTCTATTGTAGATCCGGATATTTGTCACACTAGTCGCCAAAGACCTCTGTCTTCTAGCACATAATTCAGACCTTTGATCATAATGTATTGCCACAGTCTCGACCTTCTAGCACAAAATTTCGGATATTTGTTCACAAGTATCACCACATAATATTTGACACATAGATTCAGCTTGTGTACAAGATATAAATCACTTCAAGTGATTCCATAGATATGCTTTGTATTCAAGAGACTTCTTCAACTTGCTTTGTATGCCCATAATCATCTTCTTATATGCTCAGACTTCAGTGGATTGAAAATCACTTTCGCTGGTTTGATTGAGGCAATTTTGGACTAGTCTTTTTGGTCTTGTAAAGTTCATTAGTAGATCAATCTCAAATGTTCTTCTTAATATGATTTAGACCCTTAGCATGTTTCTCGATGATTTTGTCTAACCTTTTGAAGTGATCCATAACTAGATTGTGGGACTCTTTCGGCCTTCTAAGGTTGGAACTAGGCTTTATGTCTTTTTTATGGATGTAAGACTTAAATCACGTTGAACTTCATCATGAAAAGGAGTATCCTTATACAACAGACTTTTCATAGTATTTGATTTTAATCTTTATTTTGGAGTGTGATCTCAGTGCTTCTCCCTTCACCTTAGCTTTGATACAATGTTGGAAATTCAATTGCAAGCATAAATTTTTTATCATGATAATTACGTGTGAAGAGATTTAATTTTCCCTTTTAGTTTCGATGTTATTCATCGAGCAATTATTAATTTAATAAGAGAAATAAAGATCACAGTGCGCAAGATACGAAAGACACCAAAAGCTAGGCCAAAGGCCAGGGGAAAAGCCATCAATCCTTTCCTTATAGAATCTTTCATCAACAAGAGAAATCCAAGTCAAACTAACTAGTAATCCAAGTGCCAAGTCATCCCTCCAACTGTTCATAAGAAACCACTTGTTTGTCCTCAAATCAACTTCACTCCATAGGAGTATAGCTCACAATACACAAAGATGTAGTGCCACAAATAACTCTCATATACAGAAGGATAAGTACTAGAGGGAGCTCACATCATCACAGAGAAAGGTGTCATAGGGAGCTCACATTCTTTAGAGATATAGTGCCACAAAGAGCTCACATATTTCATGTTGAAGAATCTAGGGCATTCATAATTAGGGTGATTCTTTGATACATGATAACAATTTGTGAAGTGTTTAAGCAATATTTATCTTAGCTTTTTGATTACATCATTATTAACATGTGTCAGTTAACTTCATCAAACTGCTAACAAAAACACAAAGAGACAAGAACACAAATGTTTGGCTATCTGACAAGGCCAAAACCTCTCCCTCTTGGAGAGGAAAACCCATGCGTTAATTCTTCTTATAAAAATTCCATTGATGAATACCAAGACCATGACCCTTGACACAATCTGCCTCTCCAAGACAAAGTCATCAATCCTCTTCACATCACTGCTACATCATAGAGGTCATCACCATAGTGATCTTCATCATTGCTACAACACCACGCCCTTCATTATTGTTGCACTTAGATCCTTTGAGACAATGAGACCATAGTTGCTATGTTACCATTGCTGCAACATGAGTGCCTTCACTAAAACATCATTGAAATCTTCATTGCGACCATTACATTATGTCAATGAGGTCTTCATTGAAGTCTTCATCATGATGATTGTTGCATTATAACTTGATCATCACTTTGTTGGGACAGTGATACTCATCATGTAACCCTGGTTCATTGTCATCATTTTGTAGAAATTTTGAATAATTTAACACATATTCAATGGAGATTATCTTGATCATGTACTATTGCATAATACATACACAATACATAAGCTCCTCTACGTTGATCATCAATATAGCAGCATCAATAACAATAAAACATCAAGAGCATTCACACATTAACACAGTATGTAACCCGGGGAAAGCTTACAGTTGAAAACCCCACACTATCTGTATATTAATGATTGAGAACATGTAACATTACAAAGTACAGTGCTTAACACAAGCAATCCAGTACCAGCTCCACCTGTTACACACAATACAGCTCAGATCTGATCTCCAAATCTATTCCACTGCTTGCCTGCCTTCACTGCTCAATACTTGCATAAGAATCAATGAGAATGGATTAACCAAACTTGTATTTACCTCCAAAGAATCACTCACACTGGGAAAGACATGAGCAAAGGCTATAATGCTGGGCAAATACTGGGCAATACTCATTGGCATACTCAATCCCTTGATTGTGCAAATCCTCATGCACAACTATAGTCACAACTGATAGCAATATGATCCTCTAACACCTCTCCCTGTTGAACTGAACATGCACTGACATGCAACTGAGTTAACAGATGTATTCTATAGTTGCATTATGAGTTAATAATTAGTTTAACAACTCATCATTAGTCTATTTGCAGTTAGACTAATTACAACTAGTTTAACGAAGTCAAACTGAACACAACTCCATCAACTCCACAATCAACTCCACCAAACTCAACTGCTTGAGTTCTAACTGAAGTCATGCATGCAACAACTCAACTGACCCACAAAGAAAGCGTACTTCCTTCTGACAACTGCATGTGCCACATCTGTAGCTCAAACTGAAGTGCTCCAAGAGAATAAGATCAAGTTTATAGTCCAAATATTATTATGAGACAATAATATTTGACTTTTCTATTTTTGACAGCCAATCTAAAAATAGACTTTGATCACTCCTGCTGTGATCATCACAACGACTTTGATCACTCCTGCTGTGATCACTCCTACTGTGATCATCCCTGCTGTGGTCACTCCTGCTGTGATCATCCCTGCTGTGGTCACTCCTGTTGTGATCATCCCTGTTGTGATCCAAAAATAGAACTTGCGCCATAATTTGCCTACGGGCCCACTTAGTGAAGGCGACTCTTTTCACTAAGCTACATCATCTTGTTGCAATCTCAACAAATTTAACATTATCTTCATTGAGTTGAGAGAATAGCTCTATCACTGCTATTCATTATGTTTGAGCTGCTACAGGAATTCCATCGAGGTTTATATGCAAAGACAATATGGTACCCTCGTCTGAGCTTCTTCTCTACTTCAAATCACAAACATGTCGAGAGTTTATTCAACCCATAACTTTGGTCAAACATTGCCTCCTCATTACACCTTCTAGATCAGGTTATGACTGTTCCTCAGATATATCTAAATGTTGAGAATATTTATTTAGTAACCTTACTGTTACATAAAATTGGAGTCCAGCTTGACTGCACCTTATACCCATCCGAGGTGCAGTTAATCCTTTAGACAAGGAGGCCTTAAGTCGATGTGGATCTACTGCTCTTTAAGAATGCAACTCCCTCTTCATGACTGCAGATCCTCTGCGGCTATGACTGCGGCTCCTCTTCATGATTACGGCTATGACTATGGCTCCTCACTTGACTGCGCTTCACCTCTATGCGCGTTTTGTCCCCCTCCTTTGCGGATACCCCAACAGGGTATTTATAGTGGTTGTGTCATATATGCAAGTCGACATGAACCTTTGAACTGACGTGACCTTGTGTTGAGTCGACGTGTCATTTAAATATATATTTAATTTATTCATTGAAGCTAACATGATGACCTTCTCATTGTTTTGCTTGTAGATTTCAATAGGCTTGTTTTGAGGCATTGATCTTGGTCATGGAGGGTTGTTACACTAGTTGAAGACTTGTATACGTTTACACAAGCTCATGAAGAGTTTCTATACACATGACATGACTCTTTGACATATAAAAGAAATCCTAAAGACATCAAGAAGAAGTCTTTTACCTAGTGACACTTCTTGCTCATGAAACCCATGCAGCAAGATTACAAAATTTATTTATTCTCTTTTATTACATCAAATACAAAGATCATGTCATTATGAAAACCGAACCTAGTTTCACTTTCTTCAACATTTCAAAGATAGATTGTCACGGAGAATTCACATACTTCAGAGATAGTTTTTGACAGGTAACTCACATACTTCATAAATAGTTTTCCATGGGTAGCTCGCATTCCATAAATTAGTGCCTCAAAGATCTGAATTTATTTTTCCATAAAAAAACACCAAATTCCTTGCAAAATGGTGGAGAACATATGACAATGTATAGTTGTTTCCATGTCCACAAAGATGCTTCTAATAGAAGAGCCGATTTGTTCCTTGGAGAACCAACTTGGCAACTTAGAGGGACAAATGACATTGTCAAAAATTCAATTTTACTTCTTTTACAAGGGTCACAAAGAACATGCCCTTTTACATTTTCTTTTGACCAAAATAAAGCATGAAGAACATGCTAGAAATAAATAAACTATTCTTCTTTTATTTTTACATAAAATCGATACAATGAAAATTATGAAGACTGATCCTAGTTACAACTCCAACAAAACTTAGCAAAGTACCTCCTCCTCCCTTAGGGTCCTTCCCTTTAGTTGAATATGCATTGGAAACATTGGCGTTTATGGCTAAAATGTTTGCACATGGGTAAAAAATTGCCCAAACAAAGAATATAATGGCAAACCAATCGTCAACTCTACTATGTCAATCCATGATCATTGTTTGAGTTGTGGGGAAACGATTGAGGTTTTATATGGCAATCCTTTTGTTGTGGCTGCTACAACAACCCTCCTCAATTCCTCTCAGTGACTTGTGCCTAGAGGGAATTGAGGAGCCCACTCTTTCAAAACAATACATAGATCATATTGCCAAGTTTATCAAGTCTTTGTGAACCCTAATAAACCCTCCTAACTTGAGATATATGAGAAAAACCTGTGAGCCTAATACAACTTGCTTGGTTAGTCAAAGAAGCACAAAGCAACCTTCCATGTTTTAGCCTATTGAGGTAACTCTTTGAGAGAGGTTTTACTTAGTTTTCCTTGCAAACTTAAGTCTCTCTAGCCCTATGCAACCCTCCCTTAGGCTTCTAGTCTATGTTATAGCACCTCCTTAACCTTTATCTGAATGCTACACCCTCAAACTTGAGCTTGAATCTTAGCTTTTTAGCCTTCCCACTCATTGTAATGCCCTCTGGACCTTAAGCCTGTGCTATAGTTCCATGTTGAGCATTAAGCCAATGCTACAAGCTTGAAATTGGCCTTGTTTTATGTCTCCCTCTTAGCTTTTGGCTTCGTCAAGTCTCCATAGCACCTTAATGAGCCTTTATGCAACACTACACTCCTCTTTTGGCATTTTAATATTATTTTCTCTCTCTCCAAGTTGCCATAGTGCACGATTGAGCCTTTGGCTTGCACTATAATGCCTCAGAGACCCTTCATGAAACATTATCTCTTCAAGTTTGATCCCTTTAACTCGTTTTTTTGCCTCTTTTCTTAGCATAGCGCCCTGTTAGGAAATAAGGGAGCCCTATAGCACCCGAGTAATCCTCCAACCAGCACTGTAGTGCATAACCAAGCCTTAGACCCAAGTGGTTTTTTTTTTCTTTAAATCTTTCTCTCACTTTGGAAGTTACCTTTCAAGCTTTTATTGCTTTATGTCGAGTTAATAAAGATAAAATAGAAATATTAAGTGTAACAAGGAAATTACTCAAGTTAATACATGCAAAAGCCCAATAAAACACTTTAAAAGAAGCTCATAGGTCACTCTTTTCCTTACACAATCTTCGCTCTATTCCCCAGAGGTCAAATCTCATGGCTTATAGGAGTTTTTCACCCTAGTTCTCCAGGTTGGCTTTAGCTATAGCTATCTGAGTCCCAAGTAAGTTTTTTTAAGGTTTATTCACTTTGCTTTTTGGTTATTTACAGTCCTTTATCATAATTATTTACCCATCAATTGTTTTTACTAGGTGAAAACTTGTCTTATGCTTAATTTTTACCTATTGAATACATTTTAAATGAGCTTTAAATTATTTATATTGGTCTTGGAAGTTGTGTTGTGTTGTTTCTTCTTGGACCTTTGCCCTGACTAACCCAATGTGCATATGTACCATTTGATGTAGCTCACAACAATAGGAAAAACCATTTTATTGGACAACAAATAGTTTAAAGATTATTTAAGGGTCATTCACCTCTTAATTAACTCTTTCTTGGGATTTTCGCTTTTATTCTTCACCTAGGTCAACTCATCGCTACATTGTAGCTATCTACCACCTACTTTTTGGCTTAAATAACACTATTTATATTATAGCAAACCCAAAATGTGGCTTGCCATAGCCCAAGAAAGCTCATCTATAGATTTTCCTCATGATCCCTAGGTTTTTTCTTTAAAGCACTCAAGGTTTCTATTGATGGAACCATTTGCATGTTCCCAACTCATTTTTTGTTGGAATTTTTAACAAGTTTTGATTTTATGAGTTGGATACATGAGTAAATCTCTTTTGCCCAAAAACCCTAGCTGTCTCGCTAACTTCTCAATGTTGTTTTCCATGAGGAAAGTACTCAACCATCATGGTAAAGATAGTGAACCTCGAAGTCTGCTTCCCCCCACCATTAAAAGTGCTTTCTCGCTAAAACCTCTAACATCATGTAGTGCTTATGACATAGAATTATATTACAGGTTATCGAAAGAGGAGGTGTCCATGGATGAAGAGTGGCTAAGGAACATTTAGAACATAGGCTAGTAGAGAATACCTATAGACACGTTGACGTCTCCATTCCAACTTGTGGCTACCATGTTATGTTGCTTATATGGCTGAGAAAATGTTGAAACTTTTCTCAAGGTTGGGTTCTATTGAAGTATACCATGGTTTCTTGGCACAAAATCTTTAATTAGGCAGATATCCTGGCAAGCAATTTGAAGGATGGCGTTGAAAATGCTCAAAATACCATAGAAGCATAACAACACTAGTTTGACGTGGCTTCATACCTATTTGATGCAATCCATGTTAAGATGACATTCATAACCATGAATTGGAGATGGACCATCCATGAGGAGCTAGTGCACAGTTATTGCAAAATGCTCTAGGAAGATTACTATATAAAGGCTTACACATAGATCTACTATGATTTCTTGATCACCTTATATAAATCCCTCTTTAATGAAGCTGCTACCTACATGTAAAAAATGGATAGATGGTCAGTTCCTGGAGTTGATGATTGGTTTGTCGAATAGGATGGTACTTTCATCAAAGTATTTGGAGCAATCAAGCATCCATACCTACTACCCAGATTTGTAATTGATCACGCCGTCTAGCAAGAAATAACCTATCAAGTTTACACAAGGGTAGATGGTGCACTTTCGAAAATAAAGAAACATCCTTGGCCACACATGTCATTCCACTTGGGAGCATATCAGTTGAAAGACATCAAGAAGGTCAAAGAGGATTTAGATGCACTGACACTTTTCCATTTAGGGTATCTGATTAGATATGATCCCATATCCAATATGAAGAATCATTGCAAATCATACAAAGACATATGGGAATATCAACCAGAGACCTAGGAAGAGGAAGTAAGAAAAAGAAAGGTTGGAATTTTGTAGAAGTCATTTCAGGAATCAGTTACATCCCTGCCCAAAGAAAAGTGGAAAAGGATAAGGGGAAACCAGAAGCATTGTCCCAATAGTAAGTAGTTAGGGAAGAAGCAGTAAAAAAAAGAAAGAAAAAAAGCAATCCATGAGATAGAACTCGAAGAGCAAGAAGAGGAAGAAATGAGGAAGGAGATGAATTGAAGAAAAGAGAAAAGCAATGGAAGACAAAAAAAGACATGGGGAAGAGTATAAAATAATACAAGTTGAAGTAGAGGCTAAACTCAAATGATATTCTCTCCAGGTTCAATAAGCATAAGTAGAGCAATCAATGCAACAAGACTCAGTTGACATGGACATTAAATCAACAACTCTAATGATCATGGAAATTATGGGAGGTCATCCAACAACAATAGAAATAGGCATTGTGCAAGCAAAGAGGAAGGAGGTGGTGAACCTGAACAAGTTCAAAAAGACACCATGAACAACATTGTGGAGCACACCATTAAAACACGTGTCACCCAATATCTATCACTAGTAAACATCATCATGAAGAGGCTTCAATGTTATGCCAAATGGCAAAGAGAATCCTCTTCAAGTGACTTCCACATGTACAACATTCTCTCAAGGAACTAAGATAAATGTTCAGATTCTCCTATAATAGGTCTATCAAAAGGATGCCTAGATTGTTGAATTGGAGCAGTAGGTGAAGATGTTGAAGGTAGAAACAAAGTTAATGAAGCAGGCAAGTGTCAAAGTGGATAATTGTAAGGCTTTCACTGTAGAAGTACACGAACACTACAAGGCTTTAGTTTAACAAGCATACTCATATCTATAGACCATGTGTGAGTCTGCAACAAAATTCTTACCACTCTACGAGATAGTCAAAGAACAAGGCCTGTAGCTCTAGGGAATCCTTAATGCAATCCATCAATCAAAATAATGGCTAACAAAATATCCATAGGCTCCATTAGAATGTCCCAAGATAAGTGGCATAGGACTAATATATGACACACCCTTTGTCAATCAAGAAAGGGATATTTCTGGATCAATGGCCATACACCCGCAACATTACTCTCTAGTTGAAAGGGTTATCAAAGTTAACAAACTACGAACGATTGCAGCCCAAGAGGAGGCCAAGTTTATTAAAGAAATAACCAAGGAACTAGAAGAAGTTTTAAATGCTAAAGAACCTTCCTTTAGTGCTTTCACAAGAAAAATTATAAAGGACACCATCAAGCATCATCTAGCAAAGCCAACCAAACAATGGATAATCCTTAATTGTTTCTTAGTCTCATTGAAGAGAGACTTGCCCATCTTCTCCCAAAATACCAAAGAGTATCAAGTTATTATGGAGAGCTTGTTTCCCAACATAATAAGAATGATTGGGTCATATTATGAGTTATGGGTGGAACATCTTTAGGAAACTAAGAATATTCCACTAGAGGATGCGGTTGTTGTGCGTTAGTTATGAAAGTTTTAAAAATTATTAATTTTGTAATTGTAATTAAGAATTAGGAGAAGTAGAAGACTTGTCAGTTCCTTTGAGAAGTTCAACGGTCTTAATAAGTAGTTACCAATCAAGCCTATAGGTAGTGTAAAGCTCCATGTAAGAAGGACTTTTGATATGTTTTTGAAATCCTTGTAGAATAGAGATTGGAAGATGATAACTTTGTATTTTGGCCAATTAATATAGAGAAACCTTGAAGGCCACCATTGAAGCTCTATTCCACATGCATGGTGTCTTTATTTATGACTAATATTAAGCAATTCATTTGTGTATGTGTGCATGAGATGTATTACTGTTAGTTCTTAGAGTAATCTATGAATGGTTTGTAAGTTCTCGCTCATGGTTTTAGTTCCATTGTTTTTTATATTGAATACATATTGGTTCAAAATATAACTATTTTGTGTTTTGTTCTAATAAGTTAAGCTTGTAGTGTTGTACATGATATTAGCTAACTGTTTCCTTCACTGTGCATTTGTGTTGTTTTTTTCTCATCGCTTCCATTTTTGTATATATATTTCCCTTTATATGGGTTAGGATAGCAACACTCCTATATTTAAAATAGTTGTTAGCTCAATAGGTGCACCTCACTACCATGACATTTTTTTGCATCTCACAACACTCACACACAACTAATCATGGTTATCGGGCTAGAATATGGATGGGTCTTGTTGACAATGTTGGACCTGCCAACATTCAAGGGGGTCTCCCTGATATAAGGTCCCAATTACATCTCACACCATTTGGTGTGGGAGCCCCATCCAAAATACGACCTGATTGTTGTCTACTTAAATATTTTCCTTGGGTTTAGTTGTCAACAAGAGAGAGAATCAATATGTGCAAAATCAAGTAAGTGTTCCTGGTGAAGGTTTGGTTGCAAGTACATCAAGGTTATTCTACTGCAAAGAGGAGAGGAAGTGAGCCTTTGAAAGAGGGGTAATAGTACCACTCTAACATAAAGATACACACATAAAACATTCGTTTAACATCTAGTGGAATAGTCCACAAAGATGCGATGAGCATGACAACCATTACAACACATTCTCAATATGATAAGCACTAAAATAACCAAAATAGTTCAACTACTTTAGTACAGGGGAAAAACAAACATGAATCATAACCATTTATAGAACAATATTACAAATATTCACAATCCATGTATGAAAACGTGTTGGGCTTCAAATATTAAGTAAAAGTCCCGAGATGCCACTACTTGCTCCCCAAAAGTACTAATTGTGTCTCTCTGATGTCTTATGGGAGAAGCAAAGGTGAAAAAGTCTTTTGCTTGTACAATGAGGGTGTATATATAACCAATGGGGTGTTCCTTCACCTCTCTTGTGACTCTTGGACTACCCTCATGATTGTTTGACTTCCCGATGACTTTTCAACTCTCACATGACTCTTTACATTTTGTACATGTCCTTCGGACTTCTATGTTACAATATATTTCAAATAAGAATTTACATAATCCACAAAATGATGTGGCACATGATGACTCATGGCACTGATGACACTGGCTGCATGACGACATGGAAATGTCAATCCATTCTTTGTTCCTGCTTTCTTTATATCTTCTTGAAGATAGAACATGATCTCCTCTTCCACCTCTATATGGCTAAATATGAGGAGTCTTCAGTGTTATTGGATTTTGAGCTATTGTCGAGAACTGATGTCCCTTTGTTTCCTCTTGATTGATCAACTTGTATTGGAAGCTTTATAGGTGTCTTCTAGCATGGTCTCCTTCTCCATCTCCTTCTTCATCATATTTTCATAACATAGTAGAGTACATGCATCTGTAAATCACTCATGATAAGATGACAATAATTCGATAAACCCCCTAGTCTAAGATGTTGCATGATGATCTATTGACTGAGCTGGAACTGGGCGGCAGGTTGAGGGAGAGACTCAGTGACTAGGCAATTGCACAACTCAGGCAGTCAAGAGTCAAGTTTGAGCCTTTAGACTATGCAATGTGTAGTTCAGGCTGGACTGTTCTTAAGGATTATGTAGTTGAGGGATTTAAGGAGCCATGCTGAGGGCTTGATCATTGACATTTCCCACTGTGTAGTGTTGGAAGGATAGAGAGACCAAATGATTTCCAAATTGCGTAGTTCAAGAGCTCAAGGTTGAGGCTTAAGGACTAAGGCTACATAATGTGTAGTTCAGGGATGACTAGAGAGGCAGATTGCCTAGTTTGGGATCTCAGGGGTTGGGCTTGAGCACTGAGATCACACAATGCGTAGTTCTAAGAGGCAAGGCTGCTGCTTGAGGGCTAAGACTACGCAATGCGCAGTTCAGCGTAGTTGAAAGAGGTTGAGTGGCTCGGTCGAGGAATTTTCCCAATTTGGTTAAGTTTCATATCAGTGAAAGAAATATAGGAAAAAGCATGACTCTGAACATGATCACATACTTAGATTATTTGATGACACAACACGGAGCACTCAAAACACATGAACAACATCCTCTCCTCAATGCGACAACTTTGGGATGACTTACACCAAGTGCGACACCAAAGATACACTTTGCAACGACCGTGACGACACTTGTGTGACAATGCTTGAGACTTTGGAAATGAGTGCGACACATTTTTACATGGAAAGACCAACTCATTTACACAAAGGTTACCCCTTGAAACCACCAAAACTATCTCTTGTGCATTGTGTGATACTCCACATGCTAAAAGACAACACTTTGATTTACTTGCAAATGGGACAAGGACACTTAAATAAAACACACGCAATAACTCTTAATGCTTGCGATGATATCATGCAAACTCAAAGTAGGCTTTGAAATTTTGGTGTCGGCCAAAATTTTGGAGGGTGTTGCAACATCGACAACATTTGGCGACACGCTAGTTGAATTCCAGCTTCTTTGCCTTGGTTAATTCTTTCATGCCGGGTCTAGTTCTTCAGGGAGTATTTATTTTTTGTGTAGAGCACTTTGGTTTCCAAACTTACCCTGTAAATAAACATAGTCCTATCTGTCCCTTCTCAATTAAACACAAACATAAGGCCAACAATATTGCAATGTTTTGTATCAAGAAAGG
This sequence comes from Pinus tabuliformis, assembly GCA_031772625.1. Taxonomy (NCBI): domain Eukaryota; kingdom Viridiplantae; phylum Streptophyta; class Pinopsida; order Pinales; family Pinaceae; genus Pinus; species Pinus tabuliformis. The sequence goes on from CM062809.1 coordinate 860,001,062, forward strand.
GTAGTATAGTTTGTGAACTTTAGACTTTCAGAGTATAGTTTTTCATCTTTGGTGTTGCTTTATTGCAAGCAGGATTGGATAGTACCTCGATGGAGTCATTACAGGAACACAAACATTGCTCCGCTGCCAACAAGCCTAGATGGTACCTTGACGGAGTTGCTTGCTTCACCTCTTTGCGTAGGAAGCCTTTCTCTTATCTCGCCTTTTATTTATATATTTATATAGGATTGTGCATAGGCACTTATTCATTTTGTGGGAGGAATATATGGTTCCCGACTTATTGAGAGAAGAAGAGGTTGTTCCTTCAAAGAAGCATATAAAGACCTCTCATTTAGGTTTGCTCACTTAGATTTCCCCCCTTTTCCTTCTCTACTTGATTGGATAAGTGTGGAAACACTGAAACATAAAGAACCGAGTACAAGCATAATGTTTCCATAAGAGACACAGGTATCATGGTTCAACACAAAACTCTCCTTACAAAAGGATCGTATTTTCCGTTCAGAACATCATTGACCAAAAGACGTAACCAAAATAAAGAAGGAGGATCGAAGGTTATCCAAATTTTGTAGTGTCACAGGGCTCTTTTAAACTAAACCACACACAATGAAGCTAGAAAACACATTCACACATGACTCTTATTTACATAAAAAAAAAAAAAAAAAAAAAAACAAACAAACAAACAAACAAACAAAACAAAACAAAACAAACAAAAAAAAAAAAAAAACAAACAAAAAAAAAAAAACAAACAAACAAAAAACAAAAAAAAAACAAAAAAAAAACAAACAAACAAACAAACGAAAAAGCAAGAAAAAACAAAACAAAGAACCAAGTGAACAAACTATGTACATATGGTAGGGCACAACCCTAGACCATCATTGAAAATATTGTTTTAAATCTTGGCCATTAACAAGAAGAGATTCAATCTTCCCATCTAAATATTGGAGATGATATGTGTGTTGGCCAAGCTTCTCATGCATGCTATACGGTCCAATCCACAGGGACTGGAACTTAATGTGTTTCCCTTTGTCTTCCTACAATTTGTCCCACTTTAAGACGGGGTCACCCACACTGAATTCATTTTTCCCTACAAACTTCTTATCAAATCATCTATTGATACGACTCTAATGGAAGGGAATTTTTTCTTTAGCTTTTTGTCTTTCTTCCTATAACTTGTGAAGGGTGTCTATCCCACTCTGAACAAATAATCATGGCTTACCCTGGGAATCTTATGAAAGTAGAAGGGCAGGCAAATAGATGTTCTAGGATAGGGTGGCTTCTTTTCCATACACCGGGAAGTAAGGAGACGTATTCAGAGATGACTTAAGCGTGGCACGGTCAGCCCGTAGGGCATTCACCAAAGCAGAGTGCCAGTGCCTCTGTTCAAAGAAAATGGTCTTCTTAATGATGCATATAAGGTTATTATTAGTGGACTCAACAAGAACATTTCCCAGTGGATAGTAATTAGTAGAATGTTTCAATATAATACCATTTTCCAATGCAAAATGATATAATCTCAACGAAAAAAAGTACGTTGCATTGTAAAAAACAAGTGAATTTGGAATGCCAAACTTGGAGATCATATTTTATTTGAGGAAGTTGATGACTTCCTAACCATTCACTTACTTTAGAATATAACGATGTTGCTTCGACGAGTGTGGAAAAATCTCACAGATAACATCCATACCTGATTGCTAAAATGGTTCTTTCACAACAATAGGCTACAATGGAGCGGTTGACTTCTTTCCTCGGCGGACACACTTTTGATAAACCAAACACTTGTGAACATATGTGTGAGCATATTTGAATAATGTGAGCTAATAAAAACCATCCTGCATGACTTTGTGCGTTGTAGTGTCATCCGTGAAGTGCCATCCGAGTGGTTCATCATTAAGGTCACATACAACCTATTATGAATCTTCTGCTTCTAAGCATCTAAGTAGGACTCCGTTGTGGTGCTTTCTGAAAATCACCCCATGCACTAACTGGTAAGATAAAGATTTTAAGTTGATTGCCCTCTTTTGTCATGCAGATAAGTGAGAGAGCAAAGTAACATGCTCAAGATATTAACGCACATCCACGTACAAAGAGTTTGAGATAGTGGTGTGGTTACCTTTCTCAACATTGTACATCTCGATCTCCTGCTCCCATCTAGATGGATCGTCTTCTAGTGCATTCATTGCTTGTGCTACTAGACGAAATAGACCATGGCCCTTGATTGTGTGAATTGGTTTGAATTCTAGATCATGCTCTTGTAAACCAGTCATCCGATTCACTCTTCTCTCACCTAGCTCTTGTTGGACAAACAACGATCTGATTGTTGGGTGCGACACACATATAATACAATTATTCTTCAAAAGATAGCGTTGCAAGTGCTTCATTGTCTTGTAGACCATACAATCATGTTTATTAATGGTGGGATAATTGAGTTCAAATTCTTGTAGGCTAACACTCATAAGAGTTATAGGTTGCTAATTATTCTGCGTAAGCATGATGGTAAGAGATGTGTCAAAGCAAAGGTGTAGAGCAGTAAATCCTTATTGAAATTTGGGTTGTACAAAGCTAGTGCTTTTGCGATTGCTTGTCTGATATGGGAAAATTCATCTTTTTCCCTTTTATACCACTTGTATACGACATCCTTTTTCATAATCTCCTGCACGGGTCTCACTGTTTGGGCATAATCAGAGATGAATTTGCAGAGAAAATTTATCTTACCAAGGAAGGAATGCGTCACTTTCTCATTCACTGGGAAGGGAATCTGCATAATAGCCTTGACCCTTTCAGGGTCTACTTTAATCCCACTCTTTGCTATAATATGGCCCAAGATATTTCCCTCAGATGCTGCAAAAATGCTCTTCTTGGGATTAAGAGATATCCCATATTTTCAACATCGCTCAAAGATTTGCTTTAGGTGGCATAGGTGGTTGGATCTATTCTTTGAAAACACAGTGAGATAATTAATATATACCACCACACTTTGAAAAATCAGACCATGAAATGCGATGTCCATCACATGTTGGAAGGTTGCATTAGCATTAACCAACCCAAAAGGCATTATCCTGAAAGCGAACGTGCCCCACTTCATTTGAAAAATAGTTTTAAGTCTGTTAGGCTCTAAGCCCAGAACATGGTTGTAGCCAAAAACTCCATTAGGCAGAGAAAACATTTCTGACCCCCATATTGTCTGTAATATCTGTTCCATTAATGGCACTGGATAATTTTATTTTTTTCCGAGGCGTAGTTGAGATTTCAAAAATGTAAGCACAAGTGTATTTCCTCATAATTCTTCCTTACTGGGACCAGATTAGAAACCCACATTGAATGTCACACTTTGTAAATGATATGAGAATCCAACAACTTCATTAACTCCTTTTGAATCAGGGGCTTAAGCGTTAGTTGTATCGTCCGCAATATTCTGTTAAAAAGGCTTGGCCCCTTCCTTTATTGGAATAACATGCTGGATTTTTTGTGTGTCATATGTTTTGAGCTCATTGTATGTCCAAGCTAAAACATCTCGATGCTACTTGAATAGGGAGATAAAGGCTTTCCACTTTTGATGTGTGCAACAATTACCGAGATTAACAAACTTCAGATCTTTCTTCATTCCAAGATTAATCTACTTGTGCGACAATGTTGAACTGTGAGTTTTAACATTAACTAAAATGATTCTGCAAGTCATACAACTTTTGTAATGATACCACACCCTTCGACATGGGGTTCTCTTTGCTTGCTCGAGCTGCACCTTGCAATGCTTTGTCATGCTCGTCTTCATCAATCTCTGCATCTTTGAACTCTTCAGTGTTTGCCATGAAAAGCAGTATCTGTTGGTCATAATTGAAAATGCGTAAGTTACTACTATTGTCAGGGACGGATGGCTTATAAACAATTTTAATAGAAAAATTGTCATTAAGCAGTGACAACCTAGCAAAAACATTACAAATGCATCAGAGTTGTGTTACACATTCTAGGAATAGATACAATATTGAAATCTTGGAATTGAGAAATCAAATGCCATACCTCTTATTCATAATTTTTCAAATTAGGTGACACACAATGCATAGTATTTTGTACTTGTCGTACAACGATCTCAAAGTCACCTATTACTTTAATAGCCCCAACTTTGAGGTCAATGGCTTTCTGTAAGCCCACGAGGAGTGATTTGTATTCTTTAGTGTTATTAGTGCACTGAAATTCCAAGCAATAAGAGATCAGGTGTTTCTTCCGGTCTAGGTCTACTAAAACACAACCAGCTCTAGATCCCTCTTATGCCTTGGAACCGTCAAAGTGCAAAATACAAACAATAAAAATACAAGAGCTACGCCCTACAATAGTACTACTATTATCTAATGTACATAGGTCATTTCCGCCTATTGGACTAGGAAGGAGTTCCAACTGTGTGTTTGGTGGGACCAGGGAAGTTTGAGCAAGATAAAACCCAAGTTTAGTCTCCAAAAAGCAATTTCCAAAATTAAATTTGCGAAAGCAACAAGATCATTTTTTCCTTCGAAGGGTGTAACAATGTGTTTCATTTAAGTTTCTGAATCCACCTAGATTTGGTTATTCCTTCCCTTGTACGGAAGCCATAAATGTGACCAATTGGTAGCAAAATACCCCTATAGTTTCCTAGACTAGTCTCTACTTTGCAATACACCGTAGACTTTTGCAATGTCCAAAATTACTATGTTTATGCACTGATGAACTTGGTGATGAGATGATAAGTGAATAAGAATGTTTTTGAGTTCACCAATAGAATGGACAAGAGTCTTGTCTAGCTGAAGGATATGTGCACCGGCCTTATCCCATTTGGCATTTAGTTTCTTGGCAATGAATAATTGCATTATGTTTATGGATGTACCAAAATCAACTAAACAATTGTGAACATTGTAAATGAAAATTTCGAAATTCAATAAATATAGAGGTTAGAGTGTGTTAGATCCTAATGTCAATGCATTAACAATTGGTTCGAGGGAACCAAAAGACTTACCAAATCCATTTTGCGAAGAAGAAGCATCATTACCTGATCAAGGTTGTTTAAGAACTCGAAGCAGGAGTTCTCACTAGCTAGCTATCCTTGTAAGCTAAAAGATTGGAATGTTTGCGCAAGATTTCTTCATGTCCTCCACTATATTGTAATCTAACGCAACAAGCTTTGCTAAAGTGCCTAGAAAAGTGGATTTCTCTGACACTTCCAGAGTGGTGGACTTGATTTTACTATTGGCAGAAGTGTTCTTTACAGTGGCAACATTTCCAGACTTGTCCTGAGAGTTTTGAGTCGAGTTGACAAGTAGTGTGATTTTCCTTACCAAGTGTTCCTTCAATTTTTGCCTTATCAGCTTTGGTTCATGAACAGGCCCTTGTCTCCTCAACTTATATCGACTATTTTGTTTTTGAGCTGGGGCCTCACTCAGTGGTGGTTCTTCGACATCTTTCTTGTTCTCAGTAGTGAACACACAACTGAAAGTATTCACTGTGTGTCTGTGATCCGAATTGGATCCATAAAAGATTGTCTAAGAACCATGACTGTACCAGGTCAGACAAATCTCTAAAGAATTCCAAAACAGCGATAAAAAAAAACACCCTTGAAACAGTGGCAATGGGTGGAACGACGAGGACCTCAGTCAAAGCGTGCTGATAGAGGCCCATGGAGATTGCGCAGGAGGTCAAAGTAGCCCCTGGGAGCCCCAGATCGGGAAAATAAGGTGATTTTTGCATCGCTAGGCGAACAGGGCTGTGAAGGAGGAAGCCTGAGCACACGGACGCATGGGAAGCCAGAGAACTGCGGGCAGAAAAGTGAAAAGTGCTAAAGGACAAGGCGGGACCCGTGCTCTGGAAATCGACGGTGTTGATTGGGGTGCCCTCAAACGGTAAGAGGTTTTGGACGAGATCAGAGCGATTCCATTCATCGATCGACGCATGGCAAGCGGAGGTGAGAGAAAACCGCAGTTGATAGCACGATATCGGTCGAGCAAGTCAACCACGTGAAACGTGCGTATGGCGTCGGATCTGGAGGCCCCAGATCGGACGGCTGAGATCGCACCCGATGGAGGAAGTGGAATTGACGATGGAATACGCCGCGTTTTAGAAGGATTTGGAATATGTTTGACCACGACAGTGGAGAAAGACTTCATCCACGATGTAACTGAAGAAACGAACCAACAAAGCAGGCTGGCGCCATTTAGAGGAGGACATGTGGCCACTCCCTGAGCGCTGATGATGACGCCGAACAGGGAACTCCAAGCGTAGCTATAGAAGGTGAATCGACAGAGATAGAAGAGGAACCGAACAGACATTGGAATGAATGGCTAAAAGCCATGAACAGAGACAGAATACACAGTAGATAACCAGTCCGAGAGACGAAGAGAGGGATAGAAAACCCCAAAGACAGAGAGACCAGAATCCCGAGAGGAGGACGGAACACAGAGAAAGAAGACAGTAAATTAAAGCAGAAAGAGGACAGAGGGCCGAGCTGACCAGAGGCAGCATCAAGCACCAGAGATCTTGAGAGATTCAAGCCATCCCATAGAGGAATCTGTCCAAACTAAACACCACATTTGGCTCTTTCCACTGTAGACCAGAAGGTCACAGAGCTGGTAGGAAGAAGAAGAGTCTGTGCACTCCAGTGGCTTAGGGAATCCAAGAACCACCCTGCCAAGCAAAACCTACTTTAGGAGAACTCACATTGAGTCCCTGTATTGTAATTCTTTGCTTAAAGGCACAATAAAACAAGGTCACCACTGAAAGCTAGACGGAGATGTAGCCCTGGAGAATAGGGTGAACTCCTTATTAATTTCGTGTGTCTTTGTGTTTGCTTACTGTATCTCTCTACTGTCTTTCCATTTTATTGTCTGTGTATCGACAATCTGATCAATCCGTTGCTTCAATAACATAGAACGCACACCAGCACATGAGTCTGTAATACCTTTAAACAATAAATCTTTAACTGATGTCACTCATAGGGTGAATATCAGATCAAGTGATATCAGAGCTTTACGCTGTAAGGTTAGACAAGCTTGTGTTGGTTTAGCTGTGAATGCTCATAAGTTGAAAGATCAAATTAGGAGAAGGAGAGTTGGTGGAAACTAATCCTGAAATTGGGAGAGTCTATTCTTGGAAGACAATGTTAGAGGAAGGTTCTGTGGGGCCAGACCCTCAATTCATAAAGAGTTTCCTAGCTATAAAGTCTATGGTAGAAGAAATGTACAGAGACTTTAGAAAGCATAAGGTTGAAGATTTATCAGGATCTAAACAAGATAAAGAAGAAGATGAGTCTCACTTCCATGAACACTCCAAAGGAAAGGGGAAAGAGGAAAGCTTTCTCACACCTCGTAATAGCCCTATGCATAATAAGAAAGCATCTTTGATTAAGGTAGATGTTAAATTTGATTTGTCTATATATGATGGAGAGCTAAATGATGAAAAGTTGGACAATTGGATTAGACAAATTGATGTGTATTGCAGGGTATAGAACATAGACTCAGACAAGAGTAAGATTCAGCTGGCAAGCCTATGCCTAGGGGGCACTGCCTTGGTTTGGTGGGAAGGCAGAACCCAAGCTGATATGAAAAAACATGGCAAGACCATGTCTGTCTGGAGTGAATTTGTTGCTGCAATCAAAAAGCAATTCTATCCATTGGCCTACATGCAACAAGCCACGATGAGTTGGCAAACTCTTCGACAGTTGAAAGGGAAAAGTGTGCAAGGGTATATTCAAGAATTCAGAAAGAGAGCATTGATGTTAGGTATCTCACTAGACTCACCAGAGACTCTTTTGAAGTACATTGGTGGTCTACAAAGCTACATGAGGCATACCATCCTCATGTTTAATCCCACTAGTATAGGTGAGGTATCTGTACAAGCTACTCATCTAGAAGCTAGAGGAAAGAATGGAAATCCAGAAGTTGGGGGACCATCCCAACCCACTGTAAGCAAGAGCAAGGAGAAAAGAAAGCAGAAGTGGAAAGCAAGGAAGGCTAACACTGCACAGAAAGCCAAAGCTTCATGCACTCACTGTAAAAAGGAGGGGCATGATGATGAGCATTGTTGGATTTTGCATCCAGAGCTGAGACCTAAGAAGTTCGAGGGCAAGAAGAGGAAGAATGTTGCAGCTATTAAAAAATATTTGGGATCAGACTCAGGGGATGAAACAACTATAGCAGCCATAGGTATAAAAGGTAAGAATTCTGAAGCATCTACTAGTAATTTTGCTCAATCTGTTATTGATGAAGAAAATGAGAGAAAAAGACATGAGCTTTTCCGTATTCGAGTCATTTCCAAAAATCAAAAGATTGATACTTTGTTTGATAGTGGCTCACAAGTAAATCGAATTTATGAAGCAATTGTAAAGAAATTGGGATTAGCAACTACATCTCATAAGAAATCATACCCATTAGGATGGTTGAATGATAAAGCATAAGTACAAGTGACTAGAGAGTGCAAACTCAAGTTTTCTTTTGGGTTATCATTTGTAGATGAGGTTGAGTTAGGCATAATTCCTTTGGATATATGTGGAATTGTTTTAGGAAGTCCTTACTTGTATGATAGCAAGGCTATTTTCTATAGAGTTGAGAACAAGTATCTACTTGTTAAAGATGGAATGGAATACTTTGTAAGAGCTCATAAGCTCAAGAATAACTATACTCTGATAAACTTAGGCCAGATGAAAAGAATGATAAAGTCATGCAAACAATTCTTACTGATGGTTGTGTTAGCACTTGAGATTTCACCTCAGGCTGAGAAAGGTAAACCTTCAAGGCAACATCAAACCATTCAGCCTCGTAGCTAGCCCTACGGGGCAGGAGAAGGCTGTCTCCTGTCAATCTCGGTAGATCTTTCAATGGGATGAGATGACCAACAAGTTAACACTGATATTAGGCTAGTAAACTGATTAGGAAGGTTGATTTGGGGTTTTTGGAGTTTTTGGTGGCAAATTGAGGAACTGCAATTTAGGGTGCGGGGATTTGACACAGTTTCTGCAGGGGGTTCTTTGGGGCGAGGTAGGAGCCTGTATTGATGCCTTTAGCTGCGGTGGATGGTTAGGAATGAAAGAGGAGGAGCTAAAGAGAGCAAACAATGACTTTGAATTCTCTTTAGACAACAGAAAACATAGAAATTAAACAAATTTAAAAGCAGAGCATGGCAGGCATGAGTTCATACTTTAACACTTCATTTGTTTAATATGCAGAAGTAAAGAAAGGAAATGGATCACATAAACACACTTACAAATACATTAGGAAACACACCATCAACACATGAGTCCACAAGAATCCCAAAGATGACTGCAAAACCCTGGTCCTCCTTAGCCAAAAATTGCAGAGATACAAGTGAAATAATACAATGATAGCTTCTCCCTCAAGAGTCCAACCTCTCCAACCCTGAAAATGATTGAGAAAATACATAATATAGGCAAGCCAACCTCTTCCCTTGCCTCTAGGGGTCAAGCTCATCCTTCTAGGAGCTGTTTCAACCAATTCTAAACTGAGCCCTAAAACCTAGGCAGTCAAAACAACTTGCCTCTATAAACTTGGAAACCAGTTCATACATTCAATTTTTACCCTTTACATGGATGAATCTTCTAGAAGTGTTAAACAAGAGTAAAAGTGTCTTAGAGTTACCAAAATTACATCAAAGATAATCATCTCCAACCCCAAAAAGTCAAACTCAGTCAAATCTGCGTTTTCTGAGCTGTATACTGAAATCTGGCAAAGTTTCCTCAACGGGTCGCGCACATTTCCTCAACGGGTCGCGCACATTTGGAGCTCTGTTTGGAGGCCTTCCCTGTGTCAGAATTGGGTGCAGGATAGCTCGTTGGAAAGGTATGCGAGTCTACTTTCCAACCCAACTGGAATTTTTGGATTTGGAGTTCATTTGCCTAGTCAAAACTCAATTCTCCCAAGACTACTTTCTGCAACTCAAAAAAAGGGGCAAAAAGTCAAATTTTGCATGTATTTTGACCTTCCGGAGGCCCAAAACCCCATAAAAACTCAAGTCCATCCATGGGCATATGTAACTTTGCATAAAAAATCAGGAAATGCTGAGTTTTTGTGAAAAGGAGGTGCCATGATGAAGGGTCTCACCGGGGGTGAGACCCGTTGAGGAGCCAAAACCTGTAAATTTCCAAAAAATACCAAAATTACCCAAAATTCTCCAAAATTTTTGGGATTTGTGCTGTGGCTGAGCTAGTAAGTGCCATGATCTTTGAGGGATGCCTCAGCCAAGATACAGAGTGGATTGGTCTTCTTCCTCCGCCTAAGAGCCTCAGACAACCTCCTTTGGAACATTTTCATTTTGGCTTTGCATACATGCATCCTTGCCCAATAATGATTTTTCATATTCCTCAGCAGCTTTTTCTCTTGGTTGGCCTTAGCCAACAGCCTCTCTAAGTGTGCATTTACCTGGATGAGCATGGACTCTCGTTCCGCAAGCAATAGGTCACCGGGCCTCCTTCTTTTCAAGATTCGGTCTCCTCGAATCCTCCATAGCTCCTCAAGGACTTTCTCATATCTCCCCAACATTTGGAATCCCTGTAGCCTGTGCAATCACCTCGGGTGTCAAAGTGAAATCCACCCCGGCAAGGTTGACATGTCCTTCATGCAAGTGCAAGACAAAGAGGCGGGCCAACTCTCGGTGGTGTTGAATCCGAGAGATCCTCTCACAAAACTCATAACAGGACATGTACTGAAAGCAAGAAACTGCCAAAGGACAAGCTTGTAGACCTGCCAAAGAAGTAGGCTCCTTTCTCCTGTGATGGCCACCTTTTCCACCTCTATGTGGCCTCCTCTGTACCTGAACCTCTGAAGATGATGATTTAAAATTTCATCCACTTGCACAATTCAACTTTTGCACACAAGCATGAGAGCCATCAATCATGACAAACCACCAACTGAAGTGTAGAAGGCCTACCTCAAACAAATTTGATGATTTGGAGGAAGATTGAGCAAGTTTGTGGTCACTTGGCAGCTCACTGGCAATTTTTTGTGGAGAAATCCCCAACGGGTCGCGCACGTTGATTTTTTGCACTGCAGGAGGGCTCTCAATGGGTCGCGCACCTCCAAACAGGTCGCGCTTTTGCAGGAGGCTTTTGGAGGCCTTCCAGGTGTCGGAATCAGGCGCGGGATAGCGCGTTGGAAAGGTCTTTGAGTCTACTTTCCAAATCAAGTGGAATTTTTCAATTTGGAGTTGATTTTACCTGTCAAAAATTAAATCTCCCAAGACTGGTCAAAAAGTGCCAAATGAGGCTGCCTGAAAGAAGAGTGCTGTTGCAGTCAACTTTTGAATGCCTTCCTCAACCCAAAATTGAGCTCATGATAGCTCATTGGAAATATATTTGTGTCTAGTTATCATTTTACCCATCAAGCAAATAGTTTGGCCAACCCAGCTAGGAGAAAACTTGATTTTCCCAAGGTCACTTCAGAGGTGTCTTTGATTCTCCTGAGGCAACGGAATTCTTGACATTTCTCTCAAACCATGACACCTGTGTAAAAAGTGAAGGATGTTTTTCTTCCTTGGCATGTTGTGGACAATAACCTCTCTCAATTTTCCAAAATTCATCTTTGATTGCTCAGAAACATCTTTTGAGTGAAACTTATCCCGATGTGTGGAACAAGGGATTTTGTCGAAATGGAGCGAAATGAAGGGGATAAGGGGCTTCTAAATTCTTGGGGAAATTTTTGGAAATAGGGAGGGATGTTAGGAAGTAGGGGAAAGTGGAATCTCAGAGATTGAGTGAGGGGAAGGGGTCCAAAAGGGCAAAACACAGGCCCAACCTAGAAAATTGCCAGGTTGTAGCTAGAAACTAGGGTTTGCGCAAAAATGAGGAATTTGGCGGATCTAAAGGATGGGAAGTGTTTGATAAGGTACTTTAAGGATAGGGGAAGGTGTATGAACATTAGGATACAAGTTTCGCCGATGATTTGGCCGCCCAAGAGAAATTAACTCCAAAACCCTAGGAGAGGGAAATGGACCTTACCAAGGCACAACTGAAGCATGAACAAGGTGTAAAATGACCCATTAGACACTGACATGATAATGAAAACACTCTGAATGATGGAAACACTCAGCTGAATGATGACATAGACTGACATTTGGGCAAACCCTAGACCTAATGCCTAGTGACCAAATTTTGCTTGAAGACTCACTGAAATGACAAAATTTGTCCTTGACACCTCAAAATCACTTTGTAAGAGCATGTTTGATCACTGGAGGAAGGCTGGAAAGACTGACACTAACAGGTTGTAAAGGAAAAAAAAAACCTGATAAAACCAATGTATTTGAGGGCCGTAATGCTGAACAACAAGCTCATATAGAAAAGGTTGTTTTAGAGTATGATGTCTTGTTTCAAGAACCTAAAGGTCTGCCACCCAAAAAGGGAATAGTACATGATATTATTTTGCAGCGAGATGTTCCATTGCCTAACATTGGGATGTACAGGTTGTCTGCTTTAAAGAATGCTGAAATCAAGAAGCAGGTGCAGGAGTTGCTCGAGAAAGGGTTCATCAGGCCTAGCACATCACCATGTGGGTTACCAATCGTTTTGGTGAGAAAGAAAGATGACTCGTGGAGAATGTGCATTGATTATCGAGCACTGAATAAGATAACAATAAAAAATCGTTATCCCCTTCCTCGCATAGATGATCTTTTAGATCAATTGAAGGAAGTTGTTTATTTCACCAAGTTGGATTTGCACAGTGGATACCATCAGGTCAGAGTTGCAAAGCAAGATGCATGGAAGACTGCTTTCAAAACAAAGCAGGGATTGTATGAATGGTTGGTTATGCCTTTTGGCTTAAATAATGCTCCTGCTACTTTCATGAGATTAATGAATGATGTACTCAGACCTTTTCTTGATGATTTTGTTATTGTGTATCTGAATGACATTCTGATTTTTAGTAAAACGTGGTAAGAACATTTAAAGCATGTTAAGCAGACATTAGATGTTTTGAAAAGAGAAAAAATTTATGTTAAACTCTCAAAATGTGAATTTGGCAAAACATCTCTAAACTACTTGGGTCATATAGTAGGGGGAGGTGAATTGAAAATAGATCCCTCTAAAGTGGCAGTCATTGTGGACTGGCCTAAACCCAGGTCTGCTATAGAAGTGAGAAGCTTCTTAGGAGCAGCACAATATTGGAGGAAGTTCATTTCTAACTTCTCCTCGATTGCAGCTCCCTTACATGCTTTAACAAGATTGAATAAGGTGTTTCAATGGGGAGGCAAACATTAGAAAGCCTTCGAGACCTTGAAAGAAAAGATTAGTACAACACCTGTACTAGCACTGCCAGATCTGCAAAGACCATCTGAGATCCAAACTGATGCCAGTGACTATGCCATGGGAGCAGTGTTGACATAGCACGGTAAACCCATATGTTATCATTCTGAGACTTTTAATTTTGCAGTAGTTAACTATCCTACATATGATAAAGAATTGTATGGATTAGTTCAGAGTGTGAAAAAGTGGAAGCATTACTTAATGGGCAAAGAGACAGTAATACATACTGATCATCAACCACTTCAATATCTACACTCCCAAACTAAGTTGTAGCAATCAAGACATTACAGATGGATGGGTTTTCTACAACAGTTTCATTTAGTCATCAGATATAAAAAGGGTATACATAACAAGGTTGCAGACATGTTATCTAGACCCATTATAAATGCATCTACCATACTTAAGCATAATTCTGTGCTACATGAAAGCTACATAGAACAATATGCTCAGGATATGGACTTTAAAGATGTATATGCAACTTTGAGTCAAGGCAAAAGAGTAGAAGAATTGGACTATCATGTGAAGGACCGACTCTTATACCATTGTGGGAAATTTTGCATTCCACAAACTGAGAGGATAAAGATAATTAGGGAAGCACACACTTCTTTGATATCAGGTCACTTTGGGGTAAGTAAAACAGTTGCACAACTGCAAAGGTTCTGCTATTGGCCAAAAATGAATGAGACAGTTTCTAGATATGTAAGAGGGTGTGCCATGTGCGCTAAAAGCAAGCCCAACAACAGAAAACTAGGCTTGTACACTCCATTTCCAGTTCCTTCTCACCCTTGGGAAAGTGTTTCCATGGATTTTGTTGGAGGACTGCCTAAATCTAGGAAAGGTCATGATTATCTATATGTTGTTGTGGATAGGTTCAACAAAATGTGTATTTTGATACCTTGTAGTAAACAGATTACAGCTGAACAGATTGCAAAATTGTTCTTTGAACATGTATGGGTTCATTTTGGATTACCCACTTCCATTGTATCTGATCGAGACACTCGATTTGTGGGGAAGTTTTGGTCAAGTCAGTGGGAACTGATGGACACCAAATTGAAGAAAAGCACAACTTTTCATCCACAAACAGATGGCCAGACAGAAGTAGTAAATAGGACGGTGATCCAATTACTGAGAGGATATTGTAGCAAACATCCTAAGCTTTGGGATGAACACTTGTGTTATGTGAAACATGCTTACAAAAGAGCCAAACACTCTTCTACACATAGATCTCCTTTTGAGACCTCTTTTGGTTTCACTCCAAGGTCTCCTTTGGATTTTTTTCTTTGGTAAAGATACCATGGTTGATGGACACAGTGATGTGGACAAGGCAACTAGGTTCATTGAACAGATCTAGGAGATCCACCAGGCAATACAGGAACAACTGGAAAAGAGCCAGGCCAAATACAAGGCTAGGCATGACAAGCAACAGATGGATCATAGTTTTCAAGTTGGAGAGCAAGTCTGGCTGTATATCAGCAAGGACAGGATGTAAGGTGAAGGTAAAAAGCTAAAGCCTATCAGGTATGGACCTTTTAGGATACTTGAGAAGAATGGGGAAAATGCTTTTCGCCTTGATTTACCAGCTTACATGCACATCTACTCAGTCGTAAACGCAGATTGCTTGAGATTGTTTGAACCTTCAATGGTTGACGACCCTGAGGAGCAAAGTCAATTGCCTTCTATTGATGACCTGCTACCTGAATATCTTAATGAATTGCAGGAAGGCACAATGCTATACAGGAAGGTGAGAACGATGCACAGGGGAAATGTTGAGTACCTCAGGATTGGGCTCAAAGGTGCAAAGCCAAGCGGCGCAAAGTGGATTGAGATTGGACAAGTGAGAAAGCAATACCCTCACTTAGTCGATGCTTGAAAACAAACTTTTGGTGGTCCGAAATCTTTTTCAGTGGGAAGGTTGTGATCCGAATTAGATCCATAAAAGACTGTTTAAGAACCATGACTGTACCAGGTCGGACGAATCGCTAAAGAATTCCAAAACAACGATAAAAAACACCCCTGAACCAATGGCAATCGCAGCCAGCGTGGAACAACGAGGACCTTGGTCAAAGCACGCTGACCGAGGCCTATGGAGACTGCATAGGAGGTTAAAGTAGCCCATGGGAGCCCTGGATCGGGAAATCACTAATCGCGCATCGCTGGGCGAATAGGGCCATGAAGGAGGAAGCCCGAGCACACGGACGCATGGGAAGTCAGAGAACCGCGGGCGGAAAAGCGAAAAGCGCTAAAGGACAAGGCGAGACCCGCACTCTAGAAATCGACAGTTTTGATCGGGGTGCCCTCAAACGGTAACAGGTTTTGGATGAGAGTGGAGCGATTCGATTCATCGATCGACGTGTGGCAAGTGGAGGTGAGAGAAAACCGTCGTTGATCGCACGCTATCGGTCGAGCAAGTCAACCACGCGAAACGTGCGTATGGCGTCGGATTTGGAGGCCCCAGATCGGACGACTGAGATCGCACCCGATGGAGGAAGTGGAATCGACGAAGGAATACGCTACGTTTTAGAAGGATTTGGAATCCGTTTAACCACCACGATGGAGAAAGACTTCATCCACGACGTAACTGAAGAAATGAACCGACAAAGCAGGCTGGCGCCATTTAGAGGAGGACATGTGGCCACTCCCTGAGCACTGATGATGACGTCGAACAGGGAACTCCAAGCGCAGCTGCAGAAGGTGAATCGACAGAGGCAGAAGAGGAACCGAACAGGCATTGGAACAAATGGATAAAAGCCATGAACAGGGACATAATACATAGTTAGACAACCAGTCTGAGAGATGAAGAGAGGGACAGAGAACCCCAAAGACAGAGAGACCAGAATCTCGAGAGGAGGACGAAACACAGAGAACTAAGACAGTAAAGCAAAGAAGAAAGAGGACAGAGGGTCGAGCTGACCAGAGGCAGCATCGAGCACCAGAGAGCTTGAGAGATTCAAGCCATCCCATAGAGGAATCTGTCCACACTGAGCACCGCATTTGGCTCTTTCCACTGTAGACCAGAAGGTCACAGAGCTGGTAGGAAGAAGAAGAGTTTGTGCACTCCAGTTGCTTGGGGAATCCAAGAACCACCCTGCCAAGCAAAACATGCTTTAGGTGAACTCACATTGAGTCCCTATATTGTATTTCTCTGCTTAAAGGCACAATAAAACAAGGCCACCACTGGATCTGGACCGGAGATGTAGTAATGCGGAAATTTTTTGAAAAACAATAATATATGTATAAATATTTTATTAAAAGATGAATTACAGATGATGATGATTACAAATGGGGTTCTTGGCTTATATACCGCCATGGACACCCTTTGGGGAAAGGGCATGATCAAAGGGCATGATCTTATGATCATGCCCTTTCGTCTAATTTAACTGAAAATTAAATAATAAACCTAATCTAACTAATTTTTACATAACATTGCCTTCCTCTCGAAAGAATGCTTTGTCCTCAAAGCATACATAACGACGGATGTTGTTGAAAAAATGCTTCATTCTCCCAAGAAGCTTCTTCTTCGGGTAAGTCCTTCCACTTGATCATATATTCCTTGATAGTATGATATCGAAGCTTTCTTTCTCTAGTAGACAAAATACCTTCTGGTTCTAAAAGGACTCTTCCCTCATCATCTAGGGATGGAAGCATTGTTTGCGTTTTTTGATTGTTACCTAGTGCCCTTTTAAGGCAAGATACGTGGAAGACGTTGTGAACACGACTTGTCTCTGGAAGGCTTAAACCATACGCAACTTGGCTAATCTTTTTGTTGATCTGATAAGGTCCATAAAATTTTGGTGCCAATTTGTTTTTTCCTTTCTATTTTAAGGATAATTGTTTATATGGTTGGAGCTTAACAAATACCCATTCTCCAACTTCAAAATCTCTTTCGGTTCTGTTACGGTCTGCTTGTTGCTTCATACGATTCCTTGCATTATTTAGGTTTTCTTTTAATATTTGGACGATTTTTTGGGTTTCTTCTAGTTGATCTTTAACAGAAGGTAGATTTGTCTGGACAATAGCTAGATCTTTCCATTTTGGGGGTTCATACCCATATAGAGCTTGAAATGGCGTCATTTTTGCTGATGTATGATAAGTGAAATTATACCACACTCAGCAAGATGTAACCATTGAGCCCACTTATTTTGTTTTTTTTGTAGCGTAGCAACGTAGGTAGGCCTCCAAACATTTATTGACAACACTGTTTGGCCATCTATTTGAGGGTGATAAGCGGAACTCATATTTAGGTAGGTTCCTATATTGCTGAACAATTCCTTCTAGAAATTACCTTTGAACTTGGCATCTCTATCACTCACAATGACTTTCGGAAAACCATGTAACTTATATATATTTTTGCAAAATATTTTAGCGATTTCTTTCGCTGAGTATGACTTCTTTATTGCCATAAAGTGAGCATATTTGGTGAGTCCATCGACTACTACGAAAATCTTGTCTTTGCCTTCAGATACTGGTAATCCTTCGATAAAGTCCATCGAGATTTCTTCCCATTTCTGATTTGGAATGTTTAACGGGTGAAGTAATCTTGGTGTCATAATATTTTCACTTTTATTCCTTTGACATGTGTCACATTCTGCTACATACTTCTGAATATCACGATTCATTCCCTTCCAAAAGAAGGATTGACGTGCATTGTAGTAAGTCTTAAAGAATCCTACATGTCCAGCTGACGGTGAGTCATGTAATTCCTTGAGTATCTTAAACTTAAACTTGGAATTTTTATTTAGATAGATTCTTCCTTTATACCATATGATATCATTCTTCCACTCAAATTTTGAGTTGTTGGGAAGGTTATTGATTATTTCCGTTATTTCTGGATCCTTGGCATATTCACTTCGAATTTCGCTAAGCCACTCAGGGACAACAACCGAAATTGCAAGTAGTGTTGGTTCTTCATCTTTTTTAGATAAGGCATCTGCTACTACATTGTCTTTACCTCTTTTATGTAGTATTTCCAAATCAAAAGCGACAATTTTTTCAATCCATTTTTTTTGTTCTTTGAAAAGTGTTTTTGGTTGAAGGAGATGCTAGAGACTGTTATGGTCTTTTTGAATAGAAAACTTACTTCCCAAAAGATATTGCCTCCACTTAGCTAGTGCGTGCATAATAGCGAGCATTTCTTTGTTGTATGTGGATTTGAGGCGTTCTCTTTTGTTGAGCTTCCTACTTTCAAAAGCTATTGGATGTCCTTGTTGCATTAATACTGCACCTATACCGAATCCAGAAGCATCACACTCAATGATAAATGGTTTAGAAAAATATGGTGTTGCTAATACGGGAGCATTAGACATAATTTCCTTTAATTTTTCAAAACACCTTCTTGCTTTCTCATCCCATAGAAACAAATTCTTCTTTAAAAGATTTGTTAGAGGTGCAGCCATATGTGCATAGTTTTTAATAAATCTTCGGTAATATCCAGTCAAACGTAAGAACCCTCTTAGCTTGGATATATTAGCAGGTTTGGTCCATTCTTTTATAGCTTTGATTTTGTTAGGGTCCACCTTTACGCCTTCATGGGATATAATGTGTCCAAGGTATTCTACTTCTTCCTTTCCGAAGGTGCATTTGGATTTTTTTGCGTAAAATTGGTGTTCTTTAAGTAGTGTAAGAACTTTGTCCAAATGTTGCAAGTGCTCCTTCCAAGTTTTACTGTAAATTAGAATATCATCAAAAAATACTAATACAAACTTTCTAAGATGTGGGCGAAATAATTCGTTCATAGTTGCTTGAAACGTTGCTAGTGCATTGGTTAATCCAAACGACATTACTTTAAACTCATAGTGACCTTTGTGTGTTTGGAATGTCGTTTTTGGTATGTCCTCTAATCTGATTCTAATTTGATAGTAGCCTGATCTTAAGTCCAATTTTGAGAAATACCTTGCGCCATGTAGCTCATCCAACATTTCGTCGATAAAGGGGATTGGGAACTTGTTTTTAATTGTTATTTTGTTTAATCCCCTATAGTCAATACATAGCCTGAATGACCCATCTTTCTTCCTTACCAACACCACTGGAGCAGCGTAAGGACTTTTACTTTTCGAGATGATTCCACACTTTAAGAGGTCTTGGATTAATCTCTCGATTTCTATTTTTTGGTGATGTGGATATCAGTATGGCTTGATGTTGACCGGGTCTGATCTTGCCTTGACTTCTATTGTATGCTCAATTTCCCTCTTAGGCAACATCTTCATAGGTAGGTCTTGAAATACTTTTTCATGTTTCTTAATTAGATCTTGTATCTCTGGTGACTCTTCACTGGTCATATTTGCAGATAACATTTCTAACTGATGACATTGTACTACATAAGCGGGTGCTCCCTTTCGAATCATCTTCATCATCTGTGATGATGATACAATTTGATTTTCTGGTGCTTGGAATCCGTGTAATTTGTACTTCTGACCTCCCCATTTGAATTTTATAAATTGTACTTGGTGGTTGGCAGCATAAGTACCTAAAGTTCATAACCACTGGATACCTAAGACTACATCTACTCCTCCTAATGGTACTGTGAAAAACGGAGACTCTAAACTGAAGTCTTGAATCTGCAATTTAACCTTATGGCATTTCCCCACCTTTTCAATCTTCTTACCATCAGCTACCATCACCTTCATGTTTGGTAAGGGAAATGAAAAAATATTGAGTCTCTTTGCCACGATTGCTTCTAAAAAATTGTGTGCTACCAGAGTCAATGAGCACCACTACATTGTTCTTCTTTATGTGTCCTTTTAACTTTAAGGTCTGAGGTTGTGATATACCTGTCATGGCTGATAATGACACTTGCGAAATACTTTCATCATCTAATTCTGGTGAGAATTCTGGGGCATCTTCTGTTTCTTCTATGTCAGAATCTTCACTGTTTGAATCATTGGTTGCTTCACAATTATATAGGTTCTTTGGTTCTTTTCCTTTAGCACACCTATGCTTGGGGTCCCACTTCTCACCACAGCGCTTGCATTTACCCTCTTTTATCCTTTGCATTTCCACATTAGATTTTTCATCTTCACGTCGATGTGGTGGAACATATCTTGTATTTTTTGCGTCCGCATACTAAGGTGTTCTTCGTCTAGAATAGGTTTTTTTTTTAATTTTGACCAAAATATTTGTTCGAATTTCTTTTCGGATGTTTTTGATTTTCGTCTTGCTACTTCTATTGATGAAATGTGATGCATCCCAAGTTCTACTTGTAAATGCGTTTTGATTCCCCAAGACGTATGATTGAACTAGACGAGATTCTGATTACCCAGGTACTCGTGTTACTAAGGTCTCCCATTCTTGAGTGTGTTTGTCCACACTTCCTTTTTGTCGTAACTTGATGAGTTTTGAAAAGAACTCTTCTTCTCTTACACCTTGGAATCTTTTAAAGAAGGCATCTTTAAATTTTCTCCAGCTAATGACATGTGTTGTTTTTTTCCACCACATATACCAGTTATATGCTTCTCCTTCCATTTTCATGGATGCATGTCTGAGCTTTTCGTCATCGTCATTGATGTCATATATCTCGAAGTATTCTTTTGCTTTGTTTATCCATGCAACATTATTTTTTTCATTTCCATCGAATTTAGGCATCTCGACTTTTACCCTTCGTTGGTATGTTGCTAATGGTTGAGCGAAAAAAGGGTGTTGATTGGTAAAGGTATCCCAAAGTTGCTTGTTTGTAAAGGCTGTGTTACTCGCTTCTTGGTGGGGTGTTGCTGATTTTTTTGGGGATTCAACTTTTTCATGAGAGTCTGTTGACTTTGTTGAATGTGATGAGATGTGTTCTTGATTCTCTTCACTTTCTTAGAGTAGTTGTTCGGGTGTACAATTTGACCTTTTACACAGAATTTTCAGCATTGTTAAGGCCTCTCTGATGTCTACTTCTGTTTGGGCATGTTGATTTTCCATTTTTATCTCCATTTGATTTGTCGTATCCTGAAGATTTTTTATTTTGTCATCCTGATTTTTAATATTGTCAGCCTATTTTTTGATATTGTCAGCCTGCTCCTCAAGCTTGATCTTGAATTCACCTAATCTTTTACTGACCTCATGGTAGTTGTTATTTATCTTATGCTTCGAGTCCAACAATTGTTTTTGGAAATCTGCCATTGTCATTGTCGACATCGAGCGGGTTTGCGGGGGCAGTTTTTTTGTTTTTTTGTTTTTTGCTTTTTTTTTTTTGTTTTTGTTTTTTGTTTTGTTTTGTTTTGTTTTTTTTTTGTTTTGTTTTGGTTTTTTTGTTTTGTTTTGTTTTTGTTTTGTTTTTTTGTTTTTTTTTGTTTTGTTTTGTTTTTTTTTTTAAATTCACGTTATATATATATTTTGCTGATATAAACATTTATATCTCTACCCACGACAGCACGAACAGCCACATGAACCGTCACGATGGAAACGACTGAATCATGGTTTAGAACAGGCGGTAGGTGATGGAAATTGTGTGCGGGGTGCTCAAAGATTACAGGAAGGATGGCGACAGAGATAGCAGCGTGGAGGGAAAACAGAGGACGACGAGGGATGATACCTCTTCTGTGCAGTGTCTTGCCAGAGAACCGAACAGGCTCTGATACCAGATAATGCAGAAAATTATTGAAAAAAATAATATATGTATAAATATTTTATTAAAAGATGAATTACAAATGATGATGATTACAAATGGGGTTCCTGGCTTATATACTGCCATGGACACCCTTTGGGGAAGGGCATGATCTTATGATCATGTCCTTTCGTCTAATTTAACTGAAAATTAAATAATAAACCTATTCTAACTAATTTTTACATAACATGTAGCCCTGTAGAATAGGATGAACTCCTTATTAATTTCTTGTGTCTTTGTGTTTGCTTACTATATTTATCCGTTGTCTTTCCATTTTATTGTCTGTGTATTGGCAATTTGATCGATCTGTTGCTTCAATAACACATAACACACACCAGCACATGAGTCTGTAATACCTTTAAACAATAAATCTTTAACTGATGTCACTCATAGGGTGAATATCAGATCAATCTGATACCCGTAGTCTCTTCAGCTGCAACATATTCTTCCTTTTCTTCTGTCTGCTTAGTCTGCTCATCTAAAAGTACTATGTCAATGATGTGCGCAACCAAAGCGTTCATGTTATGATTCCATTGTGAGCATGTATATTCTGAATGATATTCTTAATGAAAAGAGCAACATTGGTCCATGCCCATGCTTTCAACATTCAACATGACATTCAAGCTGTGTGTAGACTTATTCGATTGACTAATATTTGTTGGACCTTCTCAGGAAGTTGAACTTTGGGGGCTTTCTATTGAAAATGGTCTCGCTTTTCCTTTGTTTTAACTCTTCCAAATAATTGGACAAAGACTTAATGGTCTTGGACAAGCTTTCCAGATCAGTGGCTTCTTTATCGTTGGCCTTGTTTGAAGAGGCCTGAGACCTTTTGCCTGTCTCCTTGGAGTCTTTAGATCAGTCATTGTCAACATTAACTCCAATTGAACGCAAATCGTTCTCAACCATGATAACTTCTTTAAAATTTTGTACCAAAGTTTCTTTCGTATCTCTCTTGACAAATTGTGAAACGCTTGTCGGCAAGGCAGAAGTGTAGTAATCGATTGTGATAGAGGCATGAGGTGTCGTATCTGCAGGAAATTGGTTCAATACCTGATTGAACCTATGGTTAAAATATTTGATATTTCTTTTTCCCCCATCTTCATATTCCCTGACTCCTTTAATAACATGGTTGGGGTTTGGTCATCAACGAACTTTTCAAGGAATAACTTTTTAAATCCCCTCCAATTTTGAATTGAATTTGCGGGAAGACTATGATACCAAGTAGTCGCTCTACCATCTAAGTTATAAGGAAAGAGTCTACATGCAACATCGTCATAACGTACCTCGAATATCTATGGATGCAGATAGAAGTTATCCAAATGGTCTTCTGCTTTGATTGCATTGTCAGGGTTATATTTTGTCAACAACTTTTTCGAGTGTCTTGGCATCTTATGTAAATTACAAGGAAGGGCAAGAGGACCCTGAGTCATCTGATACAGACCTTGGTCTTCCATGTCTTCATCTATGTACTCCTCCTCTTCTTCAGAATATGGGGAATCTTGTTTGTGATCGTATAACCTGTGGAAAGTGTCGTGAGAGCACAATGTATTCTCCGTCATCCCCACTTGAAAGGTGGAGGTTTTTCTAGTTTTTCTGTATTGTCAGCAGAGTCTGCCAACTATTTAAGGGTAGCGAAAACCAAATCATCCACTGTGGAAACCACTATCTTGGTAGGAGTTGTTTCTTTCTTCTTGGGAAAATAAGGAAGGTTATGTGCTCTAGGAATCAATCCAATATCTTTTGCCAACTTACGGGTTATGGGTCGAATTTCTCGGATATGCTCGTAAGAAACTTCACAACTCTGTTCATGGATGGGTTGAGAAGATTTTCTTGTTTTAGGAATATGAGTAAAAGAGGTGTTGGGAATGTTGTTGCCTTATCCAGAAGTAGTATGGTGTGGGTGGGTGGAGTTATTAGCCATAAAATCTGGCTACCCTCCTTATACACTAGAAATATTGACAATGTTGAACCTGCCAACATTCAAGGGGGTCTCCCCGATATAAGGTCCCAATTAGACCTCACACAATTGGTGTAGGATCCCCATCCGAAATATGGCGCGGTTGTCATCTACTTAAATATTTTCCTTGGATTTAGATGTTAGCAAGAGAGATAATTGCATATGTGCCTTCGAAAAGCAAGTAAGTGTGCCTAGTGAATGTTTGGTTTCAAATACATCAAGGTTCTTATACTGTGAAGAGGAAAGGGAGTGAGCCTCTAAAAGAGATTTAATAGTACCACTCTAGCATAAACACACACACACACAAAATATTCACCCAACATCCAGTGAAATAGTCCACAAAGATGCAACGAGAATTACAACCATTACAACACATTCTGAATATGATAAGCACTAAAATAACCGAAATAGTTCAACTAGTTTAGTACAAGTGAAAATCAAACATGAATCATAAACCTTTACAGAACAATATTACAAATATTCACAATCCATGTATGAAAACGTGTTTGTCATTAGGCTTCAAATATTAAGTAAAAGTCCCAAGATGCATGTATACAACGGGTATCACTTGTTCCAATAGTGGAGCATTGGAGCCACTACTTGCTCCCCAAAAGTACTAACTCTATCTCTCTGATGCCTTATGGGAGAATGCAAGGTGAAAAAAGTCTTTTTCTTGTACAATGAGGGTGTATATATAACCAATGGGGTGATCCTTCACCTCTCTTGTGAATCTTGGACTACCCTCATGACTGTTTGACTTCCCTATCACTTTTCAACTCTCACATGACTCTTTATATTTTGTACATGTCCTTTTGACTTCCAATTTATAATACATTTTGAACAAGAATTTACATAATCCACAAAATGATGTGGCACATGATGACTAATGACATGATAGTGATGATATGGATTGCATGATGACATGACAATGTCAAGCCATTTTTTGATGTTTCTTGCTTTGTGTTTTCTTGAAGATAGAACATGATCTCATCTTCCACCTCCATATGGCTTAAGACGAGGAGTCTTCAGTGTTATTAGACATTGAGTTGTTGCCGGAAACTGATGTCCCTTTTCTTCCTCTCGATTGATCAACTTGTATTGGCAGCTTCAGAGGTGTCTTCTAGCATGGTATCCTTCTCCATCTCCTTCTTCATCATCCTGTCATAGCATGATAGAGTGCCTACATCTGCAATTCACTCATGACATTTTAGGTCCCTATACCACTACTATAACCCCTTATTGTTATTAGTGCAACCCCCTTATTGTATTATTATGCCCATATAGTCCCCATGTTGTTATTATTATGCCCCATAGAAGCCCATTTTTGTTATTGTTGTGCCCCTACAATATAATTGTTATGTAGGCTCTGATTTTATTGGGATCCCTTAGAATCCTATATATAGAAAGGATATCTTGTCATTTGGATCATCTAAGAATTATTCATTTGTGTAATGTAAAGGAGGTTCCCCCCTCAGAGAGGTTGATTTTGAAGTCTTTGATCTATCATTTATATATTTTTGTGAGTTGGTTTCATAACATGAAAAGACAACATCAGTCTGATAAACCCCCTAGTATAAGATGCATGATGATCCACTGACTGAGCTGGAATTGGGTGGCAGGATAAGCGAGAGACTTAGTGACTACACAATTGCGCATCTCAGTGATCAGACGCTCGATATTTAGCTCAAAAATCAAATTTCTCAAAATGGCTTGAAACCTAAAGGATCGCGTCTGTCTCGACAAAACAATCCCAACGCAACTCGTTTCACTGAAAACCGAGTTCATATAAGGAAGATATTGCGTTCTGTCTGCTTTGCCAAATAATGGAATTTAAAAAAAAAAAATTGTAGAGTCACTGCACAGTCAACAGTCCATAGTACTGACGTGGCAGATGACTGGGCAGGGTCAACGGATGGTCAATGCTTAATTATAGTTTGCCAAGTGTCAAATGGTGGTTGGTTTACAGGTGGTGACGTGGCAAGTCTTGATTCGTTGGAGGTGGACCAATGAGGAGGAGACAAGTGGCAACCTCAGAGGCCACCATGTGTCTGTCCCCAAAGGTCAGACATCGACACGCAGCAGTGGCAAAATTATGGGGCAGGTCGGAGTAGAACCCGCAACCCCGCCCCCATAGTGCCCACGACATACTGTTACACCACACATTGGAACTTAACATATAACGAATCTCATTTGTATTTAAAGTTATAACGTGTCATGGTTGGCGATTAGGAGGGCCAGCCCTCCAATGTGAACGCTCCCCAGCGGTAACAGTTACGACTATCCAACCGTCAGCTCAAACAATAACAAAACCTCCAGAACGACGACTAGCACACCATAATTTCGACATGTGTCCGCTTCCACATAACCATCAAGCAAACAATTATATAACCGCACAGATAATGTAACTAACAGCCAATCCAAACCATAACATGTGTCCACTACCACGAAGCGAAGGGTTAAGGCTAACGGTTAGCCTAACCGTGTCATTTAAATGCACAGTGTTAGCGCTAATCTCAGATTAGTATTTAATTAATCCATTTTAACATTAATTAAACCTCTAGTTTAATTCAACGGTGTTTTCGCAGACCCTCCAAATTCGGCGGAAACTCCAAGTTTAGTGAAGTTAACTAGAGTTCCTCCAGTTTTAGTGGAGGTTTTCTAGGAGAAAGCAGTTTTGGTCATAACTGGAGCAAAATTCGACCAAATGGAGATCAGGAAAAGGTGTTCCTAGCTAATTTGAGCATTCTGAACACATTGAAATAGGTTTCAGGAGCAGTAGAGCTTTGTAAACAACACTTTTTCCATTATTGAGCTAATACAGAGGCCCAAGCCATGGAAGTTGGACCAAGGAGATGTAGCCCAGGAGGGGTGAATTCCTTCATCAAAACACTGTGTTAAGTGTTCTTTTGAATGGTCTACTATACATTTAGTTGTTGTTGTTCAACACTTATTTTCATGCTATTTTCTCATGTATTTCACATAAAACTTGATAAAATTTACCTATTTACATTCACAAACAACATAAGAAAACCTATGCACATGAAGCAATGGACAAGCATTTGTTTATAAATTTGAAGTTGAAATTAGCACAACAAAACTAACATTTAACAACAGATCAAGTTGGTATCAGAGCAAAGGTTACTTGCTTGATTGCTTAAGTTTTGTGCAAGTAGGGTTTTAATGGTTGCAAATTTGTGATGCTTACAAGGTTAAAGTTGCAGAGAGGAGAAGGGAAAGTATTGGTAGAAACTCCTGAGGTAATGCCCAGAAGAAGGAGAGCCACAAGGCCATAATCTCCACCCAAAGTTCCAATTCCAACTACACTTGAAGCACCTCAAGTTTTACCTTCGATTGAGATTGAGGAGGTGCAAGCAGTACCAAAAGCTAAGCTTGAATCCAAAGTCATCATGTCTGGAGCAAGAGAGACTGAAGGTCTTTCAGAAGAGGAAGCATTCAAGAAATCTTTCTATGACTTGATTGACATGGTTAGAGTCCTCTATGAAGAGAGGAACACTAGAATGGTTGGAGAGAGTTCTAAGCCTCCACATGGAGAGGGAAGCTTAGGAGATAAAAAAGATGATAAGAAGGATTCAAAGGGTAATGGAGGAAAGTTAGACAATTGGATTCAACTTCCACTTCCACCACAAAAATTGTTCATACTCATTCAAAAACCCCAAAGGAAAAAAACTGCCTTACTCAAATTGGACATTAAGTTTGAACTTCCCATGTATAATGGTGAGGTGAATGCAAAAAAGTTAGACAATTGGATTCGACAATTGGAGGTTTATTACAGAATTCAGAACCTTCAAGAAGATGACATAAATATCTGGTTGGATTCATTGAGGCTAAAAGGAGCAACACTAGTATGGTGGGAAGAAAAGACTCAAGAGGAAATGCGAATTCATGGTAAGATATCCATTTTTTGGGTTGAATTATTTTATGAAATTAAAAGACAATTTTATCCTTTAGCCTATATGCAAAGAGCCATTATGAGTTGGAAAAATTTTAGGCAACTCAAGGGCCAAACAGTCCAAGACTATACCCATGAGTTTAGAAAGAGGGTTTTGTTGTTAGGAGTAAACTTGAATTCCCAAGTTACATTGTTGAAATATATTGGGGGATTACGTTCCTATTTAAAACATATTATCCTTAAGTTCAATCCAAGCAATTTGGAAGAGGTATGTGTGCAAGCCACACAACTTGAAGCAAGGGGAAAGAACATTCAAGAAGAGGGTAGTAAGAAGAAGCCATTCAAGGGTAAGGAGAAAGAGAAGGGAGGAAAATGGAAGGGAAAGAAGAATGCAAGTGTGAAGAAAGAAGGGGAGAAAACTATATGCCAACATTGTTCCAAAGCTGGGCATGATGAAACCCATTGTTGGAAATTACATCCCGAACTAAGGCCTAAAAAACCAAACAATAAGGGAAAACAAAAGATGACCGCTACCACACAACATGATCTTGGATCAGATTCTGGTGATGAGACCAAGATTTCAGCCATCGTTACAAAAGGAAAATAAGTTGTTGCAAGCACTAGTTCCTCACATAATCAGAACAACACTCCAAATGAAGAATCAAGAATATAATTGTTCCATGTAAGAGTAATTTCAAATCATACAAATATTGATGCATTATTTGATAGTGGGTCACAATCAAACTTAATTTCATAAGACTTGGTCAAAAATATTAACCTTGAAACTGTACCTCATCATAAGCCATATCCATTGGGTTGGATAGTCAATAATGCAAATTTACAGGTTACAAGGAAATGCTTATTCAAGTTTGCCATTACTGAAAAGTTTATTGATGAAGTTGAGTTAGATGTAGTTCCACTTGACATCTCAGGAATCATTTTGGGTAGTCCATATTTGTATGATAGGAAAGCAATATTTTATCGCCATGAGAACAAATACTTATTGCTCAAGAATGGAGTGGAGTATATTGTGAGAGCCCATCGCAAAAAGTTAAACATTTCTTTGGTTAATGCAGGGCATATGAAGAGACTAGTAAATGCAAGTAAAACTTTTGTGCTTCTCATGATCAAGAAAAATAATGATATTGATTATGAATCTTTTGAAGGTTGTGATGACAAATTAAAATCTGATTTATTTGATGTGGTAAGCAAGCATGGCAAGATGTTTCAGGAACCAAAGGGGTTACCTCCCAAGAGGGGAATTCAACATGAGATATCGCTGCAACAGGATGCTCCACTTCCAAATATTGGCATGTATCGCATGCCGATTATGGAGAGCATGGAAATCAAGAAGCAAATTCAATAATTGTTGAACAAAGGTATCATATGCCCATCTACTTCTCCATATGGTTCGCCCATTGTCTTGGTGCCAAAGAAGGACGAGACTTGGCGCATGTGTGTGGATTTACGTGCATTAAACAAAATCACATAAAGAATTGTTATCCACTCCCAAGAATTGATGATTGACTTGATCAGTTGAGGTATGCAAATTATTTCACTAAGTTAGACTTAAGAAGTGGTTATCATCGAGTTAGAATAGCTGAAGAGGACATTTGGAAAATCGCATTTAAAACTAAACCAGGATTGTTTGAGTGGCTTGTTATGCCTTTTGGTCTTACAAATGCTCCAGCTACTTTCATGAGAGTTATGAATGATGTATTGAGACCATTTCTAGATGACTTTGTCATTGTTTACTTAGATGATATTCTCATATTCAGCAAATCCAGAGATGAACATGTCATGTGTGTGAACAAAGTACTTAATGTCTTGAGAAAAGAACAATTGTTTTTAAAGATGTCGAAGTGTGAATTTGGCGAGACTTCTTTAGTGTACTTGGGACACATTGTTGGAGGAGGTGAGATGAAGATAGGCCCCTCTAAGATAGGCCCAGTACAGTTATAGAGGTAATAATCTTCTTAGGGGCAACACAATATCGCAGGAAAATTATTGCTAATTTTTCTTCCATTGCAACTCAATTACATGCATTGACTAGTGTCAAGAAAGTCTTCCATTGGAGAGATGTACAACATAAAGCATTTTATGCTTTAAAGCAAAAGATCAGTTCAACACCAGTATTGGCTCTTCTGGATCTTAAACAACCATTTGAGATTCAAACCAACGTTAGTGATTACGCTATGGGAGCAGTTCTTATGCAGCATGGCAAGCCCATTTCTTTTCATTCTAAAATTTTTGATGGAGCTGTGACTAACTATCCCACTTATGACAAAGAACTTTACACATTGGTACAAAGTATCAACCATTGCAGTACTTATAGTCACAGTCAAAGTTGCAGCAATCACTGTCAGGCCAGGCAGTAACTCTCCAAAGGCAGAAAAACTGATTCGTCTGATTATTCCATAGGTATATTATTGTTATATACATTAGGAGTGATTGTTCAGTTCATCTCTCGATGATTGTTCACATTCCTGATTTATTTATTTACAAATTCCCCCAATCATGAAGATTAGGTGTCAACATTCCCCCCCTTAATCTGAAGGGATGTTGGTGAGTCCAAGCATCATTCTGAATCGTTCAAGCTTTTCCTTTCCAAGTGCTTTGGTGAAGATGTCTGCAATTTGCTCATTTGTGGAACAATGACGGAGATGGATTGTTTTGGCCTCAACATGATGTCGAATCAGATGATATTTAGTATTGATATGCTTTGTTCGATCATGGAACTTTGGATTCTTGGCCAACTTTATTGCAGAGGTGTTATCAATCATGAGTGGAGTTGATTGTACTTGTTTTACTTGCAAATCTTCAAGAATTTTCCTGAGCCACACAATTTATTTCGTTGCTTTAGCTGCTGCCATGTATTCTGCTTCTGTTGTGGAATCTGCTGGAACTGATTGTTTGCGTGATCTCCAGGAGACAGCTCCTGATCCAAGACTCATAGCATATCCTGAAGTAGATACCCCAATGCCTTTGTCTCCATCGAAGTCTGAATCAGAGTAATCCAATCAAGCTGAAGTCGTCCACCTGTGTATACTTGTTTCCAAGGTCTTGAGTTCCCTTCAAGTACCTTAGAACTCTTTTTGCAGCAGACCAATGTCCCTCACAAGGCTTTTGCATGAACCTGGAGAGGATTCCAACAGTAAATGAAATGTCTGGTCTGGTAGTAGTGAGGTAGATGAGACTTCCTACAAGCTGTCTATACGTTGTTGCATCCTCAAATTCCTTTCCTTCAATAGATGTGAGCTTTAAGTTTTGCTCCATTGGAGTAGAAAGAGGATTGCACTCTGTCATGCCAAATCTGTTTAACAAATCTCCAATGTATTTCTTTTGAGAAAGAAATACGGATTTTGGATGTTGGGTTACTTCAATGCCAAGATAGTAATGAACATAGCCCAAATCAATCATTTCAAAACTTTTCCCCAATTCCTTCTTTATGGATGCAATGTAGCTTTCATTGTTCCCTGTCATTAAAAGGTCATCTACATATACCACAAGATACACAACTGTTTTGCCAACTTTCTTGACAAATAAAGTTGCATCATCAAGATCAAAATGATTGAAGTTGAGTTTCAGAAGAAGCTCAGTTAGTTTTTCATACCAGGCTCGCGGTGCTTGTTGGAGGCCATACAAGGACTTCACAAGTTTGCATACTTTATGTTCATGTCCTTTCACAACAAATCCTTTAGGCTGGGACATAAAAACATTCTCTTTTAGATCTCCATTCAAGAATGTAGTTTTTACATCCATTTGATGGACTTTCCAACCGTTTTGAGCTGCTAGTGCAAAGAGTGTCTGGATGGTGGCCCATTTTGCTGTGGGGGAAAAATTTTCCTCATAATCGACCCCTTCCTTCTATGCAAAACCTTTTGCCACAAGCCTAGCTTTGTGCTTGTAAAGTGAGCCATCAGCTTTGTACTTGTTCTTGTAGACCCACTTGCAGCCAATTGGTTTGGTTCCAAATGGAGGATCAACCAGCTTCCAAGTGCCATTCTTTATGAGGGCATCATACTCCTTTTGCATCGCTTCTTTCCATTCATCATGAGAAGCAGCTTCTTTGAAGGAAGTTGGTTCAAAATCTGTAGACAAGTTCAATTCACAATCATAAGTAACATCCATATCAACAGGTGAATTAGAGTCATCTACATCACCTCCATTTTGTCGGTTTAAATTTCTGGTTCCTGTTTTTCCAATTTCATCAGGATGAACACTTTCAAGTGTCTTTGTCAGCCACTTTGGGGGGCCTTTCTGAGATGGTCCAGGCTGCTCTGTTGATTGAGTTGGGACTGAATCAAGATTGAGTCTCCCAATTCTATCAATTACATCACTTAAAGCATCATCCGTTGTTGGAGTTTCATGTAGGGGAGATTGTTCTTCAGAAGAAGATTCCACATGTTGATCTAGTATAGGAATCCCCCCTTCAAGATGTGGAATCTGATTATCAAATTCTTGAAATGATTTTGTTTTTGCGAATCTATCCAAGCGATCAAGTTGCCGCTCAACAACATTGTCAGATTTGGATGATTCAAGAAAAATTACATCTCTAGATACAACAAACTTTTTATTTACTTCATCATAGAGACGATATGCTTTGGAGGTGTTTGAATACCCCAGGAAGATACACTTACGACTTCTAGCACCAAGTTTGTTTCTGTGTACCTTTGGTATCAAAGCATAACAGGTGGAACCAAAGATCCTGAGATGTTTTACCGAAGGAACATGTTGGCGAAGATAGTTTTCAAATTCATTTGATGTATATTCTTTTCCATTATCAGTGAGAATAGACCCAATATGAGATTGTGCATCATTTTCAATCCATTTATGAAAATTCTTGAATGTTTGAAAAGCATCAGATTTGTTCTTCAATAAATAAACCCAACACATTCCGGTGTAATCATCAATAAATGTCATGATATATTTATTTCCATTTGCAGAAGGAATAGGCATTGGACCACATAAATCTGAATGAATGAGTTCAAGCTTCCTATGTGCTCTTGAATGTGAATCATGAAAAGAATGTTTGCTATGCTTTCCTAGAATGCAAGCATCACATTGCTTATGTTTCCTAGGAATTGTAGGCAAACCAGCAACACCATTTTTCTTCAATAAGCGGAGACTGTCATAGTTTAAATGTCCAAATCTAGCATGCCATAATAAACTTGATGGAAGTGTACCTTCTTCATGATGAGAAATATATGAGAAATGTTGTGCATGAGCAGAGGTTCCTTGCAGTTTGAGAAGTATTTCTTCTTCTATTCCCCTCATGACAAATGAGTGGTCAGATGCTTTTCTTACCTCAAGATTGCCATCAAACATATGAATGGAGTGACCTTGCTGGCGGATGTGGACCAAGGACAGCAAGTTTCTCTTGAGCTGTGGGAGATATAGAACATGATCCAGAAGAAAGTCTGGAAGACCAGGCAGTTTAAGCCTGATTGTGCCAAGCCCTGATGGCTTGATTTTTGACTGATCTGCAAAGTATACTACTCCATCAACATTGTCAGTGAAATCTTCAAAAAAATCTTTTCTATGAGTCATATGACAGGTTGCTCCTGAATCAAGCAACCAATCATTTTTCGAAGAAGCAAGTGAAGCATTAAACAAATCTTCATTTACTCCAATGTTACATTGTGCCTCAATATAGTGAGCGGATTCAGGTGCTTTACCTTTGTCTGTATCATCAGTTTTACCTTTTTGCTGGTTTCTTTTCTGCACAATTTTGTCCCATGGTAGCTTGCATGTAGAAGCATCACGTGATCCATTTCGTTTGCAGCGAATGCAATGCAGATCTGCCTTTTCTCCTTGAGAATGTCTGCCCCCCCTGCCTCTGAAGTATCTTCCTCTTCCTCTTCGTCCACCTCTTCCTCTTGTAGAATCTTGAGCAGGATGCTTTTCTTTATGAGCAAGGCACACAGTCTCTTCAGAAGATTCAGGAGCTGTCTTCTTTCCAAAGGCTTTCTCTCTTTCAGCAAACTTTTTCACAAGAGAGTCAAAGGTTATATCTTTAAGATTTCCATTTGCTTGTAAAGACTCAAGATAATTGGAGTAGGTAGGATAGAGTGCCTTGAGAAAAGCAATAAGAGGGATATCCAGCTCATCCTTAGTGGATTTAATATCATGCATTATAGACTTTACTTCAGATGCAAGAGCAAGAGGATCATTATTTTTCAGTTCAAGAGTGAAGAGTTTAATCATGAGCTGAACAACTTCAAGTGCAGAATGTGAGTCATAGAGTTCTTTCAGCTTTTGTAAAGCTTCAAAGGCAGTTGAATATGATGAAATATGGTGACTTACTTCTTCATTTACAGATGCTGTGATTAGTGCATAGGCTTTACTGTTCTTGTTTTCCCAAATGACGAGATCTTTGTCTGATGTAGGCTGCACTGGGTCATTGTCTCCTTCTCCGACACACACTCCTTTCCACAACTCATTGAAGATGAGGGTGTGTTTTATCATCCGGGACCATTCAGGATAGTTCTCCTTGCCAGTGAGAACTATTCCTACCATAGAGATGATTGAATGCATTCTATAAAAAATACTTCTACTGAAAAAAAAAACTTCTGTTGATAAAAAACTTCTGCTGATAAAAAAAAACTTATGCTGATAAAAAAAAAATTTCTGTTGATATACAGTGAAATTGTACTCAAAAGGGCAACAGATTTCAAATTTTTTTTGCACTAAGTTTTCTTCAAATGTCTCCAAAATTTATAAAATATCCTCCCCTTTCATTTTCTTTTAAGCAAGAAAACCATTCAATATATATATATATATATATATATATATACTCTGGACCACAGACTTGGACAATATATATATATACACCCACAGTGCTCAGCGTTAATACCCACAGTGTTTTCCCCGGATGCGCTCAGCTTTAATACACATTCAATACTTGAATATAGTGAGCGGATTCAGCTTTAATTCAACGGGGTTAATAATGCAAACACATTCAAACATTAATGCGACTTCAGCTTTAATTCAACAGCGCATTCAAACGTTAATATGACTTCAGCTTTAATGCAAACACATTCAAAATTCAAAACGATAATACCACTGCGCATTCAATATTCAAACGTTAATACGACTGCGCATTCAAAACGCTGTGACCTTGCCGTCAGCACTGAGAATTTATTTAAACTTTCAAAACTTGCGTTGCAGCCCACATGGGAAAGAAAGGATTCTGTCCAGTTTTCAGCGGCGTACAAAGAGGCTTCTCAACCAGTCCATTTATCAGGGGTTAGAAATGTTTAATCAATCTTCTGTATAATCAAATCAACAACGCAGTCCTCATACCATGTCAGAAAAATGCCACTGATAAGCTCTTTGCTACGAAATACTTAAGATCTTGACGAGGGTTTTGGAGGATCTACGAAATGCTTATGATCTTTGTCAGGCCATTCATGGTGCCGCCTCATATTCATGCATCCCGTCTTTGTGTTCTTCTCCGTTCTGGAACTCCCACTTCCACTGGCGATAGCTATGCTCTCTTTCCGGAAAGCCTTCACCAATACGTTCGGATACCCTCTTCCTCAATTCCTCTTTCTCGGCTCCAGGAAAAAAAAAGAGCTGGCATTCAGAGCGACAGTAGTGCTGAAAGTTACCATAGAATAGCGTTCACATATCATGCAGGTCGAACAGGGCAATGAAATGACGGTTTTTACAGCAAAGTAGAATGGTTTGGGCAAATGAAGAGGCACTTTTCATAGCAAAGGTAAATGTTACTGGAGATCTTGAGATCCCAATACCATACGCCTTCAGCGTACAGCAACTCGGTCACGTGAGAGCGAAATGAGCTTGGACAGGTCTGCATAGAGGCACCAACGCATCTCTGGGCATGTCAGGCCATGGACAGAGGCAGAGCAGCGCTCAGGACTGAGGCAGTGGCAAACTATTTCAGGACAGAGGCAGTGGCAAAACTGAAGGGATTTACAACTATTTTTAGAACTGGCTCTGATACCATGTCAGGCCAGGCAGTAACTCTCCAAAGGTAGAAAAACTGATTCGTCTGATTATTCCATAGGTAGGTTATTGTTATATACATTAGGAGTGATTGTTCAGTTCATCTCCCGATGACTGTTCACATTCCTGATTTATTTATTTACAAATTCCCCCAATCATGAAGATTAGGTGTCAACAATCACGACACTTTAGATGGATGAGTTTTCTGCAACAATTTAATTTGGTTATCAAGTACAAAAAGCGAATCGACAATAAGGTAATTGATATGCTTTCTAGGCCTATTGTAAACTCATCTGTTATACTCAAGCATAATTATGTTTTGCATGAAAGTTACATTGAGCAATATGCATATGATAATGACTTTCGAGATGTGTATGAAAGCTTGAGTCAAGGAAACCAAATTGAAGAGTTAGATTACGATGTACATAACAGTTTGGTGTATCACTTGGGCAAGTTATGTATTCCACAGGGAGAAAGAAACATTATCATAAGGAAGGCGCACACTTCATTGATTGCTGGACACTTTTGTGTAGGCAAGACAGTAGCGAATCTCCAAAGCTATTGTTATTGGCCATGCATGTTTGATAATGTATCTCATTTCATTAGAGGATGTTCTTTGTGTGAAACAAGTAATCCTAGCAATAGGAAACTAGGATTTTACACTCGACTTCTGGTACCTTCACGTCCATGGGAGAGTATCTCAATGGATTCTGTAGGAGATCTTCCATTGTCAAGGAAAGGTCATGATTACTTATATGTAGTTGTAGACAAGTTCAGCAAAATGTGTATACTAACACAATGTAAACAGAAAATAACATCTGAACAAACAACTCATCTTTTCTTTCAAATTATTTGGGTTCATTTTGGTCTTCCTACGTCCATTGTAAGTGATCGAGATTTTCAATTTGTTGGGAATTTTTGGTCAAATTTGTGGGACATGATGGACACTAAGTTGAATAAAAGTACAACCTTTCATCTGCAAGAAGATGGAGAAACCGAGGCGGTCAACAGGACAATCATTCATATTCTTAGAGGATATTGTAGCAAACATCCCAAGTTGTGGGATGAATAATTGCATTACATACAACCTACATACAACAGGGCAAAGCATTCTTCCACAAACACATTGCCATTTGAGGCATGTTTTGGGTACTTGCCAAACTCGCCATTGGACTTCATCTTTGAGAAATATGTCGCCATCGATGGTCATAGTGACATCGATAAGGTAAGGAAGTTCATAGAGCATCAGTTGATACATCACATAGTGCAGGAACAACTGGAAAAGAGTCAAAGCAGCTACAAAGCAAGGCATGGCAAACACCGTATCGATCACAAATTTCAAGTTGGAGATGAAGTTTGGTTATATATTAGGAAAAAGATACTTCAAGGGGAAGGGAAAAAACTTAAGCCAATCCATTATGGTCCTTTTAAAATTCTGGAAAAGATTGGTAAGAATGCATTTAAGCTAGATTTTCCTCTTTATATACAAATATACTCTGTTGTTAATGTTGAGAATTTGAGATTGTTTGAGCCTCCTTTGGTTGATGATCAAGGAGAGCATGTTCAACTGCCATCAATAGATGATTTCTTGCTAGAATATCTTGATGAACTTCAGCAGGATCTCATACTTGACAGAAGGACCAGAACTTCGAAGAGAGGGAATGTCGAATACCTTAGAGTGGGACTCAAGGGACAAAAGCCTTTTAAAGCCAAATGGTTGCAGATTGATAAGGTGAGGGAGTTGTACCCTCACCTATTGAACAATTGATATTATCTTTTGGGGTCCAAAAGGCTTTTAGTGGGGAGGAATGATCAAGCACTTAGTATTTAGCTCAAAAATCAAAGATCTCAGAATGGCTCAAAACCTTAACGACTGTGTTTGTCTCAGTGAAACGATCCCAACGCAACTCATTTCACTAAAAACTGAGTTCACATGAGGAAGATATCATGTTCTGTCCACTTGAAGAAAAAATGTGCAGTCACTGCATAGTCAGCAGTCCGTACTGTTGACGTCGCATATGACTGGGCAAGGTCAATGGATGGTCAACGCTCAATCATAGCTCACCAAGTGTCAGATGGTGGTTGGTTTGCAGGTGGTGAGGTGGCGAGTTTTGATTCGTTGGAGGTGGACCAATGAGGAGGGGACAAGTGGAAAGTACAAAGCTGCCATGTGTCCCTCCCCAAAGGTCGGTCATTGACGTGCAACAGTGGAAAAATTATAGGGCAGGTCAGTGGAGTTGAACACGTGACCTCGCCCCCACAGTGCCCACGACATACCATTACACCACACATTGGAACTTAACATAAAACGGATATCATATGTGTTTAAAGTTATAACGTGTTATGGTTGGGGGTTAGGAGGGCTAGCCCTCCCATGTGAACCCTCCCCGACAACAACGGTTACGACTATCCAACTGTCAGCTCAAACGGTAACGAAACCACCAGACTAACAGCCAGCACACCATAACTGTGACATGTGTCTGTCTCCGCGTAACCGTCAAGCAAACAGTGATATAACCGCATGGATAACGTAACTAACCGCTAATCCAAACCATAACATGTGTTCACTGCCACGAAGTGGAGGGTTAAGGCTAACGGTTAGACTAACTGTGTCATTTAAATGCGCGATGTTAACGCTAATCTCGAATTAGTATTTAATTAATCGAGTTTAGCATTAATTAAACCTCCAGTTTAATTTGAAAGTGTTTTGGTGGACCCTTCAAATTTGGTGGAAACTATAAGTTTAGTGAAGTTAACTGGACTTCCTCTAGTTTTAGTGGAGGTTTTCTAGGAGAAAGCAATTTTGGTCATAATTGGAGCAGAATTCGACCAAATGGAGATCATGAAAAGGTATTCCTAGCTAATTTGAGCATTCTGAACACATTGAAACAAGTTTCATGAGCAGTAGAGCTTTGTAAACAACACTTTTTTCCATTATTGAGCTAATACAGAGGCCCAAGCCATGGAAGCTGGACCAAGGAGATGTAGCCTAGGAGGGGTGAACTCCTTCATCAAAACACTGTGTTAAGTGTTCTTTTGAATGGTTTGTTGTACATTTACTTGTTGTTGTTCAACACTTGTTTTCATGCTATTTTTCTCATGTATTTCACATAAAACTTGATAAAATTTACCTGTTTACATTCACAAACATCATAAGAAAACCTATGCACATGAAGCAATGGACAAGCATTTGTTTATAAATCTGAAGTTGAAATTAGCACAACAAAACTAACATTCAACAATAGATCACTCAGGCAGTCAAGGGCCATGTCTGAGCCTTGAGATTGCACAATGCACAATTTAGGCTGGACTAGGCTTGAGGATTGTGCAATTGAGGGATTCAAGGAGCCAGGTTGATGACTTGAGCATGTAGATTTCCCACTGTGTAGTGCTGGAAGGATAGGGAGGTAACATGATTGCGCAATTTAGGAGCTCAAGGTTGAGGCTTAAGGACCGAGACTGCGCTATGCATAGTTCAAGGCTGACTCGAGAGGCAAATTGCGTAGTTTTAGAGCTTTGGGGTTGTGCTTGAGCACTGAGATTGTGTAGTGCACAATTATGGGAGGTTGGAATTGTGTAGTGCGTAGCTCAGGCTGGTTGATAGAGGTTGAGTGGCCTAGTCGGGGAGTTTTCCTAATTTGACTGTGTCGGATAAGTGAAAGAAAGATGGGTAAAAGCATGACTCTGAACATGATCACACACTCAGATTATTTGACGACACAACACAAAGCACTCAGAACAAATGAACAACATCCTCTCGTTAATGTGACAACTTTGGGATGACTTACACCAAATCCCACGACCGTGATGACACTTGTGCGACAGTTCTTGAGACTTTGGAAATGAGCGCGACACATGTTTACATTCTAAGAGCAACTCATTTACACAAAGGTTACCCCTTGAAACCAACAAAACTAGCTCTTATGCATTATGCGACACTGCACATGCTAAAAAATGACACTTTGATTTTCTTGCAAATGGGACAAGGACATTTAAAGAAAACACATTCAATAACTCTTAATGCTTGCGACAATAACATGCAATGTCAAAGTAGGCTCTGAAATTTGGGTATAGGCCAAAATTTTGGAGGGTATTGTAGAAGTCACAACAGGTCTCTTATCCCAAATGATGTGAGGTCTAATTAGGACCTCATATTGGAGAGAACCCCTTAATTGTTGTTTGGTCATTTATCTTTTTCAACACCCTTTTATCGAATTTCAAACTTGGTGGAATGCCACAAACATGATACTCTTCATTCTTGAAGTAATGCATCTTGCCATTCCATGGGCTTGGTATGTGGATATTTTTTGAATATCCAAACCTCTATTATCCTCTAAAATTTATGGTTTTGACTATCTCAAATTGTGCTGGGAGTATGAGGGTATTAATGCAAGGATGGAACTAGTTTATGGTTTATCTAAAGTTGGCCTTGAAGTTGAGCGTCCTTGAGTTAGTGAGCATGGTTTTTTGGTTGCATACTTTCCCAAGTATTAATGAGTGGATATTTGTGAGACCTAAGTTTAATATTTGAATTGGAATTTATACATACTTATTACTTGAATGTGAAAGATGTCAACTTTCTCTAAGTCCAAGCGAGGTGGACATTTCAAGAAAGGTGCATAAACATAAGAAACATGTTAAAAAACACAAGGGTTCTATGAATCTTGTTTTATGTGAGGATGTAAAGCTACATGATACTGTGGATATGGTGGAGATTTCATAAGATGGATGTTTCCAAGGTCATCACTTGGTTCTAAGGTGGCAAAAGAGTGGTTAGTTATGGATATGGAGCCCTTCTTAGTGCTTTATAGGGGATAGGTGATTCAGATTGGATCATTGTATTATTTCTCATCCATATCAATGCTTTCAAAATGGAAAAAGTGGAGAAATAATATCACAGGGCCATTTTTAGCAGCACAACCCAATTTGGAAAATTGGCGTCTGAAACCTTCTATGAGCGTTTTGACACATAATAGGGCATTTTTTGGGTGGTAAGACTTTGTCGCTTTTGTGTGGCACATATTTTCCCTATTTTACACACATAGACCTTTCTAATGGCACAATAATCATCTCAATCAGAGTCCATATGCAAAAGTTATGCTACTCAGAAGTTGACCTTCCTATTTTGGCCACCATAATTCGAGAGTATGCCACGTCAGCCCCCACTATTCATGGAAAAGGGGATAACCACATGACCATGAGGAAGAAGACTCCAGAAGATTCTATTTTATAACTCTAGTTAAGAGTTTAAGGAGTCCAACCTAACCACTTGTAGGTTATAATGATGTGCTATAAGTGGTCCACAAGGAGGAAAAGGGATTCCATTCTTTTCGAGTGCTTCTTGTTCCATGGAAGTGAAGAGTAGTTGAGAGGGATAGGGAGAGAGTACATAGAAAGGATTTGTGCACTATAGTAGCCCATGGTTTTTGATATGTGTAGCTTGGGAGGTACTCCCATAACCCTTGGGGTACTAGGCTTGTGTGGAGTTGACCCAAAAAAATGTGCTTTGTGGGAAATGTACCCAAGCGGTGCATTTTGCACCCAAAGTTGTTGGTGAAAGAGCCAAGAGAAAATGCTTATTTATTATATTGAATGCATGAGGGGTACCTTTCATGGGCTAAAGAGCACTTATGGCTACAATGGAGAGGGCATGGGTCATTGAAAGAAATTTTATTTCTAAAGTTAATGGTGTTTGAGCATGTAGGCTTAGGTGAGCTAGGGAAAAAGGACGTGGCCCTTGGTGGGAAATTGACCCACCAAGAACACTATAAGTAGGAGTAAAGTTTAGCTCAATTGGAATCAATCATATCATCTCTTCTCAAGTGTTATTTGCCTAAGAAGTGCGAGTTACCTCAATAGAGACGCAAGTCTTAAGGAGGAAAAAAGGTGGAGCTTTTAGGGTATTTCTTGTGGTTGTATGAAGGCTGGGTTTTTCGAGGTAAGAGGACAAGTTTATGTCTAATTTTCATGCTTTAAGCAGTTCTGTTTGACAGGTTTTGAGGTTGTTGTTTTGTGCCATATTTAGTGCTCCTTCTATGTATACTAAGTTGTACTAAAGTTTGCCTGAAGTTTGTTTGTATTCGGTTAATTTTTGTGGTTAATGGGGAGGTCTAAGACCCATGAAAGGTGACAAGAAAGTCCATTTTGTCTCCATGATAGGGCTATAGGACCTCGGTGGTATTGCGTACTAGTTTTATGGTATGGTATGATCCTAGAGAGGTAGAATTTACCCTCAGTTTGTAAACATAAGTGCAAAGGAAGGGACAGAGGTAAGGTTTGGCATAGTGTGAAGGAATAATGGATGATTCATTAGAGACGAGTGGTTGAAGCGTATGGTTTAGGGTTGTGTTGAACAACAAACTCAATTGAAATTTTGTTGTGTGTTGTATACCTTGGTTTGGAGGTTGATAGATAGTGGTACAGGGGTTGTCTTACACTATGAGAAGCGAAATTATTGATGCCCTAAGAACAATGATCTAAGGAAGCTAATCTACTATTAGAGGGAAAATCATTGAAGGCCCTAAGTACAATGATATTGGAGGAACATTATCATTGTTAGAGGGTATACCTTTGAAGACCTTGTGAACAATGATTTGAAGAGGCAAATTATTGTTAGAAGGAAGAGTTGTTCGGAACATACGATCAATATCTTTGGAGAAACTTAGATCATTGAAAGAAGGCAAAGTGTTGGAGCTCAAATGTGCAAGAGAATATGAAGGTGTAGACTTCCATGTGAACAACTAGGGTGAAGGTATTGGAGTAGCATATTCTCTACAAGTATAGGTGGCAAAGGACTTATCAGATGTTTGAGACAAGTGGACTAAAAGTGCTTGTTGGATCCTCAAATTGTCCTCAATTTTGACATTCTTTTTCCCTTCTTTTGATACATCCTATACTTGTTTTGATATATTTACAGGTCATAATGTCATTTGGGTCATATTCAAGCATAACAAAAGGTATCAAATAATTGTAGCCCATGATCTAGATTTTATTTGTGAAAGTAACTGAAATATCACTTTGGCTACAGAATTGTGACATTTCCATTACTAACTACATTTTTCGCAACTCAATACATGGTTAGACAGGATGTAAAGACTTTTAAGGTGAACAAAATACATGAGCATATGCCAAATGTCAAAGACATGGACACCCACCTATTGTGCCTGCTCAGAAGGTCATCAAAAGCAAGAAAATGTTCAGTCAAAGTACAGGTCAACGTTACTCTGTTTACTTGCAAGGGTTTTAGCGAATTGGTTTCTACATCAAGCTAACGTGGCAACATCAAGCGAGCAAGTATTTGCATAAGCTAATGTGTAGATAAAGACGATTTGCATGATTCACTATGATAGAGCAAATCATGCAAGAAAAATTTTGTAATCATATTCATACATTGTGTGGCAATTCCAGAACATTCCCTTCAATATCAATTTATTTAGTTGTTAAATTAGAACTAGTATAAAAATCACCTTGATTTGAAAGTTGA
This sequence comes from Pinus tabuliformis, assembly GCA_031772625.1. Lineage (NCBI taxonomy): Eukaryota > Viridiplantae > Streptophyta > Pinopsida > Pinales > Pinaceae > Pinus > Pinus tabuliformis. The sequence continues at coordinate 860,044,225 of CM062809.1, forward strand.
GGTAGTAAAGAATGGAAAGGTCTTGAAGCACTTTAAAGTTGTAATTTGGAAAACTTTGTTTTAGCAATACAAGCACTCTTTTCCAAACTCTAATGCGATTGTGTCGTTGATTGATCTAATTTGAGTTCGTTCTTCCTTGCACTCAACAGGAGGTCCCCCTAGAGAGTCATAAGATAGAGTAGTCGTTTTGTTTTGATTTATTTAATTTGCATTCTTCTACAATTATTTTCATGCTTCATCATTAGTTTTTACTGTTGATCTCATTATTCATTTTCTGTTGATTCCATTGTCACAGGTTGAGTGCTCTATAAAATCAAAACACCACAAAAACTTCCTTTATAAATTATTTAGTTAAGATTTCTAGCTTAGTCTCAGATTTAAACAAGTTCGATGATCACGATTGGTTCACACACACAAATAATCTCGCAAGGCTTGTAGATTCACTATTTTAATTTGGAGTTTTGGGATGGTTTTGAATTTCGTTTGAAATAGTTTTAATTCACTCTAATAGAATAAATTCAATTCTTTCTCATATAATAGTTTCAATTATGTTGATAGATTAGTTTCCAATTCAGTTCAATAGATTAAATTTCAATTATGCCAATAGAATAGTTTTCATTTCAAGTCAATAGCATAAATTTCCATTTTATCATTTCCAATTCTTACCTTTAGAGATGATTGCTTTTTTTATTTAACAAGTCATATGGAAAAAGCATGTGTGTCTCTTCAATGACAATTGAACTTGAATTAGTCTAAATTTCCTTGCATTTCATTATGATAAATTAGAATTTAATTTCATAATAAAAAATAGAACTCCTAGCATATATAGTGCACATACACTTCACAAGTACACGAATCTTGGTTTGAAAATTTAATGACATAATTTAACTATCGATTAAATTACCCAACATTTTTAGTGTCGTTGTTGGGGAAATGTATATAGGACTTTATTTTTGACTTGTATATCATATTAGATGCATTCATTCTTTAGATGCACAATTAAAATCATATTAAAATATTTAAGGATGCATGTGCAGAGAATGAGATTCTAGGGCTAGATTTATAAGTAGAGGTAGACGACGTAGTTCAATACCAACATCATTAACCACCCCCGCTAGACCACAAAGTGCCACATCATACACTAACACTCGCATTCCATCCATAGCATGTAGACATAGACTCCCTAAGGTACATAGGTCTCAAATTCAACCTAGGTTCTCACCAAATTTGTCCATAGAAGTTGTAGTTGTTGAACCTACATCCCCTACTAAAGGAGTTGTATTTATCTCTTCAACAAGAGAACAACTCTTAGGACAATAGTTAGAAGTGCCTAGTGAAGAAGAGGAGGAAACGTTTTCTAACATACCATTAGTAGAAGAACCAGACGAGGAAGTAAACAATCTTATTATTGAACGTTACATTAGATTTAAGGAATCTATAATGGCACAAGAAGCGTAAGGAGAAGTACACAATGGTGATGGTGGACTAAGGATTGGTGTAGGAAGAGGTAGATGAGGAAATAGAGGATGTAGAGGTGGGAGAGGTGGAAGGGGAGATGATATATATGTTCGTGAAGAGGACCCTTATGGATTCCCTATCATTGATGAAGATACCACAACTACCATGAAAAATATCTCACCTTTTATCCTTCCTAATTTTCAAGGCTTAAGAACTTAGGATCCTCAAACATTCCTTTTTGTGTTTGAAGTATTGTGTAGATAATACAATTATTTACTTGATACTCAAAAACTAAAATTGTTTCTAGCCACTCTAATGGATGGAGCCATTAAATGGTTCATGGATCTATGAACACATTCTATTAAAAAATGGGACGAAATGAAGAGAGTATTCCTAGAAAAATACAAAGATCATTGTATGCACCATAACCTTAAGTATGAAGTCTTTAAGATGTTTCACAGAGAGGGTGAAAACCTTGAAAATTTGGTGGAAAGGTTTGCCCGCAATATCAAAAGGGCTAAAATGCACAATTTAGATGAAGAGACACTAAAAACTATTAGAGATGATTGGATCGATATCCTCAATTTAATGGCCAAAGGAGATGTCTCTCAATTTTCATTTGAGGAAATTTGTGAGTTGTGCAAACACATTGCAAAGAGGAAAGGCAAAATATGGCAAAAATCCAAGGGACCCAGTGATGTCAAGGGTAAGAAAATTTGCATTTGGAATAGTAATAAGAGCATAATTAGGAAATTTGCTTAATAAATTAAAAACATATATCCTTGGAAATTTAGTGAACACTTGGATACTTTAAGGATACAAAACAAGCAAAAAGTCGAGAGTGTTGCATTATTTATTTTCTTTCTTAGGTGTAGGAAAAACCATGATCTACGAGAATGTCCTCTGGATAGTGTTGATATGTGTGTCATACATGCAAAAAATCATGATACAAAATAATGTCCTTCAATACCTAGGCTTAAGGTTGTTTTCCAAGATGAAGTTGGAATAAGTCAAGTTGAATAACTTTGTTTTGTTACTCCTAAGAGACCATGGCAACCTATACAAACATGTATGGTACAATATCCCAATGCACAATATCAATCATATGCACAACCACAAAGCAATTGGAATGCACCCATCTATTGGAAAACTTGGCCACCTTAGTCCCAAAACCCAACTTGGTCACAGGGTTGGAAAAATTCTTACGGTAGGAATCCTCAATATCATAAATTCCAACAACCACACCCTCAATACCAACCTTAGTACTATCCCTCTCAATCTTCACAACCTATGCAACCACAATTCCAACCCCAACCAACTACAAGTCAACGACTTCCCTTTCCATTCACTCCATTTCCTAAAATCCCAATCAACTACCTGCTCAACCACTTCAAAATCCAAATAATAAAGCTCCTCAAAAACTTATCTATAATGTCGAGGGTTAAAATTTTCAAGCTTGTATGATAACTCCTCTAGGTATACATGATGTCCAACTTATATCCGATAGGGTTTTGCAAAAGAAATCACCACTAGTTGTCATCCAATAATTTAAGGAGGATAAAATTCTTGAAAATAGGCATCTTTATATCAAGAAAAGACTCATCCAAAGAAAGATGTTCCTACACAATTAGGTGATAACAAAATAAATCCAACTCCTACAATTCCTCTAGTAGAGAGACCTTCTATTTCACTACAAAGTCCACCTTTTCTTAAAAGGCTCAAAATTAATAAGGGAATAGAAAGAAAATTTATTTTACTTGAATATGATATGCTAGATGAATTGAAAAATATTTGCATCAAAATTCCTTTACTTCAGGCTATAAAGGAAATACTTATATTTGCAAAGTCAATAAACGAGTTGTGTGTTAAAAAACCATGAAGAAAAAGAAAATATATTAAAAAGATTCAATTGGTAGGAAAGATTGCAAATATTATGATGGGGAAACCAACAATGCAAAAATATCGAGATCCAGGTAGCCTATTGTAAAAATTCACATCAATGGTACTGAGATTCCAAACACTTTGATTGATTTAGAAGCAACCATTAATATCACGAAAAAGCACACTATGGATCAAGTAAAGCTTCCTAATCTTCGATATACCCCAAAAATTTATTACAGTTAACAGATATATCTGTTATCAAACCAAATGGTATATTAGAAGATGCGTTTGTATATTTAGATTCATGGGAGTATCATGTTGATTTTATGATCTTAACTCCCAAGAATAATTTAGGAGGCCATCCATTAATCCTTGGTAGACCTTGGTAGCTACAACTGACGCATTCATAAGTTGTAGATCTGGTGACATGGACATTTTTGATGGTAGTTATACTAAGAGATTCACATTGGATCCACCTAAAAAAACAATAAATGAAGTAGAAAGTGAAGTTTGAATTGATGATGATAATAAGGACTTTGAATATATCCAACCAGTATTTACTCTTTCACAAATAGATGAGGGGGATCAATTGTTAAATTTGATAAGTAATAATGATTATTCTTCATATGTTGACAAGATCAAATTTTTCAAGAGCAATAATGTAGAAATTACGATGTATATTTGTAGATTATTATGAAATTTTAATCAAGATCACAAGACACAAACCTACTCTACTACTTTAAGGAAAGTAATTCACAATCTAGAACAAAAAATTTAGTCATGCAATAAGAATCACACACATGAAAGAAGTATTTTTCCCGGGGAAACAAAACTGCTAAAAACCCTAATGCCTACTTGCATTAAATCAAAAGAATAAAGATGTATTAGAATTGCTTTGCTCAACTGAGCACAACCTGTAAGTGCATAACATATCTCTTTGCTCACTGAAGGCCTTTGACCTAGACTTAGTCAAATTTTGCCTCTGCTTGAGCTCCTATTTCCTTGTGTTGTTCCTTCAGGAATTAGGCCTCTATTATTTATGAAATTCCTCAAATTGATTGCGCAATTCCTTTAGGCTGATCCTTCGACTGCATGCAACACTTGTACACTCAATATTAGTCTACAACTAATGTTACATTGCCTTGGAATCTCCACCAAGCCTGTGGAACTTGAATTCTTTGCATGCAATAGCTATTTTGGGATGATTGATCAGTTAATTGGATGATCACTGAGTTTGACTGAAGTCCCACTACTTGACTGACCTTCCACTAATTCCTCCAAAAGTTGGAACTAGTTTAACCGAAAACAACCTGAGATAATTGACCTTGATTGCTACAAATTATCAATCGCACATGTAGAAATGAACTCTAACTCCTCCAACTCGAATTTACTGAGTAAACTGAGTGACACAACCCATGTCACACAATTTAACACCATCCAAGTTGTCTGTTGATGTGGAAATTCGAATTTTCTCAATTTAATCAAGGCAAAATCAAATTGAGAATTTATTGCTGTAGTTTTCAACAAATAAATATTGAATATTTATCATCTCATTAATCTAAAGTAGCTTTGCATTCTATGGAGAAGTTTGAAAATTCTTTGGTAAAATTTTTTCTAGGCAAAATATTAAATATTAATGATAACTTGGAAAAATTTCAAAAGAAACAATTGATAAGATGCTACAAAAACATTCCTTTGCATATGCATGGGAATACACTGATATGAAAGGAATTGATCCTAACACATGTATGCATCACATTTACATTCAGGAAAATGCCAAACTAGTTAGACAACCTCAGAGAAGGATGAATCCCAATCTGAGAGAAATTGTTAAGGAGGAACTACAAAAATTACTTAATGTGAATTTCATTTATCTAATATCAGATAGTCAATGGGTCTCACCTTTAGTGATTGTTCCTAAGAAGAATGGAAAGTGGAGAGTGTGCATTGATTATAGAGAATTGAATAAGGCTACTTTAAAAGATCATTTTCCACTACCTTTCATTGATCAAGTACTAGATACCTTAGCAAGGAAGAAATATTTTTCATTTCTTGATGGTTTCAGTGGATATAACCAAATCCAATTGGCACTAGAAGATCAAGACAAAACAACCTTTACATGTCCATGGGGTAAATATGCTTATAAGGTACTTCGTTTTTGGTTATGTAATGCACCTACAACATTCCAAAGGGTAGGTTTAGGTATATTTTCTTATTTAATTCATGATTTTCTAGAAGTTTACATGGATGATTTCACTATATATGGAAATACTTTTGAAGACGCCCTTAAAAATTAGAAAAAAGTTCTCATTAGATGTAAAGAAGCAAATTTTTACGATTTTTAATGAGGGAATTATTTTAGGCCACCATATTTATGCATCTAAGGTATAAGTAATTTCTAAAATTTCAGTTCCTACTTTTCAAAGAGATGTTGGAAGTTTTCTTGGATTTATAGGATATTACAAAAGATTTATAGAAAACTTCACAAAAATAGCTTCTCCATTCTCTAAACTTCTTACAAAATATTGTGATTTTGTTTGGAATTCTGACTGCCATAAAACATTTGAATCTTCGAAGCAAAAAATTACTAAAGCAACCTCAAGTACTTGTAGATCCTTTTGAAAAATGGGCTCTAGATTTTGTTGGTCCAATCAACCCTCTATCTAAGTAGAAAAGATATATTCTTGTTTGAATGGATTATGTTACAAAATGGGTAGAAGATAAGCTACTTCCTTTTGCTACTGAAAATGTCGTAGTTACATTTCTTTTTGAGGATATTTTCACTCGTTTCGGTGTCTAAGGGGAAATTGTGACAGATCAAGGCACTTAATTCACATCAAAGTTGGTGCAGAAAATTATGGAGCAATACAAGATCAAACATCGAAAGCCTACTCCATATCATCCAAAAGCCAATGGACAAGTGGAATCTACCAATAAGGTACTTGAAGCAATCCTAACCAAGACTGCACACTTGCATAGAAGAGATTTGGAATAAAGGCTTCCAGATGCACTTTAGGCATACCATACCACATGGAGAAACACTACTGGACATACTCCTTATGAGCTTGTCTATGGGAAGCAAGTTCTGTTTCCAATTGAATTCCAAGTGGATACTTTTAGAACAAAAACAATGTTGGGGCTTGATCTATCTGAGGCTCAGAAAAAAGGTTAGCACAATTGAATGAGCTAGATGAAATCTGAGAATATGTTATCCAAAGAACCAGTATAGTCCAACAACAAAGATCAAGATGGCATGAAAAATTCATCAAAGTTAAGAAATTCAAGGCAAGTGATTAGGCTCTTCTTTTTTACTCTAAATTTAAAAATTTTCAAGGAAAATTTCAAACTCACTAGCTTGGTCCCTATGAGATAGATATTGTCTTTGATAATGAAGCAGTTAGAATCAAGACTATTGATGAAGAAAATATCACCTTCCTTGTTAATGGCCATAGATTAAGGCTATACCATAAGCCCTTGACAAGGGAAGAATTTTTCAAATATTTGCAGAACAATTCAGATTTCAAGTTGGTTGAACAAGGAGACTCTTCTCCTCATCCTCCAACTAGATTATAATTCCTTTCTTTAAATTATTAAAGAAAAAGCAGAGAGCAAAAGAAAAAGAAAAAAGGAAAAAAATAAGTACAGACATGAAAACCAACATTGTTGGAAAAATCTTAACAGAAAACCAAGAATTCTTGACAGTTTAGATTTTCACAATCCCTTATCTTGTCCCATTCCCTTTTTATCCCTCCTTTTTCTTCTAATGATTTTTTTTAGGTCTAATAAAATCTTTGAGACTTGGTTTTTCTCATAACATTCTCGAAATCCATCAACACTAATAAGGATCAGCCAAAGAAACAAGAATTTTTTCAAGCAAAAATTATGAAGTTCAACAATGTAGCTACAAATTTTTCAAATTTTCATACCTCCATTTGGATTTCGGAGTAGTCACAGACCTGCAAATATTATTCAACTAAAAACCATCCGTAAAACATCACAAATCTGCAAAATGACAAATGACTACAACATGAGGTATGTAGAAAGGATATTAAGTTAGTTTTCATGTAAGAAAAGATAGATTTATGGGCTTGCACATAATAATTTCGATACACCTTCTTTGGAAATTATGAGTATGTACTATAATCTTGACCACACTTATCATCGGATTCTTCTTATCATAACCATTCCATCATGATAAACTCCTTCCACTGCATTCAAATGATTTGAAAAATCTCAACAGTCCTATAAAAACAGATCAAATGAATTCATGGGGAATCATTGGTGAAAGAGGAGTTCCATTTGTACTCAATCACTTGTCTATTTTACTCATACCCTGCCTCCATCATCCATCAATTCCATTCTCTGCCAGTATATCCATCTTCAACCATCCTTGTCAAGAAAGAGGCAATTCGAGGGTGCATATTCTCTACCGCCATGGGTGTTACTATCAGATTCGAGCCACATGGAGGAAATTTTCTCAGTGCTTACCCTCGAGTCAAAGATCAGTTATGGAAAATAGGATGGCTTCGATTCTTTGAAAAATTCAACGATCATGAAGTGCAGGTCACAAGAGCTTTAACGAGAGAATCTGATGGCATAGAGGCCGAAATAGGAGACATAAGGCTTAAAATCTCTAAATCCTTCATAATAGAGGCAACATGACTTCCTCGAGATGGAGAAAGTTGGTTCAAGAGTCAAACACTTAAGGTTGAATACTAGAAGAACTTCTTGCACAATCCACACATGGATACTTCGACATTTAAGAAAGGAGTTCCATTCACTGCTCTCCAAACCAGATGGAGGAACCAGCTGTTAGTACTCCAAAAATTCATCACTTGTTAAGGTAGTTTCAGGACTCTACTCTTTTACTTTGCAAGGTTGCTTATGCATTTTTTTAAAGGAAAAGAACTGAATTTGCCTTATTACTTGACGCAGAGCTTGAACAAAATGACCTTAACCATATAGAGAGACTCTAGAAACATTGCTAGAGATTTATATCACCATGATTTGATAAAGATTCTTGTTGAAACCCACTTGAATTCTATTGGTGATAACTAGCAAAATTTTCTAGTTAGAAATCATTTTGTAAAAGCTTTAGAGCAGGGGGAATTACCAAAAACTAAGAAAATACGACGAAGAACATCTCAAAACCCTAACCCCGAAAATATCATAGAAGAAGAATAGGTTTTTATCGGCATTGAAACAGAATAAATGGAAGTGTCACTAGAATAAATAGAGGATGATGTTCCCCCTAGCTAGTATCTTGAAAAAGTTAAACAAAAAATAAGAAACAAGAGGTTAGAAGAAAGAAAGCAAGCAAGAATGAACAAGAACCAGAGGCCACAAATAAGACATAAGAAGTTAAAGAAAATCAAGCAAAGATACAAAGAAAGGGAAACAAAAGGAAAATTATACAATAAGTGCAAGAGACAGAGTAGAATTTAAGAAGAAGGAAACGACTTTCCAAGCATTCAACTAAGCCAACATGCCAAAACCCTCCAAAGATTATTAATATTGAAGAGGAAGATGATGTTAACATAGGAACAAAGGAAAAATCTTAAATCCATCATAGTCCAATGAGAAAAACTCCCAAAGTTGGTCTAGCCCAACAAGAAGTTTATGAATATTTGGAGACTTTTGATCAAAGTGTGCAGAAGAAGGTAAAGTCCCTTGAAGAAACTCAATTTCATGAAGAAATTTTATATGATGATGACATGCAACTACTTCTCAAAGGAAACAAGAAACTGTTGACACTTTGAAGCAAGATATTTCTGAGTTAGAGGTACTAAACAAGTATATTAGAGAAGAAAATGAAATGGTCAAAGCACAAAATGAACTTTTGAAGGCACAAAATGACACTATGTTGTTAAGAATGTGTTTTTGGTATAATAAAAACAAAAAGCTTAAAACTAAGAACAGAGTGCTAAAAAATAAGGTCAAAGGGCTACAAGAAAAACTTCTCATGAGAAAATTTAGATAGTCAATTAATGTGAAAACAAGGGGATGCCAAGAAATATGGATGTGTTGATTTAGGCTTCAAAAGAAGCACAATAGCAAGGATATTTCTTCAATTTTGAGTTTTGTGCATGAGGACATGCAACATCCTCAGCGTGGGGGAGTGTTGGATCCTCAAATTGTCCTTAATTTTGACATCCTTTTTCCCTTATTTTCATCCATCCTATACTTGTTTTGATATATTTACAGGTCATAATGTCATTTGGGTCATCTTCAGGCATAACAAAAGGTATCAAATAATTGTAGCCCATGATCTATATTTTCTTTGTGAAAGTAACTAAAAAATCACTTTGGCTACCGAATTGTGACATTTCCATAGCTAACTACATTTGTTCGTAGCTCAATCCATGGTTAGACAGGATGCAAAGAATTTCAAGGTGAACAAAAGACATGAGAAGAAGGCAAATGTTGAAGACATGGACACCCACCTATTGTGCCTACTTAGAAGGTCATCAAAAGCAAGAAATTGTTTATTAAAAGTATAGGTCAACGTTGCTCTGCTTACACACAAGGGTTTCAGGGAATTGGTTTCTACACCAAGCGAACATGGCAGCATCAAGCAGAACTTGCCTTTCAACATCAATTTATTTAGTAGTTAAATTAGAACTAGTATAAAAATCACCTTGATTTGAAAGTCGAGGTAGTAGAGATTGTGAAGGTTTTGAAGCACTTTAAATTTGTAATTTGAAAAACTCTATTTTAACAATACAAGCACTATCTTCATCACTTGGCCTAGCTTCTCCCTAGGCCCCAATTGATAGAAATCTATACATCTTGATGATTCTTTCAACCAAGGAGCAATGTTGTTGATATTGGGCTATTAGTCAAGCTATATCCTTTTATAGTTTCTCCTATAAACATTTGGATCAATTGACAATAATAGAGTTATATGCCAATTCTTGAGTGTTCATCGTGGGAACTTATCTTGGGGCTAAAGGATATACTTTGGGCCAATGTTTCAGCTAATTGATTGATTACGATTGGATGCCTCGATCCTTGGATAAATTTCAGAGTGGTAAAAATATGGTTGATGTTTCTTACATGATATTATAGATATTTGTTGGACTCATGGAATTTAAAGAGATATGCCTTATAGTCCTCTACCTTGATGCTTTGCTTGTTGTATTATCTTGGTTTCTAGTTTCAACAGTTTGGACTTTTGTTCCAGCTCAACCATTTTTGCATCCTTCCTTTTCATTTGCTCTAAGAGGTCCCACATATTTCTCTTCATGGCTTGAGAGAGTGTTATGCTTACTAAGGCCATAGCATTAGCATCCTTCTTTGTGTCAAGTACTATAGGCTTTTGAGTAGTGATCTATACCAATGACAAGTGTTGTGTGACATTATTTTTCTTCTTGTGTTCCACAATCCTATTTAGGTTATGATCAAAGCTAAACTTATTCAAGTTCACCACCTTCTTCCTCTTAGATAGTGTAATGCCCATTTATGTCACGAGTGGGTGGCCAACTATTATTTATAGGAATGTTAGTGATATTGGATATTTCTCCATTGCAGCTAAATTTAGATGAGCTTTTGGCTTTGGGTTTTCTTAATGAGCTTGGATGTATTCTTCCTCGACTCTATGTTTTTCTTCATCGTGTAGCCTTTTCTGCTCTTATGTTGCCTGCTTCCTCTTTTATTTCTTAGCTTTCCTAATTTACTCTACTTTTTTGTCTTCCTCAATTTCCTTCTCCCTTCCCTTTCACTCTTCATTTTTTTCCTCCTTCCCTTTAAGTACGAGTTCCCGAGCGACCCAGGCTAATTCCCATTCCTAACCTAGTTTCTCTTCTTGTTCCCTATGATCTTCTTGATATATTGCTTCTAAGTCTTTTCCACTTTTGTAGGGACATGAGTGTAACTGATTATTGAGATAATTGTTGCAAATTTCAAGGCGTTCTCTTATTGTTCTTCCTTTGCCTAGGTCTCAAGTTGCTATGCCCATATGAACTTGCATGACCTGCAATGATCCTTCACGATGGATTTGGGATCATATATGTGAAGTATCATATCCACACGATCCATAAAATTCCATGGATATTCCAATGGATAGTTCGTCACAACAAATCTGATAATATTATATTAGAAATATGAATGCTACACTATTATAATTTTATTAAATTTCTAGATCTGTAAATTTATTGTAATTAATGCATGCATCCAAATAGAAATTATGTATAAAACAGAGAACAACAAAATAAAATCTCACACACACACACATAAGACATAAGATATGCTTTGGGAAACCTTTTCAGGAGAAAACGCGGGTGGGCGGTGAGGTTGCTCTGCTCTCTTTCTCTACTTGAAAATATGGTTGCAGGTACAAAGAAGTATGGCTTGTGGCTCATGGGTTGCTACAGTGAACAAATCCCCTCTGTGTGCTCTACCTCCTATCCTTCTTGGCTATTTTTTCTCACCTATGCAACAAATGCACTCGAAATAATGGGACGCCTCTTCCTCATAGTGGCCCGGTTATAACACAACCCAATAACCTACTAATAGTTAAGTTTGACTACCTCAAATTTTAACCAAAGTTACAATGTACACTCTTCTAGAGTCTTTTTCATCATAATCACATGGATAGTCCCTTTTCCATGAATAATGGGGGCTGGTGCGACATCCTCTTGAACGATGGTGGTGAAAACATGAAGGTAACTTATGAGTGGCATAACTTTCACATACAAACTCTGATTGACATGCTTCTTGCGTTGTTGGAAAGATATTTGTGTGTAGAATAGAATGAAAATATGCATGCTAAAGAGCCAAAGTTTTGCCCCCAAAAAATGTTGTTTGGTGCCTCAAAACGCTTCTAGAAGGTTTTAGACCTCGTTTTCACCAAACTAGGTCCTGTTGGTAAAAATGGTCTCAGGAGTTGGTTCCTCCACTTTTTCCACTCTGAATGCACGGGATGTATCAAAAACAATATAGTGATTCAATCTGGATCACACCTCCCCATTTTGGGAGGATTTTGGTCCCAATAAGGTTCTACTGAACGAGGTGAGGAAATTTTTCCTCCACCTTCTCTTTAGTGTACCATTTAGCTTTGCCTAGAATTCGTCCCTTCAACCTAATATGCCAAAGGTAATGCTGCCCCTGTCTTGTAGCTCTGGACCTCTTCTGCAAAACTATATCTTTTATCAGCTCTGTTGGAGCATCTAGTGCTAAATCCTCAACAGAAGGTAGGACCTATTCATCTTCCTGATCTAACATGGAAGGCTCATAGAGTTTCAAATTCTCTACATTCACAACTGAGTAAATGAACATATATGGTCGAAAACTGAGTTGATAGGTATTATCACCCACCTTTTCCAATATCTCAAAGGGACCATACCTTAGATCCTTTATTTTCTTACTCGGCAGCTGCAGCCTCTCCTTGTTCAATTGTAGCCATACTTTATCTCCCACCCTGAATGATTTATCTGTTCGGTGCTAATCATGCCTGGCCTTATACTTCTCCTGCGATTTTTGTAATGTTTCTTGCACTTGTAGATGGATATGCTTGATTTTCTCTATAAAAATTTCAACCCTCAAAGAATCAACTGTAAGATCTTCCCTCACTCCTCCCTGTTGCACATGTGCAATATACAAAGGTGAAGGTGGCAAATATCCAAATCAAGTTTCAAATGGGGACTTTCCTGTAGAAGGGTGGACTGATTTGTTGTAAGAATGTTGTATATACACCAAAAAAATTTCCTAGGTCTTCAAATTATTTTAGTTGTATCCCCTCACAAGCTGCACCAAAGTCATGTTAACTACTTCTATCTTCCCATATGTCTGTGGATGGAATGTTGTATATATCTTCAAATTTGTGTCCGTCTTTTCCCACAATGTAGTCCAGATTGCACTGAGAAATCTTGTATCCTTGTGTGAAACAATGGTCCTTGGTATCCCAAAGTGAACCTAGACCTGTCCAAAGAACAACTTTGTTGCTTCTTGCCTGCTGATGGTATTTTTACAGGGCATCAAAAAACATATATTGCCGAACCTATCAACTACCACAAACGGGTAGTCATGTCCCTTCCTAGTTGTTGGTAAACCTCCCACAAATTCCATGGAAATGCTTTCCTAAGGACGAGTAGGTACACATAAGGGGTGATATAGACCTTGTTTCCTATTGTTAGGCATGTTGGTACATCAAATCATGCATCCTCTTATGAACCTAGCTACATGCTCTTGCATCTTGGGCAAATACACATACCTATGTAAGTTAGCTACGATCTTCCCTACACCAAAGTGCTCTGCAACCTTGAAGGTGTGGGCCTCTCTAATCAATTTAAATTGACACATATCTTATCCAGCCTATATAGTAACCCATCCTGGAGACGGTAGTCAACAGTGTTGTCACCATCGTGCACATGACTATGACTTCACAACTACTGATACACCTCCCTAAAGTCTTCATCCTCTAGATATGCCTCTCTGTATGCATCATGGGTGAATGGTTCCATGTGCATAAGAGTCCCCAAAGTTGTGATCTTTGATGCGGGTGGAATCGAAAGCATGTAGGCCAATTTGTTTGTGCTTCCCTTCTTATACTTGATCACCAAATGAAACTGTTGTAAAAACCCCATCCACTTGTAATGCCTGGTTTGTTGTAGCTTACTTTGGGCCTACAAAAACTGTAACGACTGGTGATCTATGTGGATTATTGTCTCCTTTCCCATTATATAGTGCTTCCACTTCCTCATAGCGTGCACCATGGCATAAAGCTCCTTGTTGTAGGTAGGGTAGTTAAGAACTACCCCATGAAATACTTCAGAATAGTAGCATACCGACCTTCCTCCCTGCATCAAGACAAATCCCATAACATACCCACTCGCATATGTTTCCACTTCAAAGGGTTGCTGCAAGTTTAGTAATTCCAGGACTGGTGCTTGATTGATCTCCTTATTTAGCTCCTTGAAAGCCTTCTTCTTAGCTTTTCCCCACTGGAAAATCTTGCCACTTGTTGTTATGGTATAGACCGATGCTACTACCGCTGAAAATGGGGCTATGAATTTCCTCAGGTACTGTGTGGCCCCAATGAAACTCCTAACCCCGAAAACATTAGTAGGAACCGACCATTTCATGATGGCCTCCATCTTGGCAGGATCTATCTTCAACTCTCCTTTGCCTATCACATACCCCAGGTACACCAAAGACTGTTGTGCAAACTCACACTTCTTGAAATTTGCTATCAGCTGGTTCTTCTTCAGTGTTTCCAACACCTGTGTCAAATGTGAAATGTGCTCCTCCCAAGTAGCAGTATATACAGTATATATTCCAAACAGACAATAACAAATGAATCTATAAAAGGGCACAATACATCATTCATTCATCTCATAAACATAGCTTGTGCATTACATATGCTAAATGGCATGACTAACCACTCATACAAAACTTTGTTGGTTTTGCAAGTGGTCTTCCAGGTATCTTCTTCTTTAACTCGAACCTGGTGATATCTAGACTTCAAGCCCAACTTGGTGAAGTATTTTTCTTGTTGCAACTAATTCAACAGATCATCTATCCTGGGTAGGGGGTATCTGTTCTTGAGCGCGATTTTGTTCAACACCCTCTAATCTATGTACATCCATAAAGTACCATCGTTATTTGGAACAATGATGATTGGTGACCCACATGGTGATGTACTCGGTCAAATGACACCCTGTTCCAGTAGTTGCTGCAACCATTTCTTCACCTCACTTGCTTCTATGAAAAACTGTATGTACAACCTAATATTTGGTAGTGGGGAGTCCAACAATAGTTGGATCTCATGCTCCACTTCTCTCTTAGGTGGTAACCCTCTAGACCCTTGAAACACGTCCCTCGATGCCTGTAACAACTCCAATTATTATTTCTATTTTCTAATACACCCCTATAGGGATGCCTTACCCCTTAATGACTCCTCTATAGACTAACTTTCTATTAAAAACAACAAAAGATACTTCTTTCTAGAACTAATCAATTAATTGGCTTGGTTGGCACTTACCAGTGAAAATTTTGACTTGCCTTTGTGTGCATTGATGATGAACGATTTTCCATCTTTGACGAGTCGGTACTTCCTGGCTCTCCTCATGAATATTGCATCTCTCATGTACATGTATAGAATCCCAAACACAACTCCACATACATTAAGGGGAACCACATCTAGATATACTTCATCAATAAAATCAATAATGATAACAAATCTAATTTTGCACTATTTTGTTAGCTTCATCTATGCATCCTTATTTACCCATCCAAATGGATATGAGTTTGGATGATCACGAACTTCCAGCCCTAACTTCTTGACTAGCTCTGTTGCAATGAGATTCGCTTGTGATCCCGAGTCAAATAGAGCTTCAATATTTGTCTTCTTGACCTATATCTTTATATGGAAGAGTTTGGTCATTTATTCCTCTTCATATTGTTGAAGGCTACTCAGATTCACCTCCTTCTGCATTGATATACATACGATCTTCTCATCCACATCTGGGTTGCTTTTAACTTGGTTGTTTGAATAAGTGGCCATAAGATTCTTCTTCTTATTATCTTTCTTCTTGTTCTACGGTTTTAGCTCTGGATGTAACTTCCAACACTTCTCCTCTATATGGCCATTAATGTTGTAGTGATTTATAGGATCTTTGCAATGATGTGTTGTGTTTGTCGTCTTTTTATCTTTCCCCCTTTTTTGCTTCTTTTTTCCCTCAGAAGCATCATGTTGCTCCTTCTACTTTGATCCACTTGATTGCACTCTATTTAGGCTCATGTTCTCCGGGTACTATGCCTATAAACAAACCTCGTCCACCAATTTGGGATTGAACAACATCACTTGCTCACGTAGATGGCAGTGCAAACCCCCCAAATACTTGAGGAGTACGTTTGGGTTATTTTGAGAGATACCCAACATTATATCCATCTTTCTGAACTTTGTGGTGTACTCATACATGCTTTGGCCCAACTTTTTCCTGAAGTAGTGCCACCAGATCCACGCGTTCTCTTCTTACCTAATGGGATAAAATTGTGACTTCATGAGGATTTTGAAGTCCTCCCACTTAGTCACTGGAGGCTCTCCCTCCAACCTCAGGGTTTCTGTGTGGCTCTCCCACCAAGTTAGTGCATGGCCCTCTAATTTCATTCCCTTCCTCAATTTGATGGACGTTGAAATAAACTTCGAGCTGCTGCAACCAATGGTTCGGTTTAAGAGCACCAATCTCACTGTGGTATGGCTTGATATCGACTTTTGCTTCCATTTTAAATAGGGATTGATTCATGGAACTTTAACCGGGTTGATATTTTCCAGTTTATTTCTTAGACTCATTCTTTGTTTCTTCCCGATCTCCCAATCCCCCTTCTGATTTGTCCTCTGCATTTGAACCCCTTGTCTTGTCCAAATATCTCAATATTTTTTCTCAAGGCTGCCATGAGGAGGTTTACATTGCGATTTATATGTACGACTTGTTGTTCCTACCATGAAAACCTCATCTCTGCAGGATCGCGAGGATCATTTACAAATTCATCGACCATTATTTTGGTTTTACGATTTACGACCCCATTGAATTAGATACCCTACAAATATCCACAAAATACCCAAAGAAACATGCTTTGATACCAATATGATCCATAAATTGCCATGAATATTCCAATGGACATTTCGTAACAACAAATTTGATAATATTATATTACAAATCTGAAATTCTACACTATTACATTTTTATTAAATTTCTAGATCTGTGGATTTTACTGTAATTAGTGCATGCATGCGAATATAGGAGTTTGAATGCCTCGTCCTCCTAGTGGCCCGTTATAACAGAACCTCATAACCTACAAGTGGTTAAGTTTGACTACCTCAACCTTTAACCAAAGTTACAATATATACTTTGATAGATTATTTTACATCATAATCACATGGCTAGCCACTTTTCCATGAATAATGGGGACTAATACGAGATCCTCTTAAACCATGGTGGTCAAAACAAGAAGGTCAACTTCTGAGTGACATAACTTTCACATATGGACTTCGATTGATGTGCTTCTTGCATCGTTGGAAATAACTATGTGTGTATAGTTACATGAAAGGGTGCATGCTTAAACAAGATAGTTTTACCTCCAAAAAAACATCATTTGATTCCTCAAAACACTCTCGGAAGGTTTCAGACCCTGTTTTGCGAAACTGGGTCCCATCGGTAAAGATGGTCACGTGATATGATTCGTCCACTTTTTCCACTTTGAATGAATTGAGATGAATGAAAACAATACAATGATCCAATCCACATTACCCCAAAATGAAAAATTATTGGGGCATTAGAATCTTCTTTATCCCTTTTGATATATTTTAAATCATATTCTCTTAAGTAGAAAGGCATGTTAGGCCAAGGGTGTTTCTTTGTCCTCAAAAGAGCTCTAACTACCACTATTTAAACTTAATAGGTGATTTCTTGGAATTCTACCCTGATACTTATAAATATGGGTAGTATATGAAGAGGTTTCATTGCTCTAAAAAGTATAATAAAAGTACCATCCGAATCCACAACCCAATAACCCACCGAGGGTATTGCTTGTCTGACGCATTCAAACATACAGGAAGTAACTTCATTGAAAAAGGCTTCATACAATGGCATTTCGAAACCATGGAGATATATGCATAAATGAACATGTAGTGGTCCTCCCAAAGTATTTTGCAATAAATGTTGACCAAATATTCATGGATGGTCCACCTCTACTTCATGAGTAGGAATGCCATCTTGGCACAAATGATGTCTAGAAGATATGAAACCATGAAGAACTAAGATTGTTGGCATTGTTGCATATTTATCTATTCCTACTTAGTATTGTCCCTAAGAGAGCTTGTTAAGATATCCGCTTAGCTAAATATCTTCCCTTCAACCACAACAACATATATGAGTGGGACCCAACTCTCAACGGAGGTTTTGAAATCTAATCAACCATACAATCTGCATATCATAGTAACTACCAGCTAAAATGAAGTCTTCAATGTATTGATAGGATATTATTTATTTTCCCATGTTCTGAATGTTACTTTGTTGGTTCACCATGTCTTAAGTAGTTCCTTGGGAAAAATACTGAAGTCGCTCAACTAATCTTTGTATAGGAATGCTTCTTTTTTGGAAATGATGTTGCACATCTCAATATCAAAAGCATCAAAAGAATCGATGGGTTTTCCATGGTTATATTTAATCATGGCTTCATAATGGCTTGTGTAACAGCCTCTGGTTAAGTTTTCATGCAATAAAGGATAATAAAGGAAAAATAAGACCAAGGTCATGGGACACATAGTCCAAGTTGAATGTGGGGCAAACACTATAGTGGGCATCATTTTTGGTTTATTTATGGCTATGGAAATTGGTAAAGGAAAAGAGGCAATAATTAACATTTATTTATGAAGATAAAGAGAATAGGAGAAAATGAAGGTGAAGAGACATATATGTGCATCCAAAGGGAAAAAAAAATGAAGGAAAACAAAGAAAAAGGGAGACATCAATAATAAAAAGATATTAGAGGAACAATTCACAACTTTTGTTGGTTCAGTTTGGCTCTCTCCTTTCATTCTCTCTCATACAATCTTGCAAACTTAGAGTATTCTTGGAGCATTTTGGCATTCATTTGGATTTGGAGAAAGGAAAGCGAAGGAAAGAGAAGAGAAGGTTGGATCAACAACATCAGTAAGAGGATTTTGCAGATAACAGGTTACATGTGTGATTTCCTGGCTAAGGTGTGAATGCATGGTACATGAATTTGTTTATTTGGTTCACTTACTATCATTGGCATAGGTTTTGCTTAGTTTAACAGTGGTTTTAGTCTTGCCTTACCATTTCCTGGATATACATGGTGTGATGGGATTCATTATTGGTTGAGATTTGGATTACAGAAGGTTTTGGAACCAGGTGAGTTGGTCTCAGGAAAATTCCCAAGGGTTGGGGATGGAGATATTTTTCTCTAGGAGGCCCTCAACAGGTTGGTGGAGACACAAAAATTCCTCAAGTTATGGTGAAGAAATTCTGAGGCATCCAAGCTTGGTTTGGTTTTGTGATCTTGGGACCAGTATAGGTGAGATCACAATAACTTAAGGGTGGAGGTGGTTTAACCTTTGGAGTCCCTGGTTGATTATGTCTTGGTTTATCCCATGAGATCCCACATTCATGCTTGGTATATGGCATGGGGGTGATTGTATGAAAGAAATATTCGATTCAACCCAATCTATGGTCAGGTGGTATGTGGAAGTCCCTAACTTGGTTGGTTTTTTCACTAGTTTATAAGAGTTATTCTCCTATTGTAATCTATGAGCACTCGTACTTGTTATTATGTTTATTTGATCATTGATTTTTCATGATTACTATTATGGTTATATGTTGTTTATAAGCGTGGTCCTATAATGTGCTCTAGATATGGCTCGTGTTTATGATTTGATAAGTATTTGAATGGTTGATGAATGCATGGGATAACAAGTGTTGGTGTAACTACTTGAGAGGGAATTAGACCTTCTTGGTGATTCTTAAATGAATTTCATTGATTTATGATCAAATACGCATTCATGCCATGTAACTTACATGTTTACCATATGTTTGGCGAAACGTATAATGTGTACTAGGTTGTATAGGTCAAGTTCTTGCTTCAAGTTTGAATGTTTGGCATTGTTATTTCCTTAATCATGATTCTAGAAAGTTACAGGTAGCTCTGGGCAGTGGTCTGGAGGCTAGCTTGGAAAAGTGGCTCAAATATCGGAACTGCTGGCACTAAACTGGGGAATTTAGGTCATTACCGCATGGAAGAAGGCTTATGGGTGCGGTTATAGCCTCATAACCACATGCATTTTGTGTTGTGGGTGCAATTGAGGTGTCAGGCTTGTGGAAAAATAGTTCTAGCTGATGATCTAATCATCAGAGGTTGTGGACAAACTTCTGGGTGGTCTAGTGCTCCAGGGAGGTATCAATAAGTTTTTAGATTGTATTACTGGAACTTGGAGGTCGGGTCATGTTATGGAAGCACTCAACCTCACATTTACCCTGGGAGCTTGTAAAAGCAGGTAAATGTTGGGAGGGGTGGTTACAGAGTGGTATTAGAGCTTTTAGGTTCAAACACTTGGAATGGATGGGTTAGATGTGATTGTCATGCATGCATGCATTGCTATGGCTATGGTTGTCATGTATATAGTCAATGTTGAGTTATCATGCATGATGTCGATAGGTTGATATGTTGGTGTCATTATATATATATATATATATATATATATATATATATATAGATATATATATCACCTCCCTTGAACTTGTTTGTTTGATCATGCTTCTCTTTGGTTTCTCTAACATGGTATGTTTGCAGGAAGAAGAAGATCAGAGATGACAAGAAAAATGGTGGATTACATCTCACGTGACTCTATTTATAGATCAGTTGAGAAACAAGGAGATGAGTACTCTCCTAATATAGCAAATACACTAAGAATTTTAAAGGCATAAACCAAAAGTTGCAAGATAGATAATGACATGAAAATTCAGTCACAGGAAAGACTTGCCAGAGCTCAGGAAAAGCAAGCAAGAGTTAATGCAGTGATCCTTCAGAGCTGATCAAATTTGCAGAGATAGGGACATCCATGAATAAGTCATGGGTAGGGGGAAAGGGCTAATGGGGCATATGGTATTAGGTCTTGATTAGGATACAGGTTGGATCGGGATGGCACAGTCAGAGGTGGTAGATGGTTGGATTCACTTGGAAGGAAAGGTAGTGCTTATGGGTTCTATTCTAGTTCTGATTCAGATAAATGTCATTGTCATCGCCATCATCATTCTTATAAGAAGAGTGAGAAGCAATACTTTCCAGATGAGTTAAAGAAAGCCAAGCCTCCTACATTTGGTGGAGAAATGAAGAAACCAAAAGATACAGAAGCATGGCTACTTGGGATGAAGAAGTTCTTGGAATTGCATGATTTTATAGAGAATATGAAAGCTAGGATAATTATTTTCAGTCTCAAAGGGAAAGAAAATATTTGGTGGGAAGATATGAAGCGTGTCAAAGGCATCAAGGTAGAAGAGTTGAGTTCACATGAGCTTAAAAGACTCTTTAGAAATATGTACTTGTCTGAGAGATACTATGATGGAAATAATAAGGATTTCTATGAGCTGAAGATGGGTTCTATGACAGATGAAGAGTACACGACTAAGTTTCAGGAGTTGTTGAGGTATGTGCCTTACCTCATGGATAAGAAGACAAAGGTTTAAAGGTTCATCAATGGATTGCCATTAGAATTCATGGATCATATTGAGTATGATGAGCCTCAGTCATTGGAGGAAGTCCTCGGTAATTTGAAGCATTGTTATGAGTAGTCAAAGCATAAGTTTGATACTAAGCGGGATTGGAAAGGGAACGAGAAGGCTAAAGAAAAATGGCCTCAGAAGCAGGGAAGACCTCAAGATGTAGGTGAGAAAGAAAATGTGGCTCCTTACAAGAAGTTCAACGTAGCTGAGAAGGGACATGGATCTCAGCTAGGAGAGTACCAAAATAAAGGTAGTGGCAGAGAATCGTTACAGTGTTGGATTTGTGGTAAAGATCATCGCATGAAGAATTGTCCATTGTACCAAGGTAGAAGACCTCAGATCTATAGTGCTCAAGAGGTGTAGACAGTTCGAGATGTTGGTCAGACCATTCCTTGGATTTATGTATCACTTGATAATAGGTGGGCGAATCATCAGGAATCCAATATTCAGATGGAAGGTAAGCTTTGTGATCAAGTTATTTCCATTTTGATTGATCCTAGATATTATTATAGTTATGTTAGTTCTGACCTAGTGGATAAGTGTGCCTTGAATAAAGAAGTGCATGCAAAATCTTGGTTGGTACAATTGGATACAAGGACCAAGAAAAGAGTTCATGATTGGGTGAGAGCTTGTGAATTTGAGTTGAATGCTATGCCTACATAAATGCATCTAAATGTGCTTCCTTTGGGTTCATATAGTATGCTTTTGGGTATGGATTGTCTGTTTACTCACACAACCAAGGTAGATTGTTATGATAAGGCTATTGAGTGCTTGGATGATGATGGAGAGAAGAGAATCTTGCGGGGAAAAAAGATGCCTACATCAATGATAATGGTTATAGCTATGAAATCTAAGTGCAGTTGCGGGAATGGGTGTCTATTATTTGCAGTGCATGTTTCCAGTGACAAAGAAAAGGATGTTGAGGATCATGAAGTCTTGAAGAGGTATCCCATTTTGCAACAATTTTAGGATGTGTTTCTAGCAAATATTTCAGAGTTACTGTCTTATAGGGAAGTGGAGTTCTATATTGCATTGGTACAAGGAGAAACACCAACATCAAAGGCACCTTTCAGGACGAGCACTTTGGAACTGGTGGAATTGAAGTTGTAGCTTAAGAAAATGCTTGATAAAGGATACATAAGGCCAAGTGTGTTTCCTTGGGGTGGACCAATGTTTTTGTGAAGAAGAAAGATGGTACTCTCAGGTTGTGCATGGATTACAAGAAACTAGACAAGGTGCCATCAAGAACAAGTATCCATTGCCAAGGATTGATGACTTGCTTGATCAGTTGAAGGGAGTAGCAATGTTCTCAAAGATTGACTTGAGATCAGGATATCATCAAGTATGTATCAAATAAGAAGAAATCTACAAGATTGCATCCCATACCAGGTTTGGAAATTATGAGTTTGTGGTGGTTGCTTTTGGTCTTATTAATGCTCCAACCAATTTCATGTGTTTGATGAACACTGTGTTGCGTCCTTATCTGGACAAGTTTGTGATAATGTTAATTGATGATATATTTATATATTGTAACAATGAGGATGAGCATTTAGAGCACCTAGCAGCAATAATGAGATTGTTGAGAAAGACTTAGTTGTATGCCAAGCTTAGAAAGTGCAGTTTCTTTCACACTGAAGTTCATTACTTGGGGCATGTGGTTTCCAAGGAAGGCATAATAGTGGACTTGGAAAATATTAAAGCTATAATGGAGTGGCCAACTCCTAGGAACGTGGATTACATCAGATCATTCATGGGATTAGCAGTTTATTACAAGAGGTTCATTAAGAACTTCTCACAGATTTCCTATCCTATTACATCTTTGCAGAGAAAAGGGAAGAAGTTTGAATGGAATGAGGAGTGTGAAACTAGTTTTGAGTGATTGAATAATTTTCTTACAAATGTTCGAGTCTTGAAGGTTGCATATCTTGATAATGAGTTTGTGGTATATACAAATGCTTGCAAGAAAGGAAATGGTGGAGCCTTGATACAGGAGGGACAAGTGGTATGCTATGAGTCGAGGAAGTTGAATGAGCACAAGCAGAACAATGTGACTCATGACTTGAGTTGGAAAAAATCATTCATGCCTTGAAGATGTGGAGGCATTATCTTCTTGGCTGGAGGTTTATTCTAATGAGTGATCATAGTGGAATGAGGTACTTGTTTGACTAACCCAATCTGAATTCCAGGGAAGCTAGATGGTTGGCTACTCTTAGTGAGTTTGATTTTGAGATCAGATACATAAAGGGAAAGGAGAATATTGTTGTAGATGCTTTTAGTAGGAGAGTGCAGGTGAATCATATTTCAGCTCTTAATTGTTATGGGACATATTTACAAGAGCAGATATTGTAGGCAGGACAACATGATGATAGGTACCAACAGTTGAAGCACAAGTTGCAATAACAGGGTGAAGGCAATAGGGATGAGGAGTATCACCTCACGATAGATGGTTTGGTTATATTCAGGAACAAGATTTATGTGTCAGATAGCAGTGAGTTCAAGAAGCTTATCTTGAGGGAGTTTCATTTCAAATCATATTCAAGTCACTTAAGATATCATAAGACATTGACAACAATTAAGAATTTCTATCATTGGTTGAACTTGAAGAAAGAAGTGGATGAGTTTGTTGCTAGATGTATGGAATGTCAAGAAGTAAAAGCAGAGTGTAAGCATCCAACTAGTCTATTACAACCGATCCTGATTCTATAATGGAAATGGGAGGTCATTTCCATAGAATTCATTACAGGTTTATTAAGGATATCGAAGAAGCATGATTCCATCATGGTTGTGGTTGATAGGATAAGTAAGGTAGCTCACTTCATTGTAGTTAAATCTACCAATTCATCTAGTTAGGCAGCTCAAGTATTCATTAGGGAGATAGTGAGGTTGCATGGTGTTCCCAAGAAGATCATATCAGACAGGGATACCAAGTTCACTTATCAAACAGGGATGCCAAGTTCACTTCCAGGTTTTGGAAAGAGTTATTTGTAGGTTTGGGAACAAAGTTGGCTTTCAATATAGCTTATCATCCATAGACAAATGAATAAACAATGGGGGCTAACAGGATTCTTGAGGACATGTTGAGGATTTAGGTCATGCATCAACAGACGAAGTGGGAGTAGTATCTTACACTCACAGAGTTTGCTTATAATAATGGGTATTAGGAGTCCTTGAGGATGAGTCCATTTGAGGCTCTTTATGGGTGGAGTTTTAATACTCCTATTAGTTGGAGTGATCTAGTGAACATGGTGTTGATTGGACTAGATATGTTGGGTGAGATGGAACATGATATGCAAGTTATGAAAAGGAATTTAAAGGCAACACAGGGAAAACATAAGAGTTATGCAAATCAACACAGGGCATTCAAGAAGTTCAGGTTGGGGAGCACGTGTACTTGTGCATCAAGTCCAAGAGAAGCTCCTTAAAGATTGGATCATGTGCCAAGTTGGCACCTTGGTATTGCGGGCCTTTTGAGATCTTTGAAAGGATTGGACTGGTGGCCTATAGACCCGCACTGCCACCGACATTGAAAGTCCATGATGTTTTACATGTTTCATTGCTTAAGAGATATATGCAGGATGTTGATCATGTGATTTAATGGTCTATATTGTAAGTTGAACTAGAGCGAGAATTCCAACCAGAACCTCAGTGCATATTGCAGTGGAAACAACTCATGCTTCAGAACTGAGCAATAGAGCAAGTTAAAGTGTGGTGGAAGTACTTTGGGCTCGATGAATCTACATGGGAGATGGCCGATTAGATGCAAGCTATGTATCCTTCATTATTTGTCGGTTCAAGCAAATGAGTTTTTGGTGTATGTATATATGTATATGGTTGTAAATACAACAATGAGTTATGTTATAAAGCTCCAATAAATGGTATGTTTTGTTTTGCTTTAAGCAAGTTTTCATTGTAAATACTGCATCAACCTATGTTATAAAGCTCCATAGAAATTATGTTTTGTTTTCAACGGTTTGTAGTCATTGGTGTCATAGAACACGAAGGAAGGTGCCCCACCAAGGGGGAGGGGTTTTTAACAACCCCAGGTTAAAGTTTCATGTAATAAAGGATCATAAAGGAAAAATAAGACCAAGGTCATGGGACACGTATTCCAAGCTGAATGTTGGGCAAACAATATAGTGGGAATAACTTTTAGTTTATTTATGGCTATGGAAATTGGAAAAGGCAAAGAGGCAATAATTGGAATTTATTTATGAAGATAAAGGAAAATAGGAGAAAAGGAAGGTGAAGAGACACATTTTTGCATGCAAGGCAAAATAGAGGAAAAATGAAGGAAAATGAAGAAAAAAGGAGACATCAGTAATAAGAAGGCATCAAAGGAACAATTCAGAGCTTTTGTAAGTTCAACTTGGCTCTCTCCTTTCATTCTCTCTCATACACTCTTGCACACTTAGAGTATTCTTGGAACATTTTCGCATTCACTTGGATTTGAGGAAAGGAAAGCAAAGGAAAGTGAGGAGAAGGTTGGATCGACAACTTGAGTAACATGATTTTGAAGGTAACAAGTTTCATGTGTGATTTCCTAGCTATGGTATGAATGCATGGTACATATAATTATTTATTTGGTTAATTTGTTGTCATTGGCATGGGTTTTGCCTGATTTGACAATGGTTTCAACCTTTACTTTGCATTTATTGGATAACCATGGTGTGATGGATTCATTATTGGTTGAGCTTTGGATTTCCAAAAGGTTTTGGAACTAGGTGAGGTTCTCTCATGAAAATTCCCAAGGGTTTGGGGTGGAGATGGTTTTCTTTGGGAATCCTTTGACAAGTAGGTCGGGAGAGGAAAATTCCTCAAGGTATGGTGAACAAATTCTAAGGCATCCAAGCTTGGTTTGATTTTTTGATCTTAGGATCGGTTTAGGTGAGATCACGATAGCTTGAGGGTGGAGGTGGTTTAACCTCTTGAGTCCCTAGTTGATTATGTCTTAGTTTATCCCATGAGATCCCACATCCATGCTTGGAATATGGCACTGGTGATTAGCTGAAAGAAAATTTTGTTTCAACGCAATCTATGGCTGAGTGATCCGTGTAAGTCCCTGAATTGGTTGGATTTTTCACAAGTTAATAAGAGTTATTTCATATTGTAATCTATGAGAGTTTGTACCAATTATTATGTCGATTTGATGCCTAATTTGTCATAATTACTATTCTAATTATATGTTGCTTATAAGCACGGTCCTATGATGTGCTCTAGCAATGGCTCTTGTTTATGATTTGATAAGTATTTGAATGATTGATGAATGCATAGGCTAACAAGTGTTGGTCCAACTACTTGAGAGGGCATTAAACCTTCTTGGTGATTCTCTGTTAAGAGATTTATGATCATATATGCATTCATGCCATGTAACTTACATGTCTACCATATGTTTGACGAAATGTATAATGTGTACTACGTAGTGTAGGTCAAGGTCTTACTACAAGTTTGAGTGTTTGGCATTGTTATCACCTCTATCATGATTCTGGAAAGTTACAGGTTGTTATGGGTAGTGGTCTGGCAGCTAGCTTAGAAAAGTGGCTCAGATCTTGGAACCACTGGCACTGAACTGGGGAATTTAGGTCGTTACTGCATGGAAGAAGGATTACGAGTGCAGTTATAACCTCATAACCGCATGCATGCTATGTTGTGGTTGTGATTAAGGTGTTAGGATTGTGGAAAAGCAGTTCTCGCTTAGGATCCGATCATCAGAGGTTGTGGACAAACTTCTGGGTAGTGTAGTGCTCCAGAGAGGTATCAATAAGTTTTCAGAATGTAGGCACCACTTCCATAACTGCAACTTGGAGGTCGGGTCATGTCATAGTAGCACTTAGCCTCACATTTACCTTGGGAGCTTGTAAAATAAGGTATATGTTGGGAGGGGTAGTTACACTTTCCATGCTTAATCAACCACTATATAGTTTCAACACATGGGAACACAAATGGATGGGCAATGAATTTTGGCAGCCAAGATCTCCCGACAGCTTTATACACCTCGAAATTTGGATCATATAGAGGTATGTTTTCCCTATGAAAGAGTCTATATACCTCTGACCATGCATACATGGTGTACTTGTCAATATTGCAAGTATTTTCCAATAACTCAAGACCATAAGAGCTATTGGGCTCTTCATCATTTGAGAACTCAACTACTAGGGATTTGCTAGTATATTTCCTAGATGTGGATATGGTCTTCCTAAAAATGTAGAGAGCTCCAATTATAGAGGTTTCCTTTGAATTTAGAATGCAAAAAATTAGGTTTTTAGGTTCCATGGTTGACAGGGTCTAATCGAAAAGAAAGTTATAGAGATGAGGAAAAAACAATATTGTCACACTCACAATCTTGACTAGGATGGTTGAGTGTCTTCCTATGAATAAAATCATTGAAGTATCGAGAGACAAGTTGGAGTTTCTATACAAGAAAGGCTTGCTCATGCCCTTGGATTTAAGAAATATAGAAATGGTCATGATTTTGAACAAAATTTTGGGCTGCAAGCCAAAGAACAACTAAAGATTTGAAACCTTAGGTCTTCTAGCAAAGAAAACTCTAGGTAGTGGAAATAAGTCGATAACTAAGGGTTGATAGGATTTTCTAAAGGATTTACTGCGGATAAATGTCCAAGAAAAAAGTTGCAAAGCCAAAAGAAAAGAAAATAACAAATGCTAGCAAGATTTAACATGGTACTGGGGTCAAGATGGCTAAGAAATAGGCGGAGATGTAGCTATCTAGGGTTCAAATGGCAGTTTCCACCCTCTAAGATTGTTATTGAAGTCATGCTGAGTGTTTTTTTTTCTTTTTCAAAGAGATGTATGATGTGCACAATGCACTCTAAGTCGCTGGGGAAATTAGGGTTGAAAATAACATCATAACAAAGCCCAAAGTTTAATACAATAATCTAAAACTCATTTACTTGGTCAAATTTACAACACAAAGATGATTTGCGTAGATAAAAATAATTGTCGGTAAATACAATGTTTCAAAATAAATTGTAAAAGTTAAAAACCATGATGAATCAACATAAAATTAACTTTTTGGGATGACATAAAAAAAACTAGCAATAGTTAAGGAAAGCTGAAGTGGAATTCCTCGTCACTGAAGTGATTTAACCTCTAGAAAAATATGGCCAGTTCGTGTGAGTGAAAAGGACCGCTACAAACTTCTTTTAAAGGGCTTCTCAAGCAACTTTTGTTGATTACTTGAGTATTTTCTTTATTAAATTGACTTTTACCTTTTGTTAACTCCAAGTAACTTAAAAACAAAAAAAAACTAAACAAAACAGCCTTGAAAGTGAGATAAAATATTGAAACTATCTTCTTATTGCTTTCTTTGAGCCTTGAAGCACCATTGTAACTCTCCACCAAGATTCAATCATGCACTATAACACCCCTTTCAGGACCAATGATGCACTAAAAAGGAGGAAAGATATCAAAAGATGAGCTCAAGGAAGAAAAATAAAGGTTGTGGCATTGGCTAGAGGGTCAATGGGGCATTGTAGCACTGAATAAAGGCTCACTGGGGCATTGTAGCACTGGTTAGAGGGCCATTGGAGCATTGAGCAGGCTTACAAGAGAGAAAATTAGACTTAAAAGGCCAAGTTTGGAGCCTATAATGCTCCCTTGAGGCTCAACAAGGCGTTATAGTGTTGTACTAATGCTCAAGAGGGCACTATATCAGTGTTGCAATAAACTTTTTGACAGAGAAACTCAAGACAAAGCTTTTCCCTGGGATGTCGTATTGGCTTAAGGGTTGTAGGACTGATATAGTGCTACCTTGGAGTTTATGAGGGCACTACACAAAAGTTTAGAGGCCAAAAACCAAGTTGTGGAGCTAATTTCAAGATCATGTCACTCGGATAAAGGTCTCTTGGGTGCTATAGTGTTGGATTGGAGCCCAATGTAACACTCAATTGCCTTACAAAGACTCAAAATTGCAAGGAAATCTAGATCAAAACCTCTCTTAGAAAGTTACCTTAGTTTGTTGAAGATTTGCACGATCCCTTTCTATTGTTGGGTTAGAGTTAGAGAGCCTTCCTACTATTAGATTGGTTATCAAGTCTCAACAAGCTTCCATCTACTGTCTCATATCATTTGATGCAGGAGCATCCAGACTTAGCCATCAATGTGATTGTATGTTCACATGTTGTGGCTAACAAGAGATGGATTTTATTGACCTAATTGGTCAAAATCAATTCTTAGGAGAGAGGGTTGGATCTCTCGAATTGATCTTTACTTCAATTATTGTAACAATTAAATCATTGTATTATTTTTAGAACAGGAGATAAGTGTTAGGATAGGTGTGTATCAAAGCTTGGGAATAGGGATTTAATAGTTGAGCTGATAAAAATAGAGATTGAGTTGTCAATAGGATAGGATTTGATCCATAAAAGAAAGGAAAAAATGTAATGATAGATATTGGATGGAATAGGAGAGTGAGTAAGCGAGAGATTGAGAGAGAGATAGGGTTTGCGAGTGAAACAAAGGTTAGACAAATTGTTGTAATCGAGCCAAGAGGGCCAAGACTTTGTAATTTCTATTTTATTGAAATAATTGATTAAGTGTGGCGTTGCGTATTATTCCTGGTGTGAAATTCTCTCGAATCTGTGTATCGGCATTTTGGACCCTAATCGGGTATTATTTTCCATTTTATGCATTTTATTGATAAGTCACAGTCGGTTAGCATTAAGGGTTATTCCAGGCTTAAGCGCTAAACTTTTGTTAAAATGTATTTATTAAAAGCACGTATTAAGCACGTGAGCAATATTCCCAAGTGGTAAGCAATATCTCGTGTGCTTAAAGAATGGTAAATGGTATTTCTCAAATTCACGCGATTAACCTAAGCTGGTGACACGTAGCATGGGAAAACCACTTTTCTCGCGCGCTCTCGACCTGATATCGATCATGCTAGACAATGTGCGATATTGCGTGGTAGCCGTTGGATCGGACAGGATAGATTGACAGTGGAGATCGACTTGGCTAGTTGGCGCACGATACATCGCGATATCCATAGGATTGGGTAAACAAATCAATGGTGCAGATTGAAGCGCTCGAGAGTGGAAAAGTCAAAGTGGGACCGGTGGTAATTGGTCAGCTTAATGGGACCCTTGAGAGGAAATACACATAAATAATCTTATTAACACGTAGCTGATTGGTTTTTAAGTGAACCATTAATCTAATTGCAGACTACCACATCAATTTTGGTAACCATCCACGTCATTTGGTATTAGAGCCCAAGGATTAAGTTTTTCTACAACAAACATGTCACCGAGGAGAGGAGATGGCATAGGTCGGGGGAGACTTGTAGCGAATGCATTTCTACTGGAAGAGATTCGAAACCTGTGTACAAGGATGGAGACAATGGAAACTGCTCAAAGGAGAGCACTTGATGAAGGAGATGCCAGTGCTACAGAGGAATCTTCTGAAGAAGAAGAAAAGGATGAAAGCGAAGCTACCAAAGTTCTCAAAATGTTGGCCAAAGTAAGTGGAAGACCAAAGGTGGAAATACCTTTGTATGACGAGAATCTCAATGTAGAAGAGTTGATGGACTAGATCAGTTCATTGGACAAGTATTTCGACTATGAGGAGGTTGATGACAAAAAGAAGGTGAAATTTGCAGTTACCAGATTGAAGGGTCATGCAACTATCTGGTGGGATGAACTACAAACATCCAGAGAGAGAAAGGGGAAGCCCAAGATTAAACAATGGGATAAAATGGTGAGTAGGTTGAAAGGTAAATTCATGCCAAAATATTATCAGTTAAATATTTTCAGACAGTTACAGAATTTGAGACAAAAGGGGATGACTGTCAAAGAATATACAAAAGAATTTTATAAGCTGATCATTAGAGCAGGACATGCAGAGGATGGCGTAAAAAAGCTAGCCAGATACATCAATGGCTTGAGATATGACATACAAGATGAAATCAGCTTGCTGAGTCTGAAGACAATTGAAGATGCCTATCAAGCAGCTTTGAAAGCAGAGGAGAAGATGTTGAGGAAACAAAATCAGAGGAACAGAGGGAAAAGTTCAGCAAGAGGTAGAGGAACTACCAGATCAAGATTTTAGCACCCTCAGGGTGAAGCAGGAGGTTCAAGTAGTAGACCACCACAGAGAGGAGACTTTAGTAGAGGAAGATTTGCACCTAGAGGAAGAGGTCGAGGAAGAGAAATTCGGTGTTATACATGTGGAGAATGGGGACATGGATCATGGGATTGTCCTCACAATAAAGCAAAGAATCAACGAAATGTGAATGTGGCTGAGGCAAAGGAAGAAAAACCTCAAATTGTAAATAAGGAAGAATCACCCGAAGCAGGAGAATATTTGTTATTGAAAAGGGTATTTCTTAAAGCAGAGAAAGAGATAGGAGAACTAGCTCAGAGAAAGAGTTTATTCAGAACTACATGCAAGTCCAAAGGAAAATGTTGTAAAGTGATAATTGACAATGGAAGCATTGGTAACCTTGTTTCTACAGAAATGGTGGACAAGTTGGGATTAGTGAAAACAGTACACCCTACTCCTTACATAGTATCATGGCTGCAAAAAGGACATTAGCTTATTGTGACAAAACAATGCAAAGTAGAAATCCAGATTGGTACTTATAAGGATGTGGTATTAAGTGATGTAATGCCAATGGATGTATGCCATGTATTGTTGGGAAGACCTTGGCAGTTTGATTGGAAAGCTATACATGATGGGAGAAGAAACACTTATACTCTAGAGAAGGATGGGAATAAACATACACTGCTGCCATTGAAGAATGAAGTAGACAAAGAAGCGCCTGGAAACAATGTTATGCTGATAAGTGGGAAAGAATTGCTGCAAGAAGTCAAGAAGGATGAACAGATACATTTTTTTGTCATAAGGAGACCTAAGGTAATTTTGACTTCCACAAACTTAGATGATTTATCTGAAGAAATCAAAACTCTGTTGAATGATTTTGCTGATATTATTGTGGATGAGCTACCAAATGCATTACCACCAATCAAGAGTATTAGTCGTCACATTGATCTAATATGTTGGGTCCCTATAATACTAGTGATTACCCCATTACTATTGTAGTTATACCCCTTATTAATATTGTTGTGCCCCCATTGCCCCCATATTGTTATTACTGTGCCCCATAGAATCCATCTATTGTTATTTTTGTGGCTTTATAATATTATTGTTAGGTCGGCTGGGTTATATTGTGACTCCTTAGACTCCAATATATAGAAAGGAGGTTTTGTCGTTTGTATCATCCAAGAATCGTTCATTTATGTAACGTAAAGGAGGTTGCCCCCTTGAAGAGGTTGAATTCTAAGGCGTTGATCTATCTTTTCTATCTTTTCTTGAGCTGGTTTCATAACATTTGGAATTAGAGCTTTGGATTCTAGGGTTTCGCTGCTCCAAACAGGTCATCGCAGAATTTTCACTATAACTTTTTTTTCTTCGATGTTTCAGAAGTTGAAAAAAAACCCATTTGAGAAGAAAGCGCGCTAAACCTCGGGTCCGAATTTTAGATCTTTTCGTGCTATATTTGCGGAGATATGATCTGAGGAATTTGGTCTTTTTGTAGAGTCCTGAATTACATTCCAAACAGGTGACCTGGGGAAAATCGTCATAAATTTCTCTCTAGGGATCAGATTGAAATTTCGTAAGAAGGTGTAGAAAGAGGACGAACTGTAGTTTCTTGTATGCATTTTTCAGATCCAAAGGTCGAAACAGTGACTCGTGGCACGTCGTACAAGTTTGCTCTACTGAACTAGTCTATAATCAAGTCACTGTGGGAGATTCCGCATAACTCTTCCTTGGAGAATCCAATTTGGATCAAACTGGTGGCATTGGAAAGAGGACACAGAGGGCTACCACAGGTTGCAATTTTAGAACTGGATGATCTGAAAGTACAAAGATACATTAGAGGCAATATCGAGCTCCTACCAAGTGAAAAAAAGGTGTGTAGATTCTTTTAAATTTTTGCTTAAGAGTGGTTTGAAAATTTATTTTGAAGGAATTCAAAGGGCTAGTAGAGCATTATTATCGGTAACTGATGCCCCGAGGAAAGAAAATGCAAACACCTAGTAAGGAACCTGAAAGCTCTAGCATGACTCATGAAGAAGAAGAAGAAATGCTATATTATATATCAAAATTACAAGAACAAGTGCAACAAGTGTCACTTGCACAAAAAGCAATAGAATCTAAGATGGATGGTTTAAGGAAAGATGTAGAAGCTAAGATGGATGGTTTAAAGAAAGGTGTAGAAGCTAAGATGGATTATTTAAAGAAAGGCGTAGAAGCTAAGATGGATGGCATGGAAGCTAAGGTGAATGGCATGGATGCTAAAATTGATGGCATGGATGATAAGATGGAAGAATTGAAGATAAATATGAATAAGTTGCTACAAGAAATGATCACTAATGGTGAAAGGGTACTAAATAAAACTCATGATGAGAAAAAAAGAAATGTTAATCATGATTCCATAGACTCTAATGTTGGATCGAAGACTCACCATATTCCAAAAATTGATATGAGGAAGTTTGATGGCAAGGATCCTGCCACATGGATATTACAGATGGAGCAATTCTTGGATCTCAATAATGTGAAAAACACACAAAAGGTACGTATGGCAACTTTATATTTGGAACCAAATCAGTTTGTATGGTATCAATGGCTTTGCTCTCGTAAACAATTTATCACTTGGGCAATTTTTACGGAAGAATTGATAGCACATTATGAGGATACAAAAAGCAACACTTTTTTTAGCCAATTGATAAGTCTCAACAAAAGGGTTCAATAATGGAGCACATTGAGGAGTTCCAAAAATTGAACATAAGGGTAAAAGATATTCCAGAGGAGCATAGGATTGATGTGTTCATAGGGTCTTTAAAGGATAATATCCAACATGATGTTCGCCTTTGGGAACCTGATTCATTAGAGAAGGCATTCAGGTTAGCAAGAAAAATGGAAAGCAAAATTATGGCAACCAGGAAGCATACCACTCACAACTATAAAGACGGAAGTGTTGTTGCCCCTAGTGTTGGTATACGACCAAAGTCCCACATTGACTAGAAGTGGGGAGGATCATGGGTATATAAGGATGGACAAATATCTCCATTGGTATGAGGCCTTTTGGGGTAAAGCCCAAAAACAAATCCATGAGGGCTTAGGCCCAAAGTGGACAATATCATACCATTGTGGAGATATGTGGTGTCTAGAGTCCTAACAAGTGGTATCAGAGCCATGCCCCAAAGTTAGCCAAGTGGATGAATCCTCAGAATGCCAAACGAAGGTGGTCGGCCCCTGTAATATCACGATGGGATCCGTGGATGAGTTTGGTTAGACAGGTGGTGTGCTTCGGATTCTTCATGGACGTGTCTTGGTCCCAACACGGTGAAGAGGAGTTGACCTGGATAGAGCAAGCTCTCGAGGCAGGTGGTGCTTCCATGTAAGGCATGTGCTTCCAACGCATTGGAGCGGAGAATCCTGGTTGGTAGAGAGTGGATGGATGGATAATCGTTTGAGGGGAGGCTTGATGGTCCTTTGTTCGAGGGGAGGATTGTTGGTATACGACCAAAGTCCCACATTGACTAGAAGTGGGGAGGATCATGGGTATATAAGGATGGACAAATATCTCCATTGGTATGAGGCCTTTTGGGGTAAAGCCCAAAACAAATCCATGAGGGCTTAGGCCCAAAGTGGACAATATCATACCATTGTGGAGATATGTGGTGTCCAGAGTCCTAACACCTAGTCTTCCACAACCTATAAGGTTGACACCTCAACAATTGGAAGAAAAAAGAGCAAAAAGGATTTATTACAGTTGTGATAGCAAATACACTAAAGGTCATAAGTTTGCTGAGAAGAAATTATTCTACATAGATTGTGAAGAGGAAGAAGAAAAGGAGCAAGAAAGGTCAAAAGAAGAGGATATACTCCAGGAACAAAGCCTAGATGAAGAACAAATAAATACGACCATATCTTGTAATGCATT
Source organism: Pinus tabuliformis (assembly GCA_031772625.1). NCBI lineage: Eukaryota > Viridiplantae > Streptophyta > Pinopsida > Pinales > Pinaceae > Pinus > Pinus tabuliformis. Next base: position 860,079,763 of record CM062809.1, read on the forward strand.
GGCGGGAATTACCACTCCTCAAACCATCAAGATAGAAGGACAAATCAAGAAGAAAAAGGTAACAGTGTTGATTGATTCAGGAAGCACCCACAATTTTATTCATTGTAAGGTAGCAAAAGAATTGAATTGCTTCCTATATCCGACACCAGAGTGTCAAGTGATGATTGCAAATGGAGGAACAATAAATTGCTCTGGAAAGTGCCATAATATCAAGCTATCCATGGGAGAATATGTATTGACTAGCCCAATGCTTTCCATTCCAATGGGAGGTGCTGATGTTGTACTAGGAGTCCAATGGCTACAATACTTGGGTACAATAGCTTTTAATTTTCAAGAACTTTTCATCAAATTTTCTACAGAAGGAAAGGAAGTTGAATTAAGGGGTATTGCAGGGAAACCATGAAAGATAATCAGCTCTAATGGTATGACAAAGCTTCTAAAAAAGGAACAAAGAGGTGTAATTGCACAATTATGTTCGCTAGATGTTTCCACATCGGAATCATCTATTTCTCTAGATCTCCAAAAATTCCTGGACAATCATTCCAAGCTATTTGAGACTCCCAAAGGTCTCCCACCTATGCGTGATCATGATCATGTTATTCATCTGATTCCAGGAAGTGTTCCTCCAAACATCAGGCCGTACAGATATCCCTATGTCCAAAAGAGTGAAATTGAACGTATGGTTGCAGAAATGTTAGAGGCTGGTATAATTCAACCAAGTCAAAGTTCTTTCTCTGCTCCAGTAGTATTGGTGCACAAGAAGGATGGATCATGGCGCATGTGTCCGGATTATAGGGAGCTCAACAAGCTCACTATTAAAGATAAGTTCTCCATTCCTGTCATTGATGGATTACTGGATGAATTGCATGGATCAATTTACTTCACCAAGTTGGATCTTCGTTCAGGATATCATCAAATCAGAATGACGACTGAAGACATTCCGAAAACAACATTTAGAACTCATGAGGGTCATTATGAATTTTTGGTCATGCCTTTTGGCCTTACCAATGCACCTTCAACATTTCAAGGTTTGATGAATTCAATTTTCAAACCATTCCTTAGAAAATTTGTGTTAGTATTTTTTGATGATATACTAATCTACAGCAAGTCTTGGAAGGATCATGTTGAACATGTTGACAGGGTGCTACAACTATTGGAGGAGAAACAATTATATGCAAAAAGATCCAAATGTTTCTTTGGAGTCCAAGAGGTGGAATATCTGGGTCATATTGTATCTCATGAAGGAGTTAAGGTAGACCCTAGCAAAATTAAATCCATTATGGAATGGAAAATCCCCACATCCATAAAGCATCTGCGAGGATTTCTCGGGTTGATAGGGTATTATCGCAAGTTTGTTAAGAATTATGGGAGAATAGCAGCACCCCTAACAACATTATTGAAGAAAGATGCATTTTCATGGACTCCGGAAGCAACAAAGGCCTTTGAACATCTTAAAGAGGAAATATGCCAAGCACCGGTCTTAGCTACACCAGACTTCACAAAAACCTTTATCGTGGAATGTGATGCTTCAGGAAATGGAATTGGTGCTGTTCTAATGCAAGATGAAAGACCCATTGCTTTTGAAAGTCGTCCAATCAAGGGAAAGTTTTTAAGCAAAGCTATTTATGAGAAGGAAATGTTGGCAATACTCCATGCACTTAAGAAATGGCGACCCTACCTAATGGGAAGACACTTCAAGGTAAAAACGGATCATGATAGCCTTAAATACTTTTTAGAACAAAGATTATCCTCTGAAGAGCAACAAAAGTGGGTCACAAAGATGTTGGGTTATGACTTTGAAATCATCTACAAAAAAGGGAAGCAAAATGTGGTGGCAGATGCACTCTCAAGAAAGGATGAGGATGTGGAAGCATTGTTGTGCGCCACTTCTATTATCCAAACAGATTGGATAAACGAAGCAAGGGAGTAATGGAAGAATGCCGAAGAAGTGTGGGCACTTATTCGAAAGTTACAACAAGATTCCAGTACGTCTGATACATTTAGCTGGCAAAATGATTCGTTATGGTACAAAGATCTCTTATACCTCTGTAAGAATTCCCAGCTAAAACAAAAGATTCTTATGGAATTGCACACTTCTCCCTTAGGAGGGCACTCAGGATTTTTAAAAACTTACCACAGGGTTAAGAAGGAATTTTTTTGGGATGGCCTTAAATCAGAGCAAGTTTGCCAAATAAAGCAGCATACTAGTTAACTCCTCAAGAAAATGTAGAAGTTGGGAGACAAGTGCAAGAATTGGTGGATAAGGGATTAATCAGAGAGAGTCTTAGTCCATGTGATGTACCAACAATAGTCAGTCCAAAGAAAGGAGGTGAATGGCGCATGTGTACTGATTCCAGAGCCATAAACAAGATTACTATTAGGTATAGATTTCCTTTACCACACATGGATGATTTGATGGATTGTTTAAGTGGGTCAAAGTATTTTACTAAAATAGATCTAAAGAGTGGATACCATCAAATAAGGATTAGAGAAGAAGATGAATGGAAGATTGCATTTAAAACAAATAGTGGGTTGTATGAGTGGTTAGTGATGCCTTTTGGACTCATTAATGCACCCAACACATTCATGAGATTGATGAATGAAGTCTTGAAGGAATATGCAGGCAAGTTTTTCATTGTTTATCTTGATGATATTCTAGTTTTCAGTAGAAGCAAAGAAGAACATCTGGAGCATCTTAAGTTGGTTCTAAGAACTCTGCGGAAAGAGAAACTACTAATAAATATGAAGAAATGTAGTTTCATGAAAGAAGAATTAATCTATTTGGGATTTGTAGTTTCTAAAGAAGGTCTGAAAATGGATCTAGAGAAAGTCCAAGCAATTTGGAACTGGCATATTCCAAGAAACATATTTGAGGTAAGAAGCTTCCATGGTCTTGCAAGTTTTTATAGAAAATTTATCAGAAGTTTTAGTCATATTTGTGCACCAATTATTGAAACAATCAAAGAGACTAATCAGCCAATCAAGTGGACAGAAGCAACAGACTGAAATTTTAAGTCGCTGAAGAAGAAAATTACAGAAAAACCAGTTTAGCTTTGCCTCATTTTGGAAAAGTTTTTCAAGTTGAAACTAATGCTAGTGGAGTTGCAATTGGAGCAGTTTTAAGTCAGGAACAGAGACCAATAGCATACTTTAGTGAGAAAATAAATGAAGCTAAGAAGAAATATTATTCTTATGATAGAGAATTTTATGCTATTGTGCAAGCTTTAAAAAAATGGAGAAATTATTTACTACCAAAAGAGTTTGTATTGTATTATGATAATCATGCATTACAGTTCATAAAAAACCAACCAAAATTAAACCAAAAGCATGCCAAGTGCGTAGAGTTTTTATAGAGCTTTACTTTTGTGATTAAACATACAAGTGGTAAGTTGAATAAAGTTGTTTTTGCTCTAAGCAGGGTAAATTTCATTGTGCAAGAATTAAAAGATGGTGTTGTAGGATTTAAAGAAATGGTTGATATGTATAAAGATGATGCAGAATTCAAAGATATTTATGCAGTTGTACAAAATCCATCAATTCATAATAGAAGCCAGTGGTTGGATTGTCTTATCCAAGGAGGTTTACTGTTTAAAGGTAACAAACTGTGCATTCCCAAATGTTCTATAAGGGAAAACATAATCAAGTAGAAACACAATGGAGGGTTATCTGGGCACTTTGGACAAGACAAAACCATTGCTCAGGTAAATGCTTTTTACTGTTGGCCAAATATGCAAACTGATGTTAAGAAATTTGTTGAGAAGTGCAGGATTTGTCAGCATGCTAAGGGGAGAAGCCAAAATACAGGATTGTACCGGCCATTACCAGTACTAGACCGACCATGGGATGCAGTTAGTATGGATTTTGTTTTGGGATTACCTAGAACTAAAAGAGGAAATGATTCCATTTATGTTGTGGTAGACAGATTTTCAAAAATGACACATTGCATTGCATGCAAAAAGACTAGTGATGCAACAAATATTGCTAATCTAATTTTTTCAGAAGTTGTAAGGTTACATGGATTTCCTATAAGTATTGTGTCTGATAGGGATACAAAATTTGTTGGGAATTTCTGGAGAACTCTTTGGAAGAAACTAGGTGCCAACCTTAGTTTCAGTTCAACATATCACCCTCAAATAGATGGACAGACCGAAGTGGTAAACAGAAGCTTGGGAAACATATTGAGAAGTTTAGTGTATCAAAATCCTAAGCAGTGGGATTTAACACTTGCTCAAGTTGAGTTTGCTTATAATGACACTCCAAATCGAAGTACTAGGATGAGTCCATTTTAGATTGTTTTTGGAATAAATCCAAGAGGTGTGTATGAGCTCAGAAATTTGGGCAAACAGGAGACAAGAAGTGCAAAGGTTGAAGAGTTTGCAGAGAAGATGCAAAGACTATAAGAAGATGTCAAAGACAGATTGCAGGGTGGAAAATACAAACAGAGAGCTGATATGAGGAGGAATGAAAAAGAATTCCAAGTGGGAGATCTAGTGATGGTGTACTTGAGGAAAGAAAGATTTCTTGTTGGGACTTATAATAAACTAAAGATGAAAAAGATAGGGCCATGCAGAATTGTGAGGAAGTTTTCAACCAATGCTTATGAAATTGAGTTGCTAGAAGGGATTGGAATATCACCTATCTTCAATGTTGCAGATTTATATCCATACAAGGAGACAGAGGCAGAGTTTCAGAAGGAACCTATAGAAGATTTAGTTCAGACTTTAAATTGGGAAGAACAAATACCAAAGACAGTCAAGAAAAAGGTGGAATCTGTTTTGGAGAAAAGAGTATCCAAAAGAACCAGAGGACAAGATTATTTTCAGTATCTAGTCAAATGGAAGGGATAGCCAATGGAGGATGCCAGTTGGTTAACAACAACAGAATTACAGAAGTACGGAGTCAATCCTGACAGTTTGATGAATGATTCTTTTCTTCCCTGGGAGTCTGATGCAGGAGCATCCAGACTTAGCCAACAATGTGATTGTATGTTCACATGTTGTGGCTAACAAGAGATTGAATTTATTGACATGAGTAGTCAAAATCAATTCTTAGGAGAAAGGGTTGGATCTCTCGAATTGATCTTTACTTCAATTATTGTAACAATTAAATCATTGTATTATTTTTAGAACAAGAGATAAGTGTTAGGATAGGTGTGTATCAGAGCTTGAGAATAGGGATTTAATAGTTGAGCTGATAAAAATAGAGATTGAGTTGTCAATGTTGTTAGGATAGGATTTGATCCATAAAAGAAAGGAAAAAATGTAATGATAGAGATTGGATGGAATAGGAGAGTGAGTAAGCAAGAGATTGAGAGAGAGAGATGGTTTTTGAGTGAAACAAGGGTCAAACAAATTGTTGTAATCGAGCCGAGAGGGCCAAGACTCTATAATTTCTATTTTATTGAAATAATTGATTAAGTGTGGCGTTGTGTATTATTCCTGGTGTGAAATTCTCTCGAATCTGTGTATCGGCATTCTGGACCCTAATCGGGTATTATTTTCTATTTTATGCATTTTATTGATAAGTCACAGTCGGTTAGCATTAAGGGTTATTCCAGGCTTAAGTGCTAAACCTTTGTTAAAATGTATTTATTAAAAGCGCGTATTAAGCACGTGAGCAATATTCCCAAGTGGTAAGCGGTATCTCGCGCGCTTAAAGAATGGTAAATGGTATTTCTCAAATTCACGCGATTAACCTAAGTTGGTGACACGTAGCACGGGAAAACCACTTTTCTCGCGTGCTCTCGACCTAATATCGATCGTGCTAGACAACGTACGATATTGCGTGGTAGCCGTTGGATCGGATGGGATAGATCGACAGTGGAGATTGGCCGGGCTAGTTGGCGCATGATACGTCGCGATATCTGTAGGATTGGGTAAACAAATCAACGGTGCAGATTGAAGTGCTCGGGAGTGGAAAAGTCAAAGTGGGACCGACGATGATTGGTCAGCTTAGCGAGACCCTCGGGATGAAATACACGTACATAATCTTATTAACACGTCGCTAATTGCTTTTTAAGTGAACCATTAGTCTAATTGTAGACTACCACATCAATTTTGGTAACCATCCACATCATCATTAAAGGTTGATCACACTTACAAGATCTAACCAAGACTTGCAAGATAAGTCTCTAGGTTGACTTGGCTAGGTAGGCTCCCTAATCCATCCAGGCTTAAGGTATTCAAAGAAATCAGTGAGGGTTGTTGTTGTAGCTACAACAATTGGCGAGTCACTGGAAAGATCCTTGAATCTTTGAGTATTGTCCAAGAATCTATTCTAGATCACATGTGATTGGTATTCATGTAATATTTATTGTTCCTGTCATATGGGTAACACTACATAACATTGTGGAATGTTGAATTACATGACTTCTCCTTTCTTGGTTTGGTTGTAGCTTGAGGGTAGACCAAAATGATATAAACTTTGAGAGTTTGGAGACTTTTGTGGTGAGGATTTGGAGAGCTTTGAGAATTTGAAAATCCACAGTATCCATTTTTGAGTCGATGTTTTGAGTCTATAACAAGACTCATCATGAGGACAAATTTGCAAAGAAGAGAAGGGTATAAAGGAAATAAATAGGGGATGGACTCAAGAAAAGAGAGAGGGAGAGCCGACCAATAGAACACTAATCTAAAATAATGAAAAAAAATGCATTATTTTAATGAAAAAGATATAAAACAAAAAATATTATTTTTATTATTTTTATATAAATTAGAATAAATTTATTATTATTATTGGAATTTTTATTAAGAATAATTATTAAAAGCTAAAGTTAATAATAATGTTTTATTATTATTAGTATTAGTTATAATGTTATTAGTAATAATGTTTTTGTTACTAATAATATTATTAATTAATAATTCTAATAATAATAAAGCTAATTATTATTAATTTTATGGTCTAATAATAATTATAATTGATAATAATAAAAAATGATATTAATAATAATAATAATCTAGGAATTTTATCATATTATATAGGATGAAAGAGGCATCATGAAAAGGAAAAATCATGATAAGATATTTTATGGAAGGGAATTATGTGTTGATATAAGGATATAAATGGGCCATTAAAATATTAATAGATTAGAATTAATGATAAGTGGATAATGAATGGATTAAGAAATAGGATGAGAGAGGGAGGATCGAAAATGAATAGGGTACAAAATGCGGAGGGAGGGGCGGGGGGAGGGCGGTGGTGGGGAGGAAAGAGGATATATGTAGAGAGAAAGGGATCAAAGGGAAGAGGAAGGTAATGGTTTATGTGATTCAATTTTGCGGGGAATAAGGGTATCCAGTTTCTACTTACTTCCAACCCTCATCTCTAATGAGATTATGAGGAAGCTTAATGATTTCAAGGGCTTCACGCATTTTTAATTATACTTATGATTTATTTGGCGACAACCTTAGTGTCTTCAATGCAGATATGGTGAAAAGTCTTTGTTGAATGCTTCGCAAGCGCTGAAGATCGATTTCTACCATTTTTTATGTCTGCGCCATGCTCTTTTAGTCTAATTTTGAAGCACCTTCTTGTTTCTCCAATATAACAATTTCCACATGAACATATGACTTTATAAACACCCTTATGCTGGAGGTGATTAGGGCGATATTTAACTGATCTCATCCTTTGTCTAATGGTTGATAGGGGCTTGAAATAGGTTTCAATATCTTTCTTTTTGGGAATCCTAGCCAAATTTTGAAGAAAGTGTAACTAGGTTTGGTATTTACAAATGCAATTTTGATCTTTGTACTTGCCAAGAAAAAGAAATACTATTTTTGTAAATTATAAGAATGAGTTTCTTGCTTATTCTATAGGTCTAGGAAACTCAAAGAGTCGAAGACATGTGTAAAGAGCTCTTCTTGAGCATATATGTAATGTATATGAGTCAACCTAGTGTCTAGATCAACCCTCCAAGACAAGCACAATCCTCTTGATGAAGGCAACAATCAAAACGATGAAGAAAGCAATTATGTTGGTCTATAAAATCAAATTAAAGGGTGTCATGTCAGCTTGCATTAAAGATACAACTTTTCATTGGCTCAGGTCGGCTAAGTATGGAGGGAAAACCACACTATATACCTAGTTGGGGTATCTGCAGAAGACAACAAAGAAACTGGGACTTGTCTGAGATTTTTGGAAGTCTATTACAAGATCTCGAATGGCACAATAAGTATAGAATCTTGTACAATTGGGACAATAATTTATGATGTATACAATGGTACTGTTAGTGTCAGTCTTTCCAGCCTTCCTCCAGTGATCCAATATGCTCTTACAAAGTGGTCTCAGAGTGTCAAGGTCAAATTTTGTCATTTCAGTGAGTCTTCAAGCAAAATTTGGTCACTAGGCATTAGGTCTAGGGTTTGCTTTCACTCTTTTCAAAATTGCCCAAATGCCAATCTATGTCACTATTCAGCTGAGTCTAACATCATTCATAGGGTTTTCATTATCATGTCAAGTTCCATTGGGTCATTTTACAACTTATTCATGCTTCAGTTATGCCTTGGCAAGGTTCATTTCCCTCCCCTAGGGTTTTGGAGGTAATTTCTCTTGGACGGTCAAATCATCGGTAAAAATTGTATCCTAATGTTCATACACCTTCCCCTATCCTTAAAGTACCTTATCAAATGCTTCCCATCTCTGAGATCCCCCAAATTCCTCATTTTCGCACAAACCCTAGTTTCTTGCTACAACTTGGCAATTTTCTAGGTTGGGCCTGTGCTTTGCCCTTTTGGACCCCTTCCCCTCATTCAATCTCTGAGATTCCACTTCCCCCTACTTCATAACATCCCTCCCTACTTCCAAAAATTTCCCCAAGAATTTAGAAGCCTCTTATCCCCTTCATTTCGCTTCATTTCGACAAAATTCCTTGTTTCACACATCGGGACAAGTTTCACTCAAAAGATGTTTCAGAGCAATCAAAGATGAATTTTGAAAAACTGAGAGAGGTTTTTGTCTAGAACATGACAAATAAGAAAAACCTCCCTCACTTTTTACACAGGTGTCATGGTTTTATATAAATGTCAAAAATACAATTGCCTCGGGAGAATTGATGCACCTCTGAAGTGACCTTGGGAAAATCAAGTTTTCTCCTAGCTTGGTTGGCCAAATGGCTTTCTTGATGATTCCAATGATAAATAGACACAAAGGGATTTCCAATGAGCTATCATGAGCTCAATTTGGAGTTGAGTAAGGCATTCAAAAGTTGACTGCAACAGCGCTCTGCCTTGAGGCAGCCTCATTTGGCACATTTTGACCAGTCTTGGGAGATTTGATTTTTGACAGGGAAAATGAACTCCAAATTGAAAAATTATAGTTGGGTTGGAAATTAGACTCAAATGTATTTCCAACGAGCTATCCTGCGCCTGATTTTGACACCGGGAAGGCCTCCAAAAGCCTCCTGCAAAATGAACTATGTAGCTGGGTGCGCACTACGCATCAGGGAGGGCGCGCTACGCATCAGGCTGCCTTTCTCAGTGTTATTTTGCACGTGCGCTACACGTTAGAGGGGCGCTACGCGTTGGGTGAGGGGCGCTACGCGTTGGGTTTTTCGCTCAACAAACTGTCAGCAAGCTATCAAATCGACTTTTCTCTCAAGCAAATTGCAGGTAGGCCTCTCCTTCATGGCTAAATTTGGTTTTGCAAGTTGAATGAGAAATTAATATGTTTAAATGCCATAAAAATGAGAAGTCAAAACCCTACTTTGATGTGGAAGATTTAAAGCCTTTATGGTGCTAGGGTTTCAAATTTCTTTTGCTGTCCAAGGTTGCCCATTTGTAATCCCTCTTTTCCCTTATTTCCATCAACATTCTCCTTCAAAGTTTCCCATAAAATTTCATACTCTAAAATCCCTAAAACTTACTACATTCCCAAACCCCATTTCCACCTTAAAGTCCCACAATATTATAATTTCCCATGTTGCTTTCCCTAAATTCCTTATTTTTGTTTATTGTCCCTAATTCCCTCATGTTCCCCTTTCCCTAACAATCCCCTTGTATTTATGTCCCCTTGGTGACAGCATTTGAAAAAGTCAAACAACAGTTAATTGGGTGCAAAGTCAGCATTACATTTCAGCCATCTTGCCTTCAAAACCATGTCAAAAACTGAATCAGATTATCGGCAGAGTTATGACAGTGATTCAACACCAGAGATAGAAGTGCCAAGGAGGCATCACAAGGGTGGTAAAGGTGGTCGGCATGTCAGGGAGGAGCCCACCTCTTTGGCTCATTTGCAAGCTTGTCCACTTGCAATGACATGTTTTCAGTATCAATCATGTTTTGAATATTTGGAAAAATTGTTGGCAAAAGCAAACAGGGACAAGGATATGCTCTGACATATGAAAAATCATTATTGGGCCCACATGCATGTTTGCAAAGCGAGAATGAAGGTTCTTAAAGGACGATTGACCAAGGCATTAAAACGGCGAAAAAGGCCCGATCCACTCCAAATTTTGGCCGAAGCCTCCTTGAAGGAGCATGGCACTTAATGATACACCCCCAGCTCAAAATTCAGAAAATTTGGAGCAATTTTGAATTTTTTTTGCTAAAAACAGGTTTTTGCCCTCAACGCGTAGCGCGCCGCGCGCTACCCTTAAGTTGGGGAGGTCCATTTCACAAAAACTCAGCATTTTTGGATTTGTCATGACAAATTACACTTGCTCAGCCACTGCCAAGACATTTCATGGAGATTTGAGCCCCCAAAAGGTCAAAAAACAAGCAAAAAATGACCTTCTGCCACTTTTTGGACACACAGGAAGCAGTCTTGGGAGATTGCATTTTTGGAGGGGCAAATGGCCACCAAATTGAGAAATTCTACTTGGGCTGGAGAGTAGACATCCAGACCTTTCCAACAAGCCCACTTGTGCCTCATTTGGATGCCGGGAAGTGCCCCAAAAGTGGGCTGAAAGGTGTGCTACACGCTGAGAAATGGCGCGCTACGCATCATGACATTTTCTCAATTTTTCACCTTAAGCTCATGAAAACGCAGCATTTGACCAGTTTTGACTTTTTGGTAGGATTTTTCATCCTCCTTGATGTAATTGATGTAATTTCATGTTGAAATGACACTTTTTTACCTATTCTAGAAGATTCATTCATAAAATGGCAAAAAATTAATGAATGAATTGGTTTCCTAGCTTATAGAGGCAAGTTGTTTTGATTGCCTAGATTGTAGTGCTCAGTTTAGAATTGGTTGAAACAACTCCTAAGATGATGAGCTCGACCCCTAGAGGCAAGGAAATGTGTTAGCTTGCCTATATTATGTACTTTCTTAGTCATTTTCATGGTTGGACTCTTGAGGGATAAGCTTAGACTGTATTACTCTTTGTATCTCTGCAATTTTGGCAAAGGAAAGACCAGGGTTTTGCAGCACTATTTGGGATTCCTGTGGTGATTTGTGTTGATGGTGTGTTTCTCTCATGTACTTGTAAGTTTGGTATCATTTTCCTACTCTTCTCTTCTGCAAATTAAGTAAATGAAGTGTTAAGGTAGAATTCATGGTTTCTATGCTCCGCCTTTAAGTTTGCTTAATATCTATGTTTTCATCTGTTTAAGGAGAACTCTCGATGGTTTCTTGCTCTCCTTAGCTCCTCACCAGTCATATCTATCCATTCACTTATTTCAAAGGCATCAAGACAATCTCCTACCTTGCCCCAAAAAGACCTCTGCAAAAACTGTGTCTCATCCCCGCACCCAAAATTGTCGTGCTCAGTTTTCCAACAAAACCTTAAAAATTTGAAATCAAACTTTCCCTATCAGTTTACTAGCCTAAAATCAATGTTCTTTATTGGTCATCTTAGCCCTTTGAAGGCCTTTTGCCGAGATAGACTCGGAGAGAGCCCTCTCCTGTCCTCGTAGGGCTAGCTACGAGGCTAAGTGGTTTGATGTTGCCTTGGATTTTGCCTTCCTCAGCCTGAGGCAAATTCGAGCGCTAACAGGTACAAAACTTCGGTTGAGTACAGGAAGGTTCATTCTCGGGTACCTTTGCAATCTTCATGGACAATTACAGTGAGACAAATTATAGTCTCAACATATATATGATGATGCTCTCGGTGCAAGGAAAAATAATCTTACTATCTCAGCATGGTTAAGGACCACAACGATCCCATAAGTAGCATAACATAGTCTCGACATACCTGTTATGGAGAGGATAATACACTCTCGACATACTCACAGTCACAGTCTCATTGTAATGATAAGAACCTTGATGATCCCACATGTGCAGCATAGAAGTAATCTTGTAAACACTGTCAAGATCTCAATGAAGACAACGTATGTACAAAGACCTAGTTGACATGGTGATGATCTAAGTAAAAGTGCAACAATCATCTAGGTGAAGATGCAGTTATGGATCAACTGTAATATAATAATGATGACCTCAGTGAAGCAACAGTGATGAAAATAAACTCAGCAGTAATGAAGAAGAGGATTGGTGTATTGGTATTGGAGTGGTCTAGTAGATTAAGGGTCATGGTATTAGTATTCGTCATTTGGAATCTCTATAAGAAGAATTTTATGTGGGTTTTCCACTCCAAGAGGGAGGCGTTTTGGCCCTTGCAGGATGCCAACATCTTGTGTTCTTGTCACTTTGTTTTGGTAGCTATTTGATGAACTAATGAAGACACTCTAATACTAATAAGTGAATATTGGAATAAGAAGAAAATTTGAAAAACAACTCACAAATAGTTATCATGCCTAGAATAATATCATTAATTCTAACTGCCCTATATTCTTCAACACCAGCTTGTCTGTGACTCCCTGAATGTAGGGTATATAAGTTATTATGTTAGCACTTTGGGTGCTAAATCTAGCTCTTTTGATGGTCTTGATGATGTCCCTATTTTTATATTCGATGTTTGAAAAGACCTTTCTTAAATATTCAATTTTTTCTTTAGCATGAGAGGTGTCTGATATTCTAAAAGCTCTTGTGAAAAAAGTCCTAAGTACCCCCATTTTCTGTGATGGGTGATGGTGTGAGTCCACATGTAGGTAGTTATTAGTGTGCACTTTCTTTCTGAACACCTTATGTCCAAGAGATCCATCTTCATTTCTAATGAGGAGAATGTCTAAGAATGGTATATTGTTGTTTTCTTCAACATCCATTGTGAACTTGATGTCTTTAGGTATACTATTGAGGTGGTCTAGAAATTTACTTAACTCCTTATCCCCATGTGGCCAATTGACACTAGTGTCATTAACGAACCTTATCCAAAATTTAGGCTTCAACAAGAAAGTGTCAAGAGCTTTCTTTTCAAATTTCTCCAAAAAGAGGTTGGCTACTATAGGGGAAAGTGATGACCCCATAGGTACTCTAGATTTTTTCTCAAATAATTCACCTTGGAAAGTGAAGAAAGTGGAATGAAGACATATTTCGACAAGTTTTTCAGTTTGGGGATCCATGACCTCTTTTACAACCTGTAAAACTTCCTCTAAAGGTATCTTTTTGAAGAGTTGGACAACATGAAAACTTACAATTTTATCACCAGGATCCAACTTTTCCTTTTTTAATGAATTCTACATAATGGTTAGAAACTTTAATGAATGAGCTGGTTTGGCCAACAAGAGGTACCAGGGTGCTAGCAACATATTTTGTTAATTCATATGTGGGCATCCCAATGGTGTTGACGATAGGTCTGAGAGGGGCACCTATTTTATGAATTTTTGGGGATTCATAAATTCGCGAAGTGATTTCACTATCAGGAGATAGGTGCTTCTTCACTCTTTCGTCCAGGTTTGAGTCCTTGATCGTTTTTTTAAGAATTTTGGTAATTTTAGAAATAGGGTTATATTTAAGCTTCTTGTAGTTGCCACTGTTATAAAGATGGTCTTTCATTTTGGTGATGTATTCATTTCTATCCATAACCACTGTTGCCCCTCCTTTGTCTGCTCTCAGGATGACAATGTTGACATTGTTCCTTAAGCTTCTTAGGGCTCTTAGTTGTTCATGGTTTGAATTGCTTTTTGGAGGCCTTCCTTTTCTTAATATGACTGCACATTCTTGTTTGACTTTCTCTTTATATTCATCCCTAAGAGCTTGAATCCCATCTTCAAGATTACAAATAATTTCTTCAAACATAATACTTTTGGAGTTTATCGTAAATTTAAGTCCTTTATTTAGGACTTCCACTTCATCTTTTACTAATTCATACGAAGATATATTTACTACTTTTTTTCTTAAGCAACTAGGAGTGTAGATAGAAACCTGGTTGGTCACATTTGTTAAATTAGGTTTTTCTTTGTGATTGACTAAATTGCTAAGGGAGGAAGTAGCCACGTTATTATTATTAATGTTTATTAAATTCTAATTTGCGTTATTGGAACTTGTGCAACAAGGATCAACGTCGCTCAAGCAATTTTTGATTATTTAAGGTCATTAAACTAAATTGCTAGGGGAGGAGCTAGTAGTGTTCTTATTATTTATGTTTATTAAATTGTGACATGCGCTATTGGAACTTGTGCAGTTAGGATCCTCATGTATTTCATGATTATTGAAGGTCATTGATAAATGGTGTTGCTGTTGACGTTATTTACACTAAATTCTCCCATCTTTGTTGTAGAAACGCAATATGTGTTATAACAGGTTCCACACCAATATATTTGTTGGAGTGAATTTTGCTAGATTTTGAAGCTTCATAGGTCGTAATACCTCAAAGTCTATCATCACTGGTTCTGCGAGAATGGCTAATACGTTGGTCAACTGTGGTATCTATTTAACCATTATGATTTTTGCTGAGGCCTCATGTCATCCTAACGCAGTTTCCAGATCTCCATGATAGATTTGTGTTTAGGTTGTTATGTGTGTTTGCTGCGTTTTTAGAATTTCAACAACCTGTTACACGAGACTTCAACATATTAGTCTTCTCATTTTGTCTCTCTCATGCTAAGTGTCTTTCTCTATATACTTTAAGAGTTGTTGAGGCATCAATGATAACCCATAGGTCATATCTGATTGTCGATGCAAGCTTTAAATGACTTTTGAAGGCTACAAAAGCCAGATGGTCAAGAAAGAATATGGTTCTATGGCTTTCATGGCATATGAGGGATATGATAAGCCGGTCAAATGCTCTGTTGGCTACGAAGCGTTTTGCGAAAGCGAAGGAAGGAACCAAGTTAAAATCACAACAATGTTTTAGAAAAAATATATCAACTTCTCTTCTTTGAATTTTAACCCTAAGTTTTCAAGATTACAAATCTCAGTCAAACTGTCCCTTTAGTACATGGTACTAATGAGATTTTAGAGACTTATGTGGTGAGGATTTTGAGAATTCGGAAAATCCATAGTATCAATTTTTGAGTTGACGTTTCGAGTCTATAACAAGACTCATCATCAAGACAAATTTGCAAAGAAGAGAAGGGTATAAAGGAAATAAATAGGGGATGGACGCAAGAAAAGAGAGGGAGATCTGACCAACAGAACCCTAATCTAAAATAATTAAAGATAGATATTTTATCTTATGAAAAAAGATATAAAACAGAAATATCTATATATATATATATATATATATATATATATATATATATATATATATATATATATATATATATATATATATATATATATATTATTTATATAAATTAGAATAAATTTATTATTATTATGGGCATTTTTATTATTAATAATTATTAAAAGTTAAAGTTAATAATAATGTTTTATTGTTATTAGTATTAATTATAATGTTATTAATACTTTCCAAGGCAATCACACAGCTCATCACGAACTGACCTAGGCTCCCGTGAGCTCCCCTGAGCTGCGCGCTCCTGCCCCAGGTGCACTCGCGGGCCTCAACAGCCTCGCGTTCTCTCTAAGCGACCTCTTGCTGCGTCCATGGAGACATCAGAACCATCGGAGGATGGAGATCCTCCTCCAGGAAATCTCTCTAAGCATGAAGAAAACGCAAATGCCTTTGCATCCCTGATCTCAACCATTGGCCCTCCAAAAACCAGACCATCGATATCCAAGTTTGTGAAGAAACTCGAAGATATCCCAAAGATCTCTCTCCCTTTGTCTCTTCCTCGTTGGGCGACGTTATCTCTAGAAGAAAGGGGATTGGTTGGCCAGTTTATAGGACTATGGCCATCCCCTCATTTAGTTCAGAAATGGGTTGAAAGGAACTAGACCTCTTCAATAAGCGGAAAAATCTCCATAAGATTTTGTGGAAGAGGGTATTACACCTTTCACTTTGAAACAAAGGAAGATCGAGACTTAATCTTTAGAAATGGCCCATACTTCATGGACATGCATGGGCTATACCTAAACAGATGGACTCCTGACTTCGATCCTGAAATGGATGTTCCCAGCGTTGTGCTGGTTTGGGTAAGACTTCCTCACCTTCCTCTCCATTGCTGGGGAGATGAATCTGTCAAGGCCATCAGGAATGTTGTGGGGAAGTATATTGATAGATGCGAACCAAAAGAGAACATGCATGCATGTGCGAGGATTTGTGTCGAAGTGGACCTAGGGAAAGGCCTTCCGGAGGCAGTAAAGATCAAAGTAGATCAATGGATGCACATACAACAGCTGGACTATGAGCAGATACCGTTCAAATGCAAGGTATGTCATGAATACGATCATTTTGCAAATAGATGTCCAAAAAAACAAGAAAGTGAAAACCTAGAAGAAACTGATGCAAAATGGGAACATGTTAAAAAGAAGAAATTGGCAAACAAGTAGCCTCTCTCCTCAGCAAGTCAGCCACAGATTCACCCAGATCCTTCACCATCATCCCCCATCTTAGCCCACCCCCCACAAATCCTTCTTCCTTCATCAACACCAACCCATTTGGTCCTCTTGAGGAGCCTTCTATCCCTCCATCACCCCCCACCTCCCCCCTTCACCTCTCCCCTTCCCATATTCCCTCCCCCTCAATCTCTATTACCCATCACAACCCCCCTCCCCCTCAGTGGACAAAATTTTGGCAAGAAACCAATTTAAGGAATCTCTCCAAACCTTAGATCATCAAAAGAAGGCAGGAAGAAAATCTAACAAAGAGCTTAGAGATGAAGCGACAATAAAAGAGATGGCATTGGGAACGCAACAGTCCATGGATTACTTATTTGGGAAAAACTCCGGGAACAATGGGAAAAGCTAAAATCATCAAAGAGGGAAAGGTCCCTCAACCCAACAACCAAATAAATAATGATTGTGGTCTCCTGGAATTTCCATGGTTTGGGGACACGTTTTAAAGTAAATTCAGAAAAAGATACATTAGGAAAGGAATACCTAGATATCCTTATGCTTTAGGAGACCAAAACTAGTTGCCAGGACTTAGAAAAAATGATAAAAAAAAATATAAAAAATTATGAAGGAACAGCTCAACAAGCCATAGGGGCCTCAGGGGGAATTTGTACACTATGGAGGAAAGGAAAATGGGAGCTGCTACAACAAAAAAAGGAACAACACTGGATTAGAACATATTTAAAAGATACAACCACCAATGAGAAATTTTGCATCGTTAACATATATGCTCCTAATCACTTCAGGGAAAAAGAACAATGCTGGAATACGGTTCAAGAAACCTTAAATGAAACTCATAACAAGAAAATAATATTGGGAGGGGATATCAATCTTGTCCTAAATGTAGAGGAAAAGTTTGGAGGGACTTACCATGCAGACCCCTCAAGGGATGCCCTCGAATCCATTATGGAAAAAAACAATCTAATAGACATTCCACCAAACAACGGTAAGTACATGTGGAACAATAAAAGGGTAGGAAAAAACAATATAAAGGAGAGACTGGATCAGATTCTGGTTCAGGACAACATCATCTCTAAATACAATTCAGCAAGATCAAGAATAATTCATACAACGACATCAAACCACAAGCCGGTTGTAATTACTATGGGGCTGATGGACAATCAAGGTCCATTACCTTTCAAATATTGCCCAATATGGAACAACAATAAAGAATTTAGAAAATTAATTAAGGAAGTATGGTCTCAAAAGGTCATGGGGTCTCCTTATTATGTGTGGGAAACCAAGCTCAAAAATTTGAGAAAGGAACTGAAAATTTGGGCCAAAGAAAACCAAAAAAAGAAAGTTTGAGCTATTAAAAAATATGGAGAAACTTCAAGAGGAAAAAGAAAACAAGGAGGAAGACAAAGAGGATCAACTCCAGGAAAAGGGTCTCTTTTGGGAAATATATAGAGAGAATCGAAAGAAGAGGAAGAGGTGAGATTAAAGTCAAGAAGCCTGTGGTTAAAAGCAGGGGATAAAAACACAATTTTTTTCATAATACTATGAAAATTAGAAGAGCCAGAAATCAGATTGACAAAATCCAAGTAGATGGACAGGAAATTAGAGGAGCAGTTGAATTAAAAAAAGAGGCTCATAAACATTTCAAAAATCTCTTAACAGCAAATGGAGAAATAATAGATTATGAAAGCTTTTTGCAGCATGTCCCAAACAAGATAAGTGATAGGAAAAATGTGGAAATCATGAAAGAAATCGCAGAAGAAGAAATAGAGGCAGCAGTTTGGAACCTCCATCCGGATAAGGCACCGGGCCCGGATGGTTTCACAATAGCATTCTACAGGCAGCATTGGCAGATAATAAAAAAGGATCTAGTAAGAATGATAAGGAATGTGTTTAAAAAAAAAAAATGGGAGGTTCCACCAAATCCTCATATCTGGCATTAATCCCAAAGGATGTTAGACCCTCCACATTTAGCAAATTTCGACCAATTTCTTTGTGCAACTCTTCTTATAAAATAGTAACGAAAATAATAGCCAACCGAATAAAGAAAGTTCTTCTGGAGATAATTTCGGAAAATCAAGGAGGCTTTGTACCAAATAGACAGATTATAGACAATGTTCTGGTGGTCCAGGAAGCTCTCCACTCAAGCTTGTTGAAAAAAGAAAAGGGAATCATCATAAAATTGGATATGGCCAATGCTTTTGATCGGGTAAGTCTTCCCTACCTTACTGTTGTCTTAAAGAAATTTGGCTTTTCAAGTGAAATCATTGAGGTAATCAGTGCCTGCATTATGGGACCTTGGATAGCCCCTTTGATAAATGGAAGACTGAGTGAGTTCTTTCAAAGCTCTAGAGGGTTGAGGCAGGGATGCCCTCTCTCACCTTTCCTATATATAATAATGGCTGATTTGTTAAGTAGAGCTTTGGAAAAGAGAAGGAGAGAAAGAACTCTAACTGGGTTGCACATCTCCCATGGAGTTAAAAGCATAAATCACTCCTTGTTTGCTGATGACACTTTGTTGTTGGGTGGAGCTTCATGCATAATTGCCCAAAGATTTAAAAAAATCCTAGATAAATTTATGGAGGTCTCGGGTGGTCTCTTAAACAATGCAAAATGTAGAATATATGGCTGGAACACCACCTCTCGCATCATGCAAAGAATATCTCAGATTCTTGAGATTCCCATACAGGCAATTAGAGCCATTTCTTTTACCTTGGACTTCCCATATCTAAAGAAAACCTTAAGGCTGAGTTGTGGAGCACACAAACTGAAAAGATGAAGGAAAAAATCCAAAGTTGGGGAATGATGTGGTTGAACATTGCAGGCAGGGTGACTCTAATTAAAGCAATGCTTACTACGTTGCCAATATACCAATATGCCACAATTCTGGCTCCGGCCAGTATTCACAAACAAATGGAATTAATAATCAAAGGTTTTCTTTGGCAGGGAGGGAAAAAGGAGACCAAAAAATTCAGCTTGGTAAAATGGGACCATGTAATTTTTCCCTATGAGAAGGGAGGCTTATCTATAAGGCTGCTTGGATTGATGAACGTTGCCCTAGGAGCTAAAATTATATGGAGAATGATAACTGGTAAGGATAGTTGGTGGAAACAAACTTTGGCTATGAAGTATATGAACCATCAAAGAACCCACTTGCTGGATGAAAGTGTCCCAATAAGGCCATGCACACAAGTATGGAAGCTAGTCAAAAAAATGATACCTACTATCATCAAGTACACCTCGAAGATGCCTGACAATGGTAAAAGTATCAAGGTATGGGAAGACAAAATAATGGGAAAGGAACCTTTAACATCCCTTCCAGGTTGCCAAGAGATAAAATATTGGATGCAAGCCAAGGGGATAACCTCCCTGCATTCTATCTCTCGTTGGGAAAACAAAAATTGGCAAGATTGGCATATTCCAAACCTCCCTCCAAATTTAAAAATCCAATGGGATCTCTTAGTGCACCACCTCAAAGGATCAGCCCCAACAAACATGGAGGATGAAGATACAATCATATGGGATCCTAATGGAGGTGCTTACTCAGTCAGTTCAGCAAAATTAACAAGATTGGGCACCATGGAAATCCATATGGAAAACAGAAAGTCTCCCTAAAGTTAAAATATTTAGTTGGACCCTACTAAAAGGAAAAATCCTTACTGCTGAAAACCTTAAAAGAAAGGGATTCTCAGGCCCGTCAAGGTGTTCAATGTGTCTAAATGAAGAAGAAACCATTCAACACCTTTTTTTGGATTGCCCATTTACTAGAGAGTGTTGGAAGCAGCTATCTAGTCCCCTGGAAATGGAACTCAACTTCTCCAGAACCTTTAATGATTTTTTTACTGAATGGAAAAAAAAAATATCCTTATTCAATGAAGAATAAGCAAACCATTAAAAGGTTTTGGGAAAGTCTCCCATCTTTCCTATGTTGGCAGATATGGCTCTCAAGAAACAAAAGCATTTTCAAAGACCAAGTCCCAAAGATTGAAAGAGTTCTGTCAAAAACTTGGGGACTCACCTCAGAATTTTTAAACATGAAAGGACTAAAAGCAATAGACAACAGTCGTCTCCAGCAAGAAGAAAGGGATTGGATTAGCAGGGCAACTATAAGAAGTAAATGGAATATCAGTCCCAATGACAGACCACCAATCCAGAACTGGAAGATAAGATTAAATAAGGAAGAATTCATAACATGGAAAGGAAATTTGAATAGGTATTGTCTCTTTTTTGACGGGGCCTCCAAAAATAATCCAGGTAGAGCAGGTGCAGGAGGGATCCTCCTCGAGCCAGGGGGGGGGATTCTTGTCTCTTATGAGTGGGGGTTGGGGGAAACCTCCAACAACAAGGCAGAGGCTTATAACTTGTTAATGGGATCCAAGATTCTAAAAAAAAGGAAATCAGAGATTCAATAATAATGGGAGACTCAACAATTATAATCAAAGCCATGGTCAGCAAAAGAAATCCTCCAAACGCTGTCATGCAACGAATCTTTAAAAGAATAAGGAAAAATTTAGCAGGCCTAGGAAATGTCACTTTCAAGCATATACTGCGGGAAAACAATAGTACAACGGATCACTATGCAAATATGGCAGTGTCCAGGCCCGAAGGGGAAACAAGAGAGGATGTGGAGGTGTATCACACATCTATTCCTTAAGTGCTATTGAACCTACAAGAAAATCATGTTAAAAATCTCATATCCCTATGATAATTCGTGGCTCAAACCAAAGCAGATATGCAACATCATCACATATCTCTGCAAGGATATACACTCAAATGGAATAGCATGAAGGCTTCGTGACTCCATACGAATATCTCTATGCACAATTTGTCACAACAACAGCTTGAAGATTGACATTTCCCATCCAATCACACTTCTCCAGGTTTGCATCATTTATAAGCGGAATAGGCCTTTCTTAGCCTCCCCCCCTTCTTTAAATACCAGGCTTCCCTTTTATTTTTTCCCTCACAGCCTTCTCCATGCTCATTCCATTGAACCTTTAATCCATCGAGCTCCTTGCCTCTATGGTCTTATCCACCTTCATCGCAGTCTGGGCTCCTCTCTGTTTTGATTTTTCTCTACCTCTCAGTGTGATCTCATTCCTCCTCCATGCACATTGTTAGTCGACCGTTTCCACTCTCTTTTCCCCAATTCTTCCTTGAGCTTATCTCCTCTTCTCTATTCTCCTTTTGACTGTTTGCGCATCCCTCCTCTCACCTCTGGCAGCCTCACTTCTCCATATTTCTTCGTTGTCTCTGCTGCTAAGCTTCCTCTTATATGCTCCTTGTATTGGTCTAATATTGCAGGTTGTAGCTCCTCCAAAGGGAAGGTAAAACATCGCTATCAAATTGTTCTTCAAAGGAAAGTAGAAGACTGCTAAGAAATGGAATTTAATCCAGTTGAACAAGCCTCTCAAAACGAGAAATGTGCCACTTGCAGAGCCAATAAATTTATGATCAGCAAGATAAAAGAGACAATCCAAGATCTGAGGTTCCAAATGAGGGCTGAGAATTGTGATCTGAAGAGACAATTGGAGAGTCAGAAGGCAGAAATAGATTCCCTCAACAACAAATGCATTCACCTTGAGGAGACAGTCAACTACCTCAAAAACATCACACTGAATCAGGAGGGAGAAAACTCAACCTACCAGAGTAGCAAACAGAGATCTCAACAAGACCAATCAGTGAACAAATATTAAATTGTCTTTAAGTGTTTTAGAAGTCTGATAGTCATTAGCAATTATGTTATGTAAGTGTATTTTATTGTTGTCCCAGTTTGTAAGGCAGTATGCCAGAATTGTAATAGGTATATCTGGAATTTTTGGAACCATGTCTAAAGGTTTCTGGGACTGCGTTCCCAACCTTCTATCCTTCTGCATGACTCCATCCAGCATCAAATGTAATAGGAGCTTGCTCCTCTTTCTTTTTTGGAATATATAAAACCATAACCGATCTTGTAAAAAAAAAAATTATAATGTTATTAGTAATCGTGTTCTTGTTACTAATAATATTGTTAATTAATAATACTAATAATAATAAGGCTATTTATTTTTAATTTTATGGTCTAATAATAATTATAATTGATTAAAAAATAAAAATGATATTGATAATAAAAATAATCTAGTAATTTTATCATATTATATAGGATGAAAGAGGGATCATGAAAAGAAAAAACCATGATAAGAAATTTTATGGAAGGGAATTATATGTTGATATAAGGATAGAAAGGGGAAATTAAAATATCAATAGATTAGAATTAATGATAAGGTGGATAATGAATGGATTAAGAAATAAGATGAGAGAGGGAGGATAGAAAATGAAGAGGGTACAGAATGCGGAGGGGAAGGAAAGAGGATATATGTAGAGAGAAAGGGATCAAAGGGAAGGGGAAGGTATGGTTTATGTGGTTTAGTTGTGCGGGGGAGTAAGGGTATCAAGTTTCTGCTTACTTCCACACCCCCATCTCTATTGAGATCATGAGGATGCTTAATTATTTCAAGGGCCTCAGGCATTTTTTGCTTATACTTATGGTTTTCTTTGGCGATAACCTTAGTGTCTTCAAGGAAGATATGGTGACAAGTCTTTGTTGAATGCTTCGCCAATGCTTAAGATCGAGTTCTACCATTTTTTATGTTTGCACCATGCTCTTTTAGTCTAATTTTGAAGGACCTTCATGTTTCTCCAATATAACAATTTCCACATGAACATATGACTTTATAATCACCATTATGTTGGAGGTGATCTGGGTGATCATTAAATGATCTCATCCTTTGTCTAATGGTTGACAGGAGCTTGAAAGAGGTTTCAATATCTTTCTTTTTGAGAAACCTAGCCAGTTTGTCTATGACTCCCTGAATGTATGGTAGATAAGCTCTTCTGCTAGCACTTTGGGTGCTAGTTATAGGTTGTCTGTCTTTATTTCTAATTCTATCTCTTCTGATGGTCTTGATGATGCCCCTATTTTTATATTAGATGTTTGAAAAGGCCTTTCTTAAATATTCAATTTCTTCTTTAGCATGATAGGTGTCTAATATTCTGAAGGCTCTTGTGAAAAGAGTCCTAAGTGCCCCCATCTTCTGTGTTGGGTGATGGTGTGAGTGCGCATGTAGGTAGTTATCAATGTTCACTTTCTTTCTGAACAACTTATGTCCAAGAGATCCATCTTCATTTATAATGAGGAGAATGTCTAAGAATAGTATATTATTGTTTTCTTCAACCTCCATTATGAACTTGATGTCTTTGGATATACTATTGAGGTGGTCTAGAAATTTATGTAAATCTTTGTTTCCATTTGGCCAATTGACACTAGTGTTATCAACGAACCTTATCCATAATTTAGGCTTCCATGGGAAAGTGTCAAGAACTTCCTTTTCAAATTTCTCCTTAAAGAGGTTCGCTACTATAGGGGAAAGTGGCGACCCCATAGCTACTCCAGATGTTTTCTCAAATAATTCACCTTGGAAAGTGAAGAAAGTGGAATGAAGACATATTTCGACAAGTTTTAAAGTTTGGGGATCCATGATCTCTTTACAACCTGTACAACTTCCTCTAAAGGGATCTTTGTGAAGAGTTGGACAACATCCAAACTTACAATTTTATTACCAGGATCCAACTTTTCCTTTTTAATGAATTCTACATAATGGTTGGAATCTTTAATGAATGAGTTGGTCTTACCAACAAGAGTGGCTAGGGTGCTAGCAACATATTTTTCCAATTCATATGTGGGCTCCCCAATGGTGTTGATGATAGGTCTGAGAGGGGAACCTACTTTATTAATTATTGGGGCTCCATAAATTCGTGGAGTGATTTCACTATCGGGAGACAAGCACTTCTTCACTCTTTCATCCAGGTTTGAGTCCTTGATGTTTTAACAATTATGGTAATTTTAGAAATAGGGTTATCTTTGAGCTTCTTGTAGCTGCGACTGTTATAATGATGGTCTTTGATTTTGGTGATGTATTCATTTTTATCCATAACCATTATTTCCCCTCCTTTGTCTGCTCTCAGGATGACAATGTTTTCATTGTTCCTTAAACTTCTTAGGGCTCTTAATTGTTTGTGGTTTAAATTAATTTTTTGAGGCCTTGCTTTTCTTAAGATGACCACACAATCTTATTTGAATTTATATTTATCTTCATCCCTAAGAGCTTGAATCCCATCTTCAAGATTACAAATAATTTTTTCAAACGAAATACTTTTGGGGGTTATGGGAAAGTTAAGTCCTTTATTTAGGAATTCCACTTCATTTTTTCCTAATTCATACGAAGAGATATTTACTAGTTTTTTTTCTTAAGCAGCTAGGAATGTAGATAGAAACTTGATTGGTCACATTTGTTAAATTAGGTTTTTCTTTATGATTAACTAAATTGCTAAGGCAGGAGTTAGCTGTGTTATTATTATTAATGTTTTTAAATTATGATCTGTGTTATTGGAACTCGTGTAGTTAGGATCAACGTTGCTCAAGCAACTTTCAATTATTGAAGGTTGTTGAACTAAATTTCTAGGGGAGGATCTAGTCGTGTTCTTATTGTTTATGTTTATTAAATTGTGATATGCATTATTGGAACTCGTGTAATTAGGATCAACGTTGATCATGTATTTTACGATTATTGAAGGTCGTTGATAAATGGTGTTGTTGTTGACATTATCTACACTACAAGATCCCATATTTGTTGTAGAAACCACACTATGTGCTATAACAGGTTCCACACTAATATATGTGCTCGAGTTGATTTTGCTAGATTTTGAAGCTCCATAGGTCGTAATCCCTCCAAGCCCATCATCACTGCTTCTGCGAGAATGGATAATACACTGGTCAATTGTGGTATCTATTTCACCATTATCATTTTTGTTTATGCCTGGTGTCATAATAACGTAGTTTCTTGAGCTCCATGACAAATTTTCATTTAGAGTATTATTTTTGTTTGCAATGTTTTCAGAATTTCGACAACCTGTTACACGAGACTTCAACTTATTAATCTTCTCATTCTGTCTCTCTCACACTAGGCATCCTTCTCTTTCTGCTTTAAGAGCTGCTGAGGCATCAATGATAACCCACATGTCGTGTCTAATTGTCAATGCAACTTTAAATGACTTTTGAAGGCTACAAAAGGCAAGAGATCAAGTGAGAATATGGTTTTGCAGACCTCTTTGCTTATACTTTGGTGCTGTGAACAATGATAGTTTAAAGATTAAAATATTAAGCATTAAAGATGAGTTTCTAGTATTATTTTTGTTGCGAGCATCCATAACCCTTAAGGAATCACCTTAGAATCACAAGCATTGCTTCACTTTTCGATGAGCTTCCATAGCCCCAATGAGGTTGCATGCATGGACTAGTTGCTCACGAAATTGTTCTCAAGCCTTTATCTTTTATGTTCATTGAGAATTATTCATTTGATATATTTTATTTTCTTATTTTTGGGTGCAATTGGCCACAAGGTGGATGAGTGGATCTTGAGTGATAAGTAAGGTGATTGCTTCTGAAACATTAAAGAATTCTTGTTTTAAGTATGTCTCCTTGAAGTCACTACTCATGTTTGACCTTTCAGATCATAATAAGACCTCCATTAAGATTTAACAGGATGGATGAGATGTTTATTCTATACTTGTACTTTGATCATTGTCCTCTCAACATTCTCACCATTCATGGAGAGTTCCTCACTTAGTAGTGATCATATTATCCATAAGTGGAATGTTATTATGAGTGTGACTATGGAAGGATTTCGAGCATCACATATAGATTTGAAGTCTAGCATGCATTGTGCTTTAAAGGGACAGTTGAATGTAGAAAACACTCGTCAAGTATCTACATGAATTCCATTATCAAAGCAAGGTTTATTTATGTACAAATATTAACTGGGTTTTTTAGAGGAAGCAGATCAAAAGAATCAACAAGAAAATTCAAAAAACTATAAATGAAAGTGAGTTTATTTATCTATAGATGATGGCGATCGTGGCTATTAGGTGAAATATGCGTTCAAAATTTAGCTATTTATTGGGATAATTTCAATCTCTATTGATTTATTTCTTACCAATATAAGATTTAAACCCAACATGAAATTTTTCCTTTAAAAGTTATCTATGGCGTAACCTCTATTGCAATAGTTCGACGCCCATCTTAATTGGAATGACAAGTTGGATGACACAGGTTTCATGAGTTTCTAGGTCATCATAAAACTTACGCTAGTTGCTGATATTGACTGGAACATAAGGTTTAAAAGTTAATTGAATTTAAAAATCATGACACAGAGAGTTGAGATTGGTAGCAATCATATAGAGAAGAATGGATATCGTATTGAATTCTTTAAATAAGGAAATGAACATGCATGCCTTTTTTGAGTAAGCTTTTAAATGCAGAGATAAACCATGAATAATGTTGTGTACATAGTGCATGATTATTATTTCAAACACTCTATCTTGAGTTCAATCTATTTCCTTGGCCCAAATATGAGTGCCTTGCATTCTATAGTGTTGGATACATTTGGATTCTACTTGGCAACATGTCAAGGTTTTTTGCTTTTTTGGATCAATTGAGATGCACCCTGCACCAACTTCATTCTCCATTTTAGAAATGTTAGAATATACAGTACAAATGTCAGTATCAGATTTTGACCTAGAAAATTCATCATTATTTACATTTGTGTTAGTACAATGATCACTATTTACATCTAAAATACAAGAGTCATTTTCATTAGTCTGTGAACACTAAAGGAGATAATACTAAGATTCTGATGGGAATGGGAATGACTGGGCTGAATAAAAACCAACAGAAGTTTCAAAATAAAATTCCCCAATGTAGCATTTGTGAAACTAATCTGTTCATTGGCTCCATCTAGTTGAGTCAACATATACTTCACGTGAGGCTCATAGTTCACACTTATCTAATTTCTCTTGCCTTTATTAGGCAACTAGAGGAGTGATCAATTAATAACGAAATATCCCTACAATATATGAGACCAATCCCTGTGTAACACCCTAGCCCACATTTACCTACTTTAACATACATACTAGGGTAAACATGAGCTTAGAGTTACTATGGATGACCCAAGTTTTAAGATGCAATTACGAAAATGGGGCCTAACTTGCCAAAAATTGATTTTCATTTCTCATATATTTTGTAAAGCGCTTTGTAAGTAAACCTTTCTACAAATAATTTTGTATATAAATAATCGAGCAGAATTTCTCTTGTATATATTTTGTCAAATATTTTGTATGAGATTAAATCAGAAACATTGCACTTATTTTACTTGTCACATACTAACTAAAAACATGCCACATAATCATGCCACTTTTCCATTTCCTTGCATGCAACTTTTCAAATTCCTTGCATGCAAATAGGCATAGATCAGCTACAACAATATTAACAATACTATCCATCCACAAAACCACATATTCATTGGGTTATTTCATTAAACAATTTGTATGCAATGAAGCGTTAAACCATTCATGCATTTCGTCAAACAATTTGCATGCAAACTAATATAGCGAATGATTTAGTGCATATCCCCTAAATTGTAGTAGTACAAGGTATGGGAACTGAATTAGATGATCAGTGGGAGTTTCCCTTACTACGATTAAGGTTTCAAATTTTGGAACCTCATATACAAAAAGTTATAATAGAAATACCAACACAATCCTATTTGATGCACAATTCTAGGAGAATTCAGGAAGCTCGACTTCCACTATTCATATCTCCTAAAATACAGTGACCCACATCTGAAATTTTCACCACAATATCAGCGGGATTTCCCCTCACTGTGGACACATTTTCAACTCTTGAGACCGTCTAGAAGAAAATTTATAACGAAAGTTCTAACGTGACTTGTTTGATGCCTAATTTTAGGAGGATCCAGAAGGGTTTAATCATAATCCAACCATTGGTTAAATGGGAGTTTCAAAGAAAGGGTGCTTGAAATTTTAGTATAGAAGTTTAATGGTATGCACAACCAAATATAGGACTATTATTCATAAAAAATAAAAATAAAAATGTAAGAAATGGGAAGATAATGTTAGTATGGTCCTTCAAAAGGACAATATTTTGGGTCAAATTAGATTTATTAGAGTATGCATTAGTAGGAAATTTACTTGGTTGCATGTTCTTGTTTTTTTCCCCTTGTAAATTAAAATTTTTATTGATCTTTCAACAAAATAAAAAAAAAGATAATCCTAATGTTATTCGGAATTTACGAATGTGGACAAAAGTATCTTCCCTAGACTTAGTGTATTGGTCTAGAACAACAGATAATAGAGAATATAAAGTTTCCCTTAGAGAAATTGGAGAATGGAAAGAGGCTTACTCGGGATCCCTCGCAAGCTCTTCTCTCCTCTCGGCTCATAATCTCGAATCGTATCTCTATTTGCTATAATTAGAACCTGCACATACAATCACCACAAGCCAAAGATCTATGACATCGATGTAGCATCATACAATCGCTCTATTCAATGGATTAACATAGCATTGAAATATATGAATGTAAACATAACACAAAAAAATACGAAAACGATATACTCTTTGTATTTATATGGAAAGGAGAGAGTTTACAACTAAAAATGTAAGATGATCTTGTAGAAATCTCCCCGAGTTGACTTATCCTTCCTTGTCACAAAGCACACCTCAATGTCACCCTAATGCATGAAGATGATAACTTTCTTATGTTCAAGGTAGTAGCATGAGGTTATGATTAGTCCCAAAAATCCAACACTGATGTTGTAGATGGCTATAGATTTATAGGAGGGTGTGGTAGTTCAGGAAATCTTATCCATTTACCAATCTAGGCTTGATATCCACCCTTGATAGGAGGGTGAGCTCAAGGGATAAGAGGTGAAATCTTCAAGATAGGATAAGATAGGATTCAAATTTCTTATCCCAGTTAAATGGTTATAACAACTCCTAGAAGCTTCTAGAAGAGGAACCTTTGAGATTCTTTTTATTTTTCCTGAATTTATAGAATCAATGCACCCCCAACAAGGTACAACCTGTTGCTGATCAACATGGGTGCAGAATTGCGCAACCTGTAGCTGAACGCAAGTCCCTAAAGGGCAAGGGTGCGTTGGGCCTTAAAAGCACTAAAGTGAAGTAGTCAGACCCAGAAACTCAAGGATTTTTAAGAGTCATGCTTAGGGATTTGTCTAGGGATGTTGACAAGGTGTTCATGGATGTTGAGTGATCTAATTTGTAGGCCTATTGACTATCTTTGACAAAATGGCCTATAACAGATTGCCCCCTAAAGCACAGATTCAGAAACAATGTCTAATGACTGAAGTGCTTCACCTCATGACAAGTTTGGATCAAGTACAAATGGTCAGATCATCATCTGTTACAATTCATTTTCATTATGATATCTCTACTGAGGGAGTCATACCCATGCTCAATACATAAGCTAACATTACATGCAAATTGATCAAGAAGTCATGTCCACTGATGATAAAAGGTGTATCCATGATTGGATGATTGTCTGTATGATCATAGCCATCATGCTTTGTAATCTTGCATTAAACCTCAAATCGCAGCATGGATGGATGGAACTAGATCCAGGGTCTTCTATCTCATTCACTTGATCATCCAATGTATGAGTCTAACCATGTGCGAATAAAGGAGTTCAAGTAGAACATGGAAAACACCATTTGATTACTAGCGAATGATGTAAGCCAGTAACATAGGTGAGAGAAACCATCGATGATGTTAATGGCTCTCAAAGTACTATAGTACAATCTGTATGGTGTGAATGAATAAGTCGAAGTTGAACACCACATGAAATCTGTCAATCGAAGGCTAATGATGTAAACATGTCATTGAGAGCCAGGACACTTTCCATTAATGTATGCAAGCCATAAGGTACTTAAGGAAGAGTTTCTAAGTCAACTTCCTGGATAATGAGCTGATGTCGACAAGAAACGACCTGTCGGAGGAGGTCCTTGATGTATCCCTCATCAACAACATGAAACGTGTATCATGATTTGAGACTGAATGGTTGGAAACTGATTCAGGAATGACAAACATGGAATGAAGGCTTAAGAGTATCATAGCAGATATAAGATAAATGACTTCTCTTGAACATATCGATGACACTGAGTGGAGTTGGCAGCATTGAATTGTTAGGTTGTGTTATATTCTTTCCACGTAGTTAACAAGGGGTTTGAGGGGCACTCGTAACCCCACTTTATGGGGTCCGTGGCAGTGCCCTGGAAAATTTTGGTTTTGGACCCTATGTTAGGTTGGGCGGACCCACCTATGGTTTTGTGCATGATTTTCAGACATGTTTTTTGGACGCGATGGTTTTTGGTCCATGGTATTGGATGTGATGGTTTTCAGTCCATGGTATTGGATGTTTCGGCATGTATAAATATGTATTGTAACATTGAAAGGAACATAATGAAAAATCAAGCTGGTAGTCCCGGTTTTGGGACCCAGGGGGGAAATCTCTGTGTATATGTGTTTTATATGTTCTGCTTTCGCATTATTTATTTTCTATGTTTTAGAATTCGTATGCAAGTAATTTCTGTACGGGGTTAAAACCTACATTTGGTATCAGAGTTGTTCTGGCTTCAAGGGGACGCCTTTGTTGCTGAGGGGTTTCGCTTGGGCCTGTGGTAGACCCTGCTCAGTGGGAGATCTGCGAGATCGATTTTGGTGGTGAAAGAAGATGGCGAGCAGTGGAAAGATAGAGATCGAGAAATTTAATGGTCAGAGTTTTGAGTTGTGGAAACTCAAGATGGAGGATCTGTTGGTGGACAAAGACTAGTGGATCGCGATAGATCCGGGTACTAAACCAACGAGAGTGTCCGATGAAGAATGGAAGAAGTTGGATCAGAAGGCAAAGAGAACAATACGATTGTGTGTCTCAGATTCAACATTGCTGAATGTATCAGGGGAAGCTACAACGAAGGCTTTGTGGGACAAGTTAGGGACTTTGTACCAATCTAAGTCTCTGGTGAATAAACTGTTCCTGCGGAAAAAGCTGTATAACCTGAGGATGAAAGATGGAGACTTAGTGACAAAGCATCTGAATGCATTTAATACTGTGGTAAGTCAGTTAGCATCTGTTGATATTAAAATTTCAAATGAAGATAAGTGCATCAGTTTGTTGTGTTCTCTACTAGATTCGTGGGATAGTCTGGTTATTGCAATAGGTAGCAATGCAACTGCCTTGCATTTTGATGAAATAGTCTCATCCTTGCTGACGGAGGAGATGAGATGGAAAAATATGGAGAGCCAAAATGGTGATGCCTTGTCTGTACGAGGGCGGACCCAGAACAGAAACAAAAATAAGTCATCGAGTGGGAGATCTAAATCTAAAGGGAGATCTAAATCTCCAAGAAAACTTGTAAAGGTGGTGTGCTGGAAATGTGGAAAGGAAGGGCACTACAAAAGGGACTGTAAATCTAAAGCTCCTAACAAAGGAAAGGGATCTGATGAGGCTCCTTCTGTAGAGGCGAAAACCACCTCAGATGAAGGTGGGGATGTGTACTTGGCTTCTTCAAGTACACATGTAGATCATGAGGCATGGTTGATTGAATCAGGTGCATCCTTTCACTTCACTCCCCATAGAGAGTGGTTCTGCGAGTATGAGAAATATGATGGTGGTGATGTCTTCTTGGGGGATGACATGAAGGCTAGAATCATTGGTCGCAAAAAAGTAAAGTTGAATTTGCAAGGTGGAAGGGTTAGAACGCTTCCAGGTGTTCTACATATTCCTGCATTAGCCAGAAATCTGATTTCTGTTAGCAAGGTGGATGGTGCAGGTGTAAAACCAGTGTTCGAGAAGGATACTTGCAAGATGGTTCGGGGAGCACTAGTATTGATGCGATGAGTTCGGATTGGAACTCTGTACAAGCTGCAAGGTAGCACTATTATTGATGGGTGCAATAGTTCTGTGGTTCCTGAAAGTGGAGTAGAAAATCTAGTGGTCTCTGGAGAGAAGACCATGTTGTGGAATCAAAGGCTTGGACATATTGGAGAAAAGGGCCTTCGGATACTTCATGGTAAAGGTATGGTAGAAGGTATGAGTAATAGCTCTTTGGATTTTGATTTCTATGAAAATTGTGTATATGGGAAGCAGAATCGGGTGAGTTTCCCCTCTGGTAGTAAGAGGGCAAAACATATATTAGAACTTGTGCACAGTGATGTGTTTGGACCTGTGAAGGTTCCATCACTTGGTAAGTATGTGTACTATGTATCATTTATAGATGACTTCTCAAGGAATACATGGATATATTTCCTTAAGAATAAATTTGAAGTCTTTGACAGGTTTAAAGAATTTAAGGCTCTGGTGGAAAACCAGACAGAGAAGAAGATAAAGGTGCTGAGGACAGATAACGGGGGAGAGTTTTGCAGTAAGGAATTTAAAGAATTCTGTAAGAAGTGTGGTATAGCATGGCAGAAGACTACTCCATATACTCCTCAGCAAAATGGAGTTGTAGAAAGAATGAATAAGACGTTGATGGAAAGGGCAAGAAGCATGCCCAGTGGTGCTGGGTTAAGACAGGAATTCTGGGCAGAGGCGGTGGATACTGCATGTTACCTGGTCAACAGGTCACCTTCATCAACGTTGGAGGATAAGACTCCACAAGAGGTATGGACTGGTAAGAAACCCTCTCTTTCACATCTGAGGGTATTTGGATGTGATGCATATGTACATGTTCCAAAGGAGAAAGTAACCAAGTTGGATAGTAAATCTGAAAAGTGCATCTTCATTAGGTATAAGGATGGTTTAAAGGGTTATAAGCTTTGGAACCCAGTCACACGGAAGGTTGTGTACAGCCGAGATGTGGTGTTCAGAGAGGTGAAAGATGTTATTAAACATGAAGTCCAACGAAAGGAACCTGAGAAGATAGAGTTTGAGCTAAAGGAGGAAGAATCAGACTCTACAGCAGAGGAGGAATCAGAATATGAAGAGCCACAGCTCCGGCTGTGAGAAGATCAGTTCGAGAAAGAAGGCAGCCTGAAAGGTATAGTCCATCTGCTTTCTGTTCAAATTTTTCTTTATCTATTATTGATGATGATCCCAGAACTGTGAAGGAAGCAGTAGATTCAGAGGATGGAAAACTCTGGAAAGAGGCCATGGTTGATGAAATGGAATCTTTGCACAAAAATGAGGCTTGGGATCTGGTGGAGTTGCCGGCTGGAAGGAAACCCATTGGCAACAAATGGGTGTTCAAAAAGAAGACAAATGCAGAAGGAAAAGTGGAGAAATACAAAGCTCGGTTGGTAGCAAAAGGTTATTCCCAGGTGTCGGGAATTGATTTTGGTGATATTTTTTCTCCTGTTGCCAAGGTAACTTCTATTAGATTACTTTTATCTGTTGCCGCTGCTTTCGATTTTGAGGTAGACCAGATGGATGTGAAGACAACATTTCTTCACAGGGATCTAGAAGAGGAAATATACATGAAGAAACCTGAAGGCTTTGTGGTGAAGGGTAAGAAATAACTTGTATGCAAGTTAAAGAAGTCTCTGTATGGGTTAAAACAGTCACCAAGGATGTAGTATCAGAAATTTGATACATTTATACGGGGACTTGGCTTCACCAGAAGTAAAGTAGATCACTATGTGTATTTTAAATTAATTGGTGACCGTGTTATTTATCTGGTCTTCTATGTGGATGATATGTTGCTGGTTGGAAACGATAAAGAAATTATCCAGGATTTGACGACCCAATTGTCCTCCAAATTTGACATGAAAGATCTTGGTGCTGCAAACTATATTTTGGGCATGGAAATTAAAAGGGATCGGACAAAGAGAAAGCTTTGGTTAAACCAGAGGAAGTATGTCGAGACAATATTGCAGAGGTTTAACATGCAGGATAGTAAATCGGTAAAGGTTCCTATTCCTGTAGGTGTGAGGTTATCTGCTGAACAGTGTCCCAAGGCACAAGAAGAGGAAGAGGACATGTCCCGTGTTCCATATGCAAGTGCAGTCGGTAGCCTTATGTATGCAATGGTCTGTACTAGACCAGACATTGCACATGTAGTGGGAGTATTGAGCAGGTTTATGTCAAAACCGGGGAAGGAGCATTGGACAACAATGAAGCGCGTTTTCAGGTATTTGCGTGGCACTAGCGATTATGGTTTGTGCTACCAAGGAAGATCGAGATTGGACAGAATGTTGGATATTCATGGCTTTA
This sequence comes from Pinus tabuliformis, assembly GCA_031772625.1. Classification (NCBI taxonomy): domain Eukaryota; kingdom Viridiplantae; phylum Streptophyta; class Pinopsida; order Pinales; family Pinaceae; genus Pinus; species Pinus tabuliformis. The sequence continues at coordinate 860,114,568 of CM062809.1, forward strand.
TTGATGCAGACTAGGCTGGAGATTTGGATCAAAGAAGATCTACAAGTGGGTATGTATTAACCTATTTGGAGGTGCAGTCAGTTGGATGAGTAAGAAACAATCTGTAGTGGCACTATCAACTACAGAGGCAGAATAAATGGCAGCCACTCATGCAAGCAAGGAAGCAGTTTGGTTGCAAAGATTGTGTTCAAGTATGGGGTTAGTACAGGGAGATATAAGGATAGAATGTGACAGCCAAAGTGCAATTTTCTTGGCAAAGAACCCCACATATCATTCAAAGACAAAGCACATTGATGTTCAGTATCACTTTGTGAGGGATATGATAGAAGACAAAAAGGTGTTGTTGGTTAAGGTGGACACTTTGAAGAATATTGCAGATGCATTGACAAAATCTGTGAGCTTTGAGAAGTTCTCTTGGTGTAGAGAGACAATGGGCATTTTAGGGCTGGAAAAATGACTAAGCTCTCTTGTGGCCCCTTATGGAAAGAAAACAACAAGTGGGAGTGTTGGGTCCCTATAATACTAGTGATTACCCCATTACTATTGTAGTTATACCCCTTATTTATATTGTTGTGCCCCTATTACCCCCATATTGTTATTTTTGTGCCCCATAGAATCCCTCTATTGTTATTTTTGTGGCTTTATATTATTATTGTTAGGTCGGCTGGATTATATTGTGACTCCTTAGACTCCTATATATAGAAAGGAGGTTTTGTCATTTGTATCATCCAAGAATTGTTCATTTATGTAATGTAAAGGAGGTTGCCCCCTCGAAGAGGCTGAATTCTAAGGCGTTGATCTATCTTTTCTATCTTTTCTTGAGCTGGTTTCATAACATTTGGTATCAGAGCTTTGGATTCTAGGGTTTCGCTGCTCCAAACAGGTCATCGTGGCATTTTCGCTATAATTTTTTTCTGTGACGTTTCAGAAGTCGAAAAAAAAACCCATTTGAGAAGAAATCGCGCTGAACCTTGGGTCCGAAATTCAGAGCTTTTCGTGCGATATTTGCGGAGATATGATCTGAGGAAGTTGGTCTTTTTGCAGACTCCTGAATTACATTCAAAACAGGTGACCTGGGGAAAATCGTCATAACTTTCTCTCTGGGGATCGGATTGAAATTTCGTAAAAAGGTACAGAAAGAGGACGGACTGTAGTTTCTTGTATGTGTGTTTCAGATTCAAAGGTTGAAACAGTGACTCGTGGCACGTCGTACAAGTTCGCTCTACTGAACCAGTCTAAAAGCAAGTCACTGTGGGAGATTTCACATAACTCTTCCTTGGAGAATCCAATTTGGCTCAGACTTGTGGCATTGGAAAGAGGACGCAGAAGGCTACTACAGGTATCAATTTCAGAACTGGATGATCCAAAATTACAGAGATACATCAGATTCAATATCAGGCTTCTATAAAGTGAAAAAAGGTGTGTAGTTTTTTTTTAAATTTTTGTGTAAGCTTGGTTTAACGGAATTCAAAGGGCATAGTAAAGCATTATTATCGGTAACTGATGCCCCGAGGAAAGAAAATGCAAACACCTAGTAAGGAACCTGAAAGCTCTAGCATGACTCATGAAGAAGAGGAAGAAATGCTACATGATATATCAAAATTACAAGAACAAGTGCAACAAATGTCACGCTCACAAAAGCTAACAGAAGCTAAGATAAGTGGCGTGGAATCTAAGATAAATGGCGTGGAATCTAAGATAAAGGGCATGGAAGCTAAGATGGATGATTTGAAGATAGATTTGAAGACAGACATGGAAGAATTGAAGAAGTTGCTACAAGAAAGGGTCACTAATGGTGAAAAGGTAGTAAAGGAAACTCATGATGAGAACAAAAGAAATGTTAATCATGATTCCATAGACGCTAATGTTGGATCGAAGAATCACCATATTCCAAAAATCGATATGAGGAAGTTTGATGGCAAGGATCCCGCCACATGGATATTACAGATGGAGCAATTCTTCGATCTCAATAATGTGCAAAACACACAAAAGGTACGTATGGCAACTGTATATTTGGAACCAAATCAGTTTGTATGGTATCAATGGCTTTGCTCTCGTAAACAATTTATCACTTGGGCAATTTTTACGGAAGAATTGATAGCACATTATGAGGATACAAAAAGCAACACTTTTTTTAGCCAATTGATAAGTCTCAAACAAAAGGGTTCAATAATGGAGCACATTGAGGAGTTCCAAAAATTGAACATAAGGGTAAAAGATATTCCAGAGGAGCATAGGATTGATGTGTTCATAGGGTCTTTAAAGGATAATATCCAACATGATGTTCGCCTTTGGGAACCTGATTCATTAGAGAAGGCATTCAGGTTAGCAAGAAAAATGGAAAGCAAAATTATGGCAACCAGGAAGCATACCACTCACAACTATAAAGACGGAAGTGTTGTTGCCCCTAGTCTTCCACAACCTATAAGGTTGACACCACAACAATTGGAAGAAAAAAGAGCAAAAGGGCTTTGTTACAGTTGTGATAGCAAATACACTAAAGGTCATAAGTGTGCTGAGAAGAAATTATTCTACATAGATTGTGAAGAGGAAGAAGAAAAGGAGCAAGAAAGGTCAAAAGAAGAAGATATACTCCAGGAACAAAGCCTAGATGAAGAACAAATAAATCCGACCATATCTTGTAATGCATTGGCGGGAATTACCACTCCTCAAACCATCAAGATAGAAGGACAAATCAAGAAGAAAAAGGTAATAGTGTTGATTGATTCAGGAAGCACCCACAATTTTATTCATTGTAGGGTAGCAAAAGAATTGAATTGCTTCCTATATCCAGCACCAGAGTGTCAAGTGATGATTGCAAATGGAGGAACAATAAATTGCTCTGGAAAGTGCCATAATATCAAGCTATCCATGGGAGAATATGTATTGACTAGCCCAATGCTTTCCATTCCAATGGGAGGTGCTGATGTTGTACTAGGAGTCCAATGGCTACAATCCTTGGGTACAATAGCTTTTAATTTTCAAGAACTTTTCATCAAATTTTCTACGGAAGGAAAGGAAGTTGAATTAAGGGGTATTGCAGGGAAACCAGGAAAGATAATCAGCTCTAATGGCATGACAAAGCTTCTAAAAAAGGAGCAAAGAGGTGTAATTGCACAATTATGTTCGCTAGATGTTTCCACATTGGAATCATCTATTTCTCCAGATCTCCAAAAAGTCCTGGACAATCATTCCAAGGTATTTGAGACTCCCAAAGGTCTCCCACCTATGCGTGATCATGATCATGCTATTCATCTGATTCCAGGAAGTGTTCCTCCAAACATCAGGCCGTACAGATATCCCTATGTCCAAAAAAGTGAAATTGAACGTATGGTTGCAGAAATGCTAGAGGCTGGTATAATTCAACCGAGTCAAAGTTCTTTCTCAGCTCCAGTAGTATTGGTGCACAAGAAGGATGGATCATGGCGCATGTGTCCGGATTATAGGGAGCTCAACAAGCTCACTATTAAAGATAAGTTCCCCATTCCTGTCATTGATGAATTACTGGATGAATTGCATGGATCAATTTACTTCACCAAGTTGGATCTTCGTTCGGGATATCATCAAATCAGAATGAAGATTGAAGACATTCCGAAAACGGCATTTAGAACTCATGAGGGTCATTATGAATTTTTGGTCATGCCTTTTGGCCTTACCAATGCACCTTCAACATTTCAAGGTTTGATGAATTCAATTTTCAAACCATTCCTTAGAAAATTTGTGTTAGTATTTTTTGATGATATACTAATCTACAGCAAGTCTTGGAAGGATCATGTTGAACATGTTGACAGGGTGCTACAACTATTGGAGGAGAAACAATTATATGCAAAAAGATCCAAATGTTTCTTTGGAGTCCAGGAGGTGGAATATTTGGGTCATATTGTATCTCATGAAGGAGTTAAGGTAGACCCTAGCAAAATTAAAGCCATTAAGGAATGGAAAATCCCCACATCCATAAAGCATCTGCGAGGATTTCTTGGGTTGACAGGGTATTATCGCAAGTTTGTTAAGAATTATGGGAGAATAGCAGCACCTCTAACAACATTATTGAAGAAAGATTCATTTTCATGGACTCCGGAAGCAACAAAGGCCTTTGAACATCTTAAAGAGGCAATGTGCCAAGCACCGGTCTTAGCTACACCGGACTTCACAAAAACCTTTATTGTGGAATGTGATGCTTCAGGAAATGGAATTGGTGCTGTTCTAATGCAAGATGAAAGACCCATTGCTTTTGAAAGTCGTCCAATCAAGGGAAAGTTTTTAAGCAAAGCTATTTATGAGAAGGAAATGTTGGCAATACTCCATGCACTTAAGAAATGGCGACCCTACCTAATGGGAAGACACTTCAAGGTAAAAACGGATCATGATAGCCTTAAATACTTTTTAGAACAAAGATTATCCTCTGAAGAGCAACAAAAGTGGGTCACAAAGATGTTGGGTTATGACTTTGAAATCATCTACAAAAAAGGGAAGCAAAATGTGGTGGCAGATGCACTCTCAAGAAAGGATGAGGATGTGGAAGCATTGTTGTGTGCCATTTCTATTATCCAACCAGATTGGATAAACGAAGCAAGGGAGGAATGGAAGAATGACGAAGAAGTGTGGGCACTTATTCGAAAGCTACAACAAGATTCCAGTACTTCTGATACATTTAGCTGGCAAAATGATTCGTTATGGTACAAAGATCGCTTATACCTCTGTAAGAATTCCCAGCTAAAACAAAAGATTCTTATGGAATTGCACACTTCTCCCTTAGGAGGGCACTCAGGATTTTTAAAAACTTACCACAGGGTTAAGAAGGAATTTTTTTGGGATGGCCTTAAATCAGATATTCAAAAGTTTGTGGCGGAATGTTTGGTTTGCCAACAAAATAAAGTTGAAACAATTAAGACACCGGGTCTATTACAACCTTTATCCATTCCAAGCCAACGTTGGGAGGAGGTTTCAATGGATTTTATCACAGGTTTACCCAAGTCTGAGGGAAAGAGTGTCATCATGGTGGTAGTTGACAGACTTACCAAGTATGCACACTTTTGTGCATTATCACATCCATTTAAAGCCAGTACAGTTTCTACTGCATTTATGGAAACAGTTCAAAAGCTACATGGAAACCCAAAGATTATTGTAAGTGACAGAGATCCCATTTTCACTGGAAATTTTTGGACAGAATTATTTTCTTGTCTTGGTACTCAGTTAGCTCATAGCTCATCTTATCATCCTCAATCTGATGGGCAAACTGAGATAGTAAACAAATGTTTGGAAGGATATCTTCGTTGCTTTGTATCTGATAAACAGACACAATGGGTCAAATGGTTGCCTCTGGCTGAATGGTGGTATAACACTTCCTTCCATACAGCAACAAAAATGACCCCATTTATGGCACTTTATGGGTATCAACCACCATCCATCACATCATATTTAAGAGAAAATTCTAAGGTTCAGGCAGTGGAACATCACATCGAACATCAACAACAAGTCCTCCAACTCTTAAAGGATAACCTCGTGTTGGCACAAAATAGAATGAAACAACAGGCAGATCAACATCGCAGTGAAAGAAGTTTTGATGTAGGTGATTGGGTATTCCTACGGCTACAACCATATAAGCAAATGTCCCTAAAGCAAGCTAAGAAGGATAATAAATTATCACCAAAGTATTATGGTCCGTACAAGGTGTTGCAAAAGATTGGTACTATGGCATACAAATTGGAGCTTCCTGCAGCTTCTCGATTGCACCCAGTTTTCCATGTTTCATGTTTAAAGAAGGTTATAGGTGACAAGCTCCCAATTCAAACAATATTGCCAGAACTTGACGAGGAAGGAAAAATTATATTGGAACCGGAAGCAGTCACAGAAACAAGAACTCGACAGCTACGAAATCGATCAATTTCAGAGTATCTTATCAAGTGGAAGAACTTATCCGCTGAAGATTCCACATGGGAGGATGAGAATTTTATGCAGAAGTATCCAGAACTACTCAAGCGTTGAGGACAACACTTTTTTGAAGGAGAGGGGCATGTTGGGTCCCTATAATACTAGTGATTACCCCATTACTATTGTAGTTATACCCCTTATTTATATTGTTGTGCCCCTATTACCCCCATATTGTTATTTCTGTGCCCCATAGAATCCCTCTATTGTTATTTTTGTGGCTTTATATTATTATTGTTAGGTCGGCTGGATTATATTGTGACTCCTTAGACTCCTATATATAGAAAGGAGGTTTTTTCATTTGTATCATCCAAGAATTGTTCATTTATGTAATGTAAAGGAGGTTGCCCCCTCGAAGAGGCTGAATTCTATGGCGTTGATCTATCTTTTCTATCTTTTCTTGAGCTGGTTTCATAACAGGGAGAATGTTGGGTTGTGTTATATTCTTTCCACGTAGTTAACAAGGGGTTTGAGGGGCACCCGTAACCCCACTTTATGGGGTCTGAGGTAGCGCCCCGAAAATTTTTGGTTTTGGACCTTATGTTAGGTTGGGCGGACCCACCTATGGTTTTGTGCATGATTTTCGCACATGTTTTTTGGACGTGATGGTTTTCGGTCCATGGTATTGGATGCTTCAGCATGTACAAATATGTATTGTAACATTGAAAGGAACATAATGAAAAATCAAACTGGTAGTCCCGATTTTGGGATCCAGGGGAAAATCTCAATAGTGAGTGACTCCGTCCCTTTAGGTGCTCGACCATAAGGACCTTTAGGTGCTCGACTGTTAAGGAGAGGGAGAGGGAGAGGAGAGGATTCGTGCGGCTCACCTCCATAGGGTGAGGGTGAGCCTGTCGAACTCTCGACCTCTGGGAGAGGCAACGAACGCTCGACCACCGGGCCGCCATCGAAATCTGTGAAAACCTCCGCCAAAGCATATATTCTCTATGTCATTATGCATGAATGAATTATATATGTCATTACGCCATCTCGCCGAGGTGCACATCTCTATCTCTACCGCAACTACCACATGCTCATATATAACTAACTACGCCGTATCTAGCAACCAAGCTACTTACGGAGGAGGCTTATCAGCCTTCTTAGAATGTTTATCCCTACGGCGCTGCTCCCTTCGTAGTTTCTTCTCAGACTTCACCTTAGAACCATGTGTAGGGTGATTTTGGAACAGGTTAGTGACCTCGATCGCAATCACCTATCATTCTTACCTCGATGCACCCTCGCCTCCCAGGCGGCTCATATTCCCTCGATTCATGTTCCTCTAAGTGGCCCTTTACCATTCTATCTATTAATTATACAGCGAATCAACGCTTGCTTATCGAACCCCCGATGATCCAATCATTTATAGTATGGGGTTAAAACCTACATGAACCAAAACCGAAAATGGAGGCTTTGAAATTGTGTGATGAACCAAAAACCAAGCTAATTTCCCAACCTAATAGCCACAGAGATGAAGTGGAAGAGTGTCATGTTCAAGAGTGACTCGCTGCCATAATATGTAAAGTACCTTGTTTTCCCAATTTCCCCAACCATTTATGGTCAGTACCTCTTTATTCTTTAACAAGCTTGAGGAGAACAACATATGATTGATCTATAAGTTCATCCTTTGAATGAATCCCTCTTAGTATTTTTAATGAACCCTGAGAAGGAGTAGTTCAGTCCCGTCATGTTCGATGAGTCCATCATTGTTTGATGTTTTTATGAGTCCAGCGAAGGTATAACTCGACTCCTTTTTCACGTTTAGAGAGTTTGAAAAAGAGGCGAAAAGAAAACTCCAAAGGTTCCTTTTCATAGATAGTCCCTTGAGTTCGAAAAGGTAGAAAACAATACTCAGGAGAACCTCTTAGCCATGTTCGACTAAGGTATTCCTTTTTCTTAAATATTATATCTCAATTTGGAAAAGGGTTAAACTTATACTGAGTAGACGTCTTTTCATTTACTTTAACGAGTTCAAAAAGACAAGTGCTCGATAATATTTTAATGTATTTTGAGTCTGAAAAGAGCTGAAAGAGAACTCCTCCTGGAGGAACGAGTGGTATAAAAGGTAGCAACTCGTTCCGGTCATGATGGAACTACTCAAAACACGTAGAGGTCAAGAGTCAGGCTAGTAAGACCACTCATCGCAATGGTTCCTCAGGAAAGGGTTAAAAAACCAAGTGAAAGTATAAGATCAGCCAAGCAGATGGTGACGATGGAAAGAGAAACCCACGGCTTATCTGGCATAAATAAGTTGATAAAAATTGAAATCACGAGAGATAGGATGAGAGTGGTTTCATTTTTACCATACAGATGGGAGAATAATGCTCTGGAAGGGATACATATCAAGGGATTTAATAGAAATATCAGGTTCCAATTCTCCTAGTACATGATGCACTACGTCACCTACTAGATCATTAGTAGACGTGGGAATGGAACATGTTGGCCCATAATTAATCTATGGTGGGGGAGATACCACTTACATATAAGGACCATTTAGTGAAGTTGGCTGATTGGGAGGCAAATTAGGACTAACGAATGAAATATGGTTAATGGTCATGATTCTTCCTTCATGCGAGAAACACATCACACGAAAGAGAGAAGAGATGAGAGCTCCTACGACATTAACATAGTCACGCCCAAGGAGTAAATTAAAATCCAAAGTTCCTTGGACTAACATCACATATTTATATATGGTCTTTCCTCCCAAAGTAATAAGCAACTGAGGAAGGATCCTTAACGGTTGATTGGTTCCTCTGTTAAAAGCCAACATATTATAGGTAACAAGAACAAGAGTCAGGGAGCCGAAATCATGCCAAGTAGTTGAGGACATAATACTAAAAGATGTGCCTTCATGTATGACTATGCCAGGTATGGGCACATTATAAGCCTGTACTATGATCTGGAAAGGCACATAAGGAGGAAGATGATATCCTGCCAGTCAACTCCAATCAAAGGAAGTGACTATACTACTTGGAGGGGGTGTCACAGGAACAAGAGAAGTGCCCCCTTGTGCTATGGGAACCGGAAAACTGCTCTCCTGTGCTATGGGAATAGGAGGATTTCCCCCTTGTGTTGTGGGAATGGAAGGATTTCCCCCCTGTTTCATGGGAACGGGAGGATTGTCCTCCTGTATCATTGGAATGAGATGATTTCCCCTTGTTCATTGGAATATTAAGAAACGAGAAGAACCTGAGTGGCATGAACTTCACTCTCTACGGGAAAGGTACGATCAACTGAAAGGTGGAACCGAGTCAACTATTTTCCCAGCCGATGGTTGGTTGGAAATGAACCCATGGGATTCACGTTCAGAGAGAGTGGGAATGACTAGAGATGGATTCTGATTAATCACTTCATCAACTAGTGGAGGATTAGGGGAAATCTTTTGATCCAACCGAAAGATGAGGTTGAGAAGTTGTAAGGTTTTCCAACACTTTTGAGGCTTCATCCATATAAGAAAAAATGTGAATAAGATGAAACCCTTCACATAACTTACAGGGAAACTTATACTTACCCTTCTTTCTATGAACATTCTGTTCACTAGTTGATGGTTTTTCACTAGCATGATCTCTAAAACCTGACGACAAAGGCCGATGTGAGCATGTGTACCACATTTCTACTACCTTGGGAATACCAGGACAATCTCTAAGAAGGTGATCACCCTTACATAACTTGCAAGGGTATTTCAATTAACGGGGCTCATTGGAAGGTTCCTCCATACTAGTTGCATCTGCAGCAATGGTCGTTGGGTTGCCCCCTTACTTATTTTGCTTCTTCTTCTTCGTCCTTTTCTTCTTCTTCTTAGCTTCATGATTACTAGAATTAAGACTTTCACTAGGTGAGGAAGAAGAAAAGGATGAATAAACAATAGTTGAAGAAGGAAAAGGGTCAACTTTAGGATCAACTTTAGGTTGATATTGTTTAGGTGGAGGAGAAATTAGTTGAGGAGTAGTTTGGACATTCATAACCATAGGGGTCGAAAAAAACCAAACTGGCAAACCAATGGTAAATCTGGGAAGGGACAACGTTGCCATATAAGGAGCACCAATATTTCCAAAAGGAGGAAAAGGACTAGGATTCCCATCAAAGGGGTTTTCTTGATTGGTGGACTTGGGAACTACTGCCATTAGTCTCAATATAAGATCCACTAAGGAGTTGTTCCATGAGGAGGATGTTATTTCGTGGTCAATTAATTGATTTTAGAAATTAAAGACACAAAACAAAATAAAATAGGGGTAACTAAGCAAAAGGGTTTACCAATTAACTATGAACTGCAATATACGACCTTAGTGAACTAAGGATTTACGTATGGTCAAACGATCTCCCCGAATGTTGTGTTCGGTGTATCACAGTGTACAAGGCGACCGAATCGATTACCTACGGCGGGATAACAACCTATTGGGGACTTCCAAAATATACTTGACGATACGTGGAAGTGTAGTTCGTGTTAGTGTTGTTTAATGCATAACCATACGATGAGAGTGTTCCCATATACTTTTCATGCATGGAATGCCATCCAATGTACCCGGAGGTACGTGGAGAACTGTCTAATACACTTATGTACCTAGAACGGGATATCACCCTTGGAATGCAATGCTGGCAAGAAACGATAGCTCCTATGTTTATAGATGTCGGAACACGTCTCTAGCCTAGACCTCTATGTGTGTTGTTAAGTTTCAAATTCTCCTTAGGTTAATTGAGTGAATTTTATATTTTATCTTGAATTATGTTTTAGTTTCAAGGCTCAAAACTCGATGTCACAACACAATTATGATGAAACTAATATGACAAAAAGAACTCTTTTCATTTTCATTTTAATAATTAAAGACCTAACGAAGTAGGGGAAGAAGAAATCAATCAACAATGCAACAAACAAGTGATGCAAAAATTGATCTCCTCAACTTTACTATTCCAATCAAAATCAAAGCCCTATATGCAATACCATATTTTCTTAATGTTTCAAATGCAAAGAAACATATGAATGCAATTTGATCACTGACGAAAAGAAACCACACATACTTTAACTGTAATGTAAAAGTTACTTTTTAGATTCAACAAGCAATCTTTACATACAAACCCAAATTGACAAGAACAAAGAAAGAACGAAACTAAATCTTATGAAAAAGGTGATGACACTCAGAGGTGATTAATTTTTTTTTGCAAAAATGAAAGCAAAAACACTCAATAATTGTTAAGAAACTGAAGAAAACCTTTGAATAATGACCAAAGGCAAATTCACTCAATTTCACACAAAATCAAGTGTTGTGTTAGCTCAAAAGAGACAGGGACACACTCAAATACACAAGGAAAACAAGTTGGACTAAAGAAAATAAGAGAGAAAGTCGTAAAAAATATTTTTTTTCATGAAATAGGGGTTACCGCAGGTGCAGATAGCTTACCAGTGCTTTGCAACATAGTTGCAAAGAAGGCTAGGGTGCACTGCAATGCTCTGTCAACAGACCAGGGGGAGCGTTGATAAAGGAAAAGCCAGTTTCTGACACAGATATCAAATGCAACTCAATGAAAGGTCTTCCTAGGGTCAATTCAGACTAAGTGAGGCACTGGAGGTCTATTCAAGAGGTGTAAAAAGGGCTAATGTGAAGGAAACCACTAAAGGAATGAATCGATCCCCAATATTGTCGCAAATTTGTTATTCAGAATTTACGACTTCTAATAGAAGTATCTTCCCTAGACCTAGTGGCTTGGCTTAGAACAACAGGAAGCAAAGAATATAAAGTTACCCTTAGAGAAATTGGAGAATAGAAATATGCTTACTTGGGATCCGTCACAACCTCTTCTCTTATCTTGACTTGTAAGCTCCAATTGTAGCTCCAATTGCTATAATTAGAACCTGCACATAAAAGCACCACAAGCCAAATATCTACGACATCTATGTAGCATGATACAATCACTCTATTCAATGGATCAACAAAGTATTGAAATATATGAATGTAAATATAACATAACACATATAGAAAAATGATATACTCTTTGTATTAATATCAAAAGGAGAGAGTTTGCATGAAGATGATAACTCTCCTAGGTTCAAGGCAGCAACATGAGGGTATGATTAGTCTCCAAAATCCAACCCTGATGTTGTAGATTTATTGGAGGGTGTGGTAGTTTAGGAATTCTTATCCATTTATAAATCTAGGCTTGAGATATACTCTTGATGGGAGGATGAGCTCAAGGGATAATAGGTGAAACTTCCAAGGTAGGATTAGATAGGATTCGAAGTACTTATCCAAGGTAAATGGTTGTAACAACTCTTGGAAGATTCTAGAGGAGGAAGCTTGGAAATTATTTTTATTTTACCTGAATTTCTAGAATTAGTGCACCCCCAACAAGGGACAACCTGCTGTTGATCAACGCTGGTGAAAAAATGGGCAACCTGCTGCTGAAAGCAGGTCCCTAAAAGGCCAGGGTGCGCCGGGCCTTAAAAGCACTGAAATGAAGTAGTAAGACCCAAAAACTTAGGGATTTGGAAGGGTCATGCTTAGGGCTTTGTGTAGGGATGATGACAAGATGCAAAACTAAAGATTATGGGTTTGATCCCAAGCAGAGTCGCCAATTTGTTATTTAGGATTTACGACTGCAGACAAAAGTATATTCCCTAGACCTAATGGCCTGGTTTAGAACAACATAAAGAAAAGAATATAAAGTGCCCCTTAGAGAAATTGGAGAATGGAAAGAGGCTTACTTGGGATCCAGCGCAAGTTGTTATCTCCTCTCAACTTGTAAGCTCCAGCTGTAGCTCTAATTTCTATAATTAGAACCTGCACGTACAATCACCACAATATAAAGATCTACGACATCTATGTAGCATTGTTCAATCACTCTATTCAATGGATCAACATAGCATTGAAATATACGACTAGAAACATAACATAACACATATAGGAAAACAATATAATCTTTGTATTAATATGAAAAGGAGAGAGTTTACAAGCAAAAATGTAAGCTGATCTTGTAGAGATCTCCCCACGTTGACTTATCCTTCCTTGTCACAAAGCACATCTCAATGTCACCTTAATGCATGAAGATGATAACTCTCTCAGGTTCAAGGCAACAACATGAGGGTATGATTAATCTTCAAAATCCAAACCTGATCTTGTAGATGGTTGTAGATTTATAGAAGGGTGTGGTAGTTTAGGAATTCTTATCCATTTACCAATCTAGGCTTGATATCCACTCTTGATGGGAGGATGAGCTCAAAGGATAAGAGATGAAATCTCCAAGTTAGGATCAAATCGGTTTCAAAGTTCTTATCCAAGGTAAATGGTTGTAACAACTCCTGGAAGATTCTAGAAGAGGACACTTCGAGATTCTTTTTATTTTTCCCAAATTTCTAGAATCAGCACACCCCCAACAAGGGACAAGTTATCGTTGATCAACACTGGTGCATAACTAGGAAACCTGATGCTAATCAGTGCTGGGGCAAAACTGTGCAACCTGCTGCTGAACACAAGTAACTAAAGGTAAAGGGTGCACTAGGCCTTAAAAGCACTGAAATGAAGCAGTCAAATCCAAAAACTCAGGGATTTGGAAGAGTCATGCTTAGGGATTTGTGTAGGGATGATGACAATGTGTTCATGGATGTTGATTGATCCAATTTGTAGCCCTATTGATCAAATGTGACAAATTGTCCTATAATACCAAGTTTTCCCTAGTCTACCATAAGTGAAACCATAACAATGGCAGGACCATAAGTTCTTTAAAATCCATATGTGAAAATTAAAAATTAGAACCAAAAGTACAAAATGTCTAGATTGTAGACCTTCACTATCTATCCTAATTGCTAAAAAGTTCATCGAAACAAAAAAATAAAAGTAAAATAAGAGAAATATCACTAGATCATGCCAAGGGAGAGGTATTAGAGGAGTCCACTTCAATGTGCCCTTTATCTTTGCGAGGATAACTGCTTAATTTAAGAGGGAGGCCAAGTTGGAATTATATTCAGTTTAGGTGTCGATATAAAGATTTCAATGAATCTTATCCAACACGAGGATACTTTCCTCCTTTGCTTCGTTGTGGCCCATTAGAATATGCCTAACATTATCTTCATTTACTAGTGTAAGTTGATTGTTTGCATGTACTGATTATGTCAAGCGTGGGTATGACTTATTTTAGGGACCCATGCAACAACTTCCGCTACTATGTATATATCAAATAAGCATCCACAATCTCCTACTATATCTCCTTCCGCATTCGTGAGCTCAGCATGGATGTCAGGTGGCATCTGGAAATGATATAGGTTGGCTAAAGCTTCTACACGCTAACAAGATTTAGAGCCCCCATGAGCTTCATTATAATCTACTCCCTATGACACCCAGATCTCTATTGTGACATGATGAAAACACAAAATAAATACCAAGACTGTGGAGATGGGGGGTGATAGTAACGAAGGTGAGGTTGTTGAGGGGGGAGTGGGCTAAAGTGTAGGCAAAGGGTTGTAGAGTGTAGGTAGAACCAGGGGGGATTCTCATACCAAGAACTAAAACCTTGTGAGAATTTTCTAGTGAAAGAGGGGAGCGCGTGGGAAGGTGTCAACAAGGAGGGGTAATTTGGGATCTTCCGGCTACACCAACCTAATCACCAAGGATATGTAGAAGGAAACAACCAATTCTAATGGCAACTCAAAAAACAAAGCATGCAGGTCACACTATGGAGACAGTCCATTCAAGTAATGAAATCATCGTAGAGTAGAGCCTTCAAAAAAAAAAAAAAGGTCAAGGAAAATCATGGAATGAAGAAAAGGAAATATTTGAGTAAAAATCATGGCACAACAAATAAAACACTAGACGGTGGATGACATACAATAATAATGCCTATAATGTCCTATCACCACTCCATTGTATTAATCTGTTGTGGGTGGTGGTTGCATGGCATGTCCACTCACATTAATACTAGGGGGATGACTGAAATGCCACCACACATGTGTCATATCCCCTCCAACCCCATCTAGTGATGGTTGCATGATCTCTTAATCGTCATTCAAGCAATTGATTTTTAGTGTGTGAAATCCAATTTTAGGTCACTTCTTGACTTTTTCCATACTTGTAAGTGGGTGTATGACATTATAATTCAAACATATAGAAGACTCCCAAAAAATTATAAGTGAAATTTAGTTTTCAAATTTATCTATGTTATTATTGCACTAATGGAAGGAAAAGTTTGACCTGTGACGTGAAAAGGAGAATCAGTAGCCTAAGTAGGTAAAATTTCCCACTTTATTGTGGAAGATATGAATAGAAAAAACATTAGTTGCAATTCGTGAAGCTCTTTGCACCTTTAAAGTTTTTTATTAAAAGATTCTGAAGGACACTTATAAATATATGGTCCATACATGTGTGGAAAAAAATGGGGCTTGCGTTGCCTAATGACATGGAGATCAATACTAGGAGGTGGAGATACAAACAAGTATTATATTATGTAAGTGCATCCTTCCATTGTTTGGAGTATCATGAATATGATCACTTAAAGTATTTATGCATAGAAGGTGGCATAAGTCTAATTAGGGTGGAGGATTTGCTTAGTTTCCAAGACGAAATTGTCAAGGCAACCATATCTAGTTTCGAGAAGCCAAATGATGAAGTATATCTAGCGAGAGAAATAGAACATAGAATTGTTAAAGGGGAGTTGAATTTTAACTTCTCCAAAGCCCTGGAGGAAGAACTAATACTAACCTTGAGGAACAATGAAAAGGATTTTTGAAACTAGGATCTCTCTACTCGTTTTCAAGGACAACATCAAAGTGATGAGATTTTTGGTAAGTTTTGGTCAAAGAAATCCCCACCCTCTTATGTTTTGAGCTCTATTATGTTGGGTGCTTATATTACTACTTTGGAGGATCAAAACCCTTCATTTATCATCCCCGAGTATAAACCCCTTTACAACCTAGAGCTAACTACCCTCCACTCCTTAGGAGCCCCACTAGGAGCAATTCTCATGATGTGCCTATCTTCATTCAATTTGGAGGAATGACTTAAAACCACCAACCACTTTCAAGTTCAATTCCTACAAGTGAATATTTCATTGAGATTGTTAAAGAGGAAAGGATAAAGTATGATGCTTGGGAAGAGGGATAAGATATTCACTAATTATTTTTATATCTTAAAATGGTTAAAAATATGTGGTGGAATGGGCTAACAAGAAATCAAATATTTATATAAAATAATTCCAAGAGGTAGAAAGGACTATTGTAATATCTTTGGACATCCAGCAAAATGCATATTTTTGGAAGAAAAAAGAACAAAGTTGAAAACCTTGGAGTTTAGGAAGAAAAATTTGTCTAAGTGGGAGCAGGGAAAACGGAGTCTTAACAATGTAGTTTTTCCATGGTCTTGAGACAATGAAAATACATTTATTTTCCAAGATTATGCTAAGTGGAGAAAACTCATAAACATTATATAGGAGATTCCTAAGCATAGTAGAAGCAAGCAATTAAGCTAAGCGAAATAAAATGCTCGTGAGTGACACAATTCATTAACATATTCAAAATTCAAGAGGAATATAACATAATGGAGGTTATGCAATTATCATATGTTTTCCAAGATTTGTTGACTAAGAATTGAATGAGGATTTGTGTGTTGAGGTCACAAAAGAGGAGCTCAATAGGGTGGTTTTCGATTTACAAAAGGAAAAGAGTATGTACCCTAATGGGTGGTCAATTGATTTCTTTTGAGCCTTTTAAGAAATATTAGACACTAATATTCTAGAGGTTGTAGAGGAATCAAGATCCTCTAGGAAGGTCAAGCCCTTGTAATCTTTTGTCACTCTATCCTCTTAAAACAAGGAAACACATTCTTTAGATGTGTTGTAGGGATATATTGTTTTGTATTGTGTTACATCTCTACTGGTCTATATGGTTCCCAAAATGGGTGTGTGACTTTAATTCCCTATTTGCTAACTTGACACCATTGTGTCCATTATCAAAAGGAAGGGGCCAATAGCCCTTGACCAAAATTGTTGAGTCGCTCTCAAGTTAGCCTTAGTTTGCCTCTCTCATTGAAGCAACCAAATAGGAGATCACTTTATGAGCCTAGACATTGAAGGTTTAGAAGGCCTATTTCTCATTCATGCACTTGGTTTTTTAGATATTTTTTCCTATCACAGATGTTTGTCTTGTTCTTGACTTGATACCAATTGCTTTGCTTATGAGATAACCTCTCAATTAGTGTCAAAAAGTGCTTTCATTTTTTAATATCCATGTATCTCTCTTGTTCTATTAGCATTAATTAGAACGCTTGATCTTATGCCTAGTGAGATGATGTGAAAAGGTGATACAATTCTCATTGACTATTTGAATCTCTATGAGTTGAGCTTCTTTTCAATATGAATGAAGTAGTTGGTTAGACTAATTATATTGTCGCATCATGTGTTCTTGAAGTATATTCGTAGGTATTTTCTTTGAGTTTAACTATGTTCATCCATTCGATATGGATTTTCATGCTTCCCATATTTGTTCTATCACAACATATAGTTACAAGTTGGGTTGTTCGATTGCTTATACAAAGGGATCAACAGTTCACATTAGCTCCAATATTTTTATTCTCCTTGGATCTATTTGGTTGTCAAAACTCATTTAGATCCACCTTCTATTCTTTGAATTTCCTTGAGGCCCACATGAAGTCTCTTAGTTGTCATTGTTATACTCATCCTTTACCATATGTTTGACAATAGTGGTTGGCTCTTATGCTAGTGCACATATTTATTCAAAATGTAATGTCCTCACTACATCTACCTCATTAATGTGGGAATCTTTATTGTAACATAAAGTTTCATGTTTGACCTGCAAATGGTACACCTATATATGCACTTATTTCTCTTATCACAACCTTGAGTTCTTTTGGTTTGTCTTCAACAACTCGTGTCATTGTTCTTCTCCTATCATTTGATGGATTATGAGCAGGATGTTGGTTGATACATGGTTCATTGACATTGGTGGATATGCATGAGAATGGAGGGAAATTGTATGATATATTCTCACTGGAAGTTGTCGAATATGTATGAATTGTTTTATTTTTCTTTTAGGCATTTTCATTCTCAATTTTTGTATCAAAACTACTAATCTATATTTCTCATTCATACTCAATGTTCTCGGTGAGATATATCTTGACAACCAATGTTGTTTAGTGATCCATAACCATATTGAGTGGACTAGCAAGTGTCGTGATCATTCTTGGTGCAACCTCTAGTAACAACTTTGCCTCGTTATTCTTTTCCTATTAAGCTTTATTCATGTCCACATCTTCAATTTCTTCCTTCTAAATGTCCTCAAAAGATGTGATTGATGGTTCCTTTTAATTTTCATTGGACAATCTCTATGGATCAATAGCTTGTAACACCCTAGATTTTAATCCCCATAATTAGTGATGTATATTTGTAAATATGATGTATTTTTATGGGCCAAACAATGTACATAAACAATAATAAAATAAAATCCATTTTCATTTGCAAATGGAAAAGGACAGAGTCATGGGGGCTAAGTTTCCACAATAGAAGGGGTTAAAAGGGGCTCCAAGGGGAAATTACACATGCATAATAATCACAAATCACCCTTTTTCATTATTATTATTATTACTTTTATAAATCATTTACTATGAGTCATCCTTTCTTATGGATTCATAGCCTCAACTCGAGGGTGACCTACTATTGGGAGAACTAGAGTAGTAGAGCGTATGATTGGGTGGAACATCCTACATTTGCAGCCAGTTGTGTATTTGGTTACAAAAATAAATGTTGTTATTCATTGTGTTTATTTCATGTTAAATGTTGTGTTTTGCTATTATAATTTACTTTGTATTATGAGTGTTTGCATGCTACTATGTTCACTTAAATAGTTGCATTCATGTTTTTAAATACTTTTGTTAACTGCACAAGTCTTTTAAAATGTTGCACACATTTAATTTTAACGGGTATCATAGTATTTTTGCAGGGCTTAGTAGCAAGTATGTACATTCCTCCTATCAAAGTGTTGATTATTGCTTCCTTAGGCATATTGACTTCTTTAGCAGATTCTTTTGTTTTCCACCAATTCCAACCTCATGTTTACAAGTAGGTTTTTTGGAATGTGGGGAATGATGCTTGAATGGTCATGTCTCTTGTGTTTATAGTCCAATAATGGCACCCTCCATGTCCATGATGACCATGGCATTATTTGGGATATTTACAATTTTCTTATCTCACATGCCCCACCCATATGGAATAAATGTTTATATGGGAGATTGAGTATCAATGGACAAGTGGTTATTTACCTCTTAGGAGTAACAATCAATTATAAGATTCTCTTAACATATTTGAGAAGGTTTTGATTCCTTTATTCAGCGTACTTAAAATATCATATACATATAATTTAAGAGAAATATATAAAGAAATGGAAATTACAAAAAATAAAAGAGAGACAAACTAAATTATAGCACTTGTAGAAATATGATACTTTATTGATATTCCAAAATGTGAGTAAAGTTCACTTGCCTTTTCGAGGGGAAAACCTTCAACTAAGTAGAGTTCCAATAAACTAATAATCCTTTACAAAACATTACATAGCTTCATGTCTCTTTAAATAGTTTGTCATCACACAAATTCTAACCATTATTAGTTCCAACATGAATGAGTACAAACTACTTGTCGAGCCTTATTCCATAAGGATGACCATTTTATACTAATTAACCATAGAAAAATTACCTAGTGATGAGCCCTAGAAATTTTCCTTTTTGCTCATATTTTTCTCTCTATATTTGCCTTTTAAAACCACCTAAAATTCCAGTTGTGTACTTACAATGCTACCAACTTAACAATTAATGGTCATTTCAAAATTATCCAATAGTTGCTTTTTAATTGATGTGTTTTGGCTTAATTACGAACAAGTGTGATGGGATGCTTGAGTTACTGAAGTGTTTGATGTGAATCCATTTTTTCATACATTAAAGTATAAGTTGTTAATACTCATTCACCATATTTGGTTTAGTTACACTGCTATAGAGCCAACCTTCTTAGCATTAAGGAACACCCCTATAAAAAACATTTTGTGGGAAAACTGGAATTGTTTCTAGAAATAGTAATTACATCACTAATATTATTTTATAGCGTCTTTTTTATCCTAGGAACACAATGAGCATTTTTGGTTTATGTCACCCCTTACATGGCATTAAATCTAACACAATGTGTGGTGGATTTTGAATCCATTGTGATGGTTAAATTGGAGTTTAAATGTTATGAAACCAGCTCAAGAAAAGATAGAAAAGAGAGATCAACGCCTTAGAATTCAGCCTCTTCGAGGGGGCAACCTCCTTTACATTACATAAATGAACAATTCTTAGATGATACAAATGACAAAACCTCCTTTCTATATATAGGAGTCTAAGGAGTCACAATATAATCTAGCCGACCTAACAATAATAATATAAAGCCACAAAAATAACAATAGAGGGATTCTATGGGGCACAGAAATAACAATATGGGGGTAATAGGGGCACAACAATATAAATAAGGGGTATAACTACAATAGTAATGGGGTAATCACTAGTATTATAGGGACCCAACATGCCCCTCTCCTTCAAAAAAGTGTTGTCCTCAACGCTTGAGCAGTTCTGGATACTTCTGCATAAAATTCTCATCCTCCCATGTGGAATCTTCAGCGGATAAGTTCTTCCACTTGATAAGATACTCTGAAATTGATCGATTTCGTAGCTGTCGAGTTCTTGTTTCTGTGACTGCTTCCGGTTCCAATATAATTTTTCCTTCCTCGTCAAGTTCTGGCAATATTGTTTGAACTGGGAGCTTGTCGCCTATAACCTTCTTTAAACATGAAACATGGAAAACTGGGTGCAATCGAGAAGCTGCAGGAAGCTCCAATTTGTATGCCATAGTACCAATCTTTTCCAACACCTTGTACGGACCATAATACTTTGGTGATAATTTATTATCCTTCTTAGCTTGCTTTAGGGACATTTGCTTATATGGTTGTAGCCGTAGGAATACCCAATCACCTACATCAAAACTTCTTTCACTGCGATGTTGATCTGCCTGTTGTTTCATTCTATTTTGTGCCAACACGAGGTTATCCTTTAAGAGTTGGAGGACTTGTTGTTGATGTTCGATGTGATGTTCCACTGCCTGAACCTTAGAATTTTCTCTTAAATATGATGTGATGGATGGTGGTTGATACCCATAAAGTGCCATAAATGGGGTCATTTTTGTTGCTGTATGGAAGGAAGTGTTATACCACCATTCAGCCAGAGGCAACCATTTGACCCATTGTGTCTGTTTATCAGATACAAAGCAACGAAGATATCCTTCCAAACATTTGTTTACTATCTCAGTTTGCCCATCAGATTGAGGATGATAAGATGAGCTATGAGCTAACTGAGTACCAAGACAAGAAAATAATTCTGTCCAAAAATTTCCAGTGAAAATGGGATCTCTGTCACTTACAATAATCTTTGGGTTTCCATGTAGCTTTTGAACTGTTTCCATAAATGCAGTAGAAACTGTACTGGCTTTAAATGGATGTGATAATGCACAAAAGTGTGCATACTTGGTAAGTCTGTCAACTACCACCATGATGACACTCTTTCCCTCAGACTTGGGTAAACCTGTGATAAAATCCATTGAAACCTCCTCCCAACGTTGGCTTGGAATGGATAAAGGTTGTAATAGACCCGGTGTCTTAATTGTTTCAACTTTATTTTGTTGGCAAACCAAACATTCCGCCACAAACTTTTGAATATCTGATTTAAGGCCATCCCAAAAAAATTCCTTCTTAACCCTGTGGTAAGTTTTTAAAAATCCTGAGTGCCCTCCTAAGGGAGAAGTGTGCAATTCCATAAGAATCTTTTGTTTTAGCTGGGAATTCTTACAGAGGTATAAGCGATCTTTGTACCATAACGAATCATTTTTCCAGCTAAATGTATCAGAAGTACTGGAATCTTGTTGTAGCTTTCGAATAAGTGCCCACACTTCTTCGTCATTCTTCCATTCCTCCTTTGCTTCGTTTATCCAATCTGGTTGGATAATAGAAATGGCACACAACAATGCTTCCACATCCTCATCCTTTCTTGAGAGTGCATCTGCCACCACATTTTGCTTCCCTTTTTTGTAGATGATTTCAAAGTCATAACCCAACATCTTTGTGACCCACTTTTGTTGCTCTTCAGAGGATAATCTTTGTTCTAAAAAGTATTTAAGGCTATCATGATCCGTTTTTACCTTGAAGTGTCTTCCCATTAGGTAGGGTCGCCATTTCTTAAGTGCATGGAGTATTGCCAACATTTCCTTCTCATAAATAGCTTTGCTTAAAAACTTTCCCTTGATTGGACGACTTTCAAAAGCAATGGGTCTTTCATCTTGCATTAGAACAGCACCAATTCCATTTCCTGAAGCATCACATTCCACAATAAAGGTTTTTGTGAAGTCCGGTGTAGCTAAGACCGGTGCTTGGCACATTGCCTCTTTAAGATGTTTAAAGGCCTTTGTTGCTTCCGGAGTCCATGAAAATGAATCTTTCTTCAATAATGTTGTTAGAGGTGCTGCTATTCTCCCATAATTCTTAACAAACTTGCGATAATACCCTGTCAACCCAAGAAATCCTCGCAGATGCTTTATGGATGTGGGGATTTTCCATTCCTTAATGGCTTTAATTTTGCTAGGGTCTACCTTAACTCCTTCATGAGATACAATATGACCCAAATATTCCACCTCCTGGACTCCAAAGAAACATTTGGATCTTTTTGCATATAATTGTTTCTCCTCCAATAGTTGTAGCACCTTGTCAACATGTTCAACATGATCCTTCCAAGACTTGCTGTAGATTAGTATATCATCAAAAAATACTAACACAAATTTTCTAAGGAATGGTTTGAAAATTGAATTCATCAAACCTTGAAATGTTGAAGGTGCATTGGTAAGGCCAAAAGGCATGACCAAAAATTCATAATGACCCTCATGAGTTCTAAATGCCGTTTTCGGAATGTCTTCAATCTTCATTCTGATTTGATGATATCCCGAACGAAGATCCAACTTGGTGAAGTAAATTGATCCATGCAATTCATCCAGTAATTCATCAATGACAGGAATGGGGAACTTATCTTTAATAGTGAGCTTGTTGAGCTCCCTATAATCTGGACACATGCGCCATGATCCATCCTTCTTGTGCACCAATACTACTGGAGCTGAGAAAGAACTTTGACTCGGTTGAATTATACCAGCCTCTAGCATTTCTGCAACCATACGTTCAATTTCACTTTTTTGGACATATGGATATCTGTACGGCCTGATGTTTGGAGGAACACTTCCTGGAATCAGATGAATAGCATGATCATGATCACGCATAGGTGGGAGACCTTTGGGAGTCTCAAATACCTTGGAATGATTGTCCAGGACTTTTTGGAGATCTGGAGAAATAGATGATTCCAATGTGGAAACATCTAGCGAACATAATTGTGCAATTACACCTCTTTGCTCCTTTTTTAGAAGCTTTGTCATGCCATTAGAGCTGATTATCTTTCCTGGTTTCCCTGCAATACCCCTTAATTCAACTTCCTTTCCTTCCACAGAAAATTTCATGAAAAGTTCTTGAAAATTAAAAGCTATTGTACCCAAGGATTGTAGCCATTGGACTCCTAGTACAACATCAGCACCTCCCATTGGAATGGAAAGCATTGGGCTAGTCAATACATATTCTCCCATGGATAGCTTGATATTATGGCACTTTCCAGAACAATTTATTGTTCCTCCATTTGCAATCATCACTTGACACTCTGGTGCTGGATATAGGAAGCAATTCAATTCTTTTGCTACCCTACAATGAATAAAATTGTGGGTGCTTCCTGAATCAATCAACACTATTACCTTTTTCTTCTTGATTTGTCCTTCTATCTTGATGGTTTGAGGAGTGGTAATTCCCGCCAATGCATTACAAGATATGGTCGGATTTATTTGTTCTTCATCTAGGCTTTGTTCCTGGAATATATCCTCTTCTTTTGACCTTTCTTGCTCCTTTTCTTCTTCCTCATCACAATCTATGTAGAATAATTTCTTCTCAGCACACTTATGACCTTTGTGTATTTGCTATCACAATTGTAACAAAGCCCTTTTGCTCTTTTTTCTTCCAATTGTTGTGGTGTCAACCTTGTAGGTTGTGGAAGACTATGGGCAACAACACTCTTGTCTTTATAGTTGTGAATGGTATGCTTCCTAGTTGCCATAATTTTGCTTTCCATTTTTCTTGCTAACCTGAATGCCTTCTCTAATGAATCAGGTTCCCAAAGGCGCACATCATGTTGGATATTATCCTTTAAAGACCCTATGAACACATCAATCCTATGCTCCTCTGGAATATCTTTTACCCTTATGTTCAATTTTTGGAACTCCTCAATGTGCTCCATTATTGAACCCTTTTGTTTGAGACTTATCAATTGGCTAAAAAAAGTGTTGCTTTTTGTATCCTCATAATGTGCTATCAATTCTTCCGTAAAAATTGCCCAAGTGATAAATTGTTTACGAGAACAAAGCCATTGATACCATACAAACTGATTTGGTTCCAAATATAAAGTTGCCATACGTACCTTTTGTGTGTTTTGCACATTATTGAGATCGAAGAATTGCTCCATCTGTAATATCCATGTGGCGGGATCCTTGCCATCAAACTTCCTCATATCGATTTTTGGAACATGGTGAGTCTTCGATCCAACATTAGAGTCTATGGAATCATGATTAACATTTCTTTTGTTCTCATCATGAGTTTCCTTTACTACTCTTTCACCTTAGTGACCATTTCTTGTAGCAACTTATTCATATTTATCTTCAATTCTTCCATCTTATCATCCATGCCATCAATTTTAGCGTCCATGCCATTCACCTTAGCTTCCATGCCCTTTATCTTAGATTCCACGCCATTTATCTTAGCATCTGTTAGCTTTTGTGAGCGTGACATTTGTTGCACTTGTTCTTGTAATTTTGATATATCATGTAGCATTTCTTCCTCTTCTTCATGAGTCATGCTAGAGCTTTCAGGTTCCTTACTAGGTGTTTGCATTTTCTTTCCTCGGGGCATCAGTTACCGATAATAATGCTTTACTATGCCCTTTGAATTCCTTCAAACCAAGCTTATGCAAAAATTGAAAAAAAACTACACACCTTTTTTTACTTTGTAGAAGCCTGATATTGAATCTGATGTATCTCTGTAATTTCGAATCATCCAGTTCTGAAATTGCGACCTGTAGTAGCCTTCTATGTCCTCTTTCCAATGCCACTAGTCTGATCCAAATTGGATTCTCCAAGAAAGAGTTATGCACAATCTCCCACAGTGACCTGATTATAGACTAGTTCAGTAGAGCGAACTTGTATGAAGTGCCACGTGTCACTGTTTCAACCTTTGACTCTGAAAAATATATAAAAGAAAACTACAGTCCGTCCTCTTTCTGTACCTTCTTACGAAATTTCAATCCGATGCTCAGAAAGAAAGTTATGACGATTTTCCCCAGGTCACCTGTTTTGAATGTAATTCAGGAGTCTGCAAAAAGACCAACTTCCTCAGATCATATCTCCGAAAATATCGCGCGAAAAGCTCTGAAATTCGGACCCAAGGTTCAACGCGATTTCTTCTCAAATGGGTTTTGTTTTGCGACTTCTGAAACGTCACAGAAAAAAAGTTATATCGAAAATGCCACGATGACCTGTTTGGAGCAGCGAAACCCTAGAATCCAAAGCTCTGATACCAAATGTTATGAAACCAGCTCAAGAAAAGATAGAAAAGAGAGATCAACGCCTTAGAATTCAGCCTCTTCGAGGGGGCAACCTCCTTTACATTACATAAATGAACAATTCTTGGATGATACAAATGACAAAACCTCCTTTCTATATATAGGAGTCTAAGGAGTCACAATATAATCTAGCCGACCTAACAATAATAATATAAAGCCACAAAAATAACAATAGAGGGATTCTATGGGGCACAGAAATAACAATATGGGGGTAATAGGGGCACAACAATATAAATAAGGGGTATAACTACAATAGTAATGGGGTAATTACTAGTATTATAGGGACCCAACATTAAAACTCCATTCCTCAACCACAAATCATAGAGTTCTTTTACCATAGAAAGAGATATGACTTATTCCTAGGAAGCAATTGGAAGGAATTCAGGGATCCTCCTAGATTTTTTTTTATGTCATAGTAGCTCAAGGGGAGTTAGTTCTTATGATTATTATTAAGGGATTTCAAGTTAGAATTACCATGCAATTTTGTAATTTGTTATTAATTGATTAATGTGAATCCTATTATGGAATATTTGAGTTAATATTTATTTAAAGATTCGTCAATCCTCCTTTGAGTTAAGGTTCACTTCAAGGAGGAGACTTGATGAATTTGTTTGTTTATCTTACATTTGATTTAGTTTTATTAAAATTTGAACATTGTAGCCTTCTTTAATTCTCTTGTATTGATATTCCATTACATAATCTTTGAAGTTATTTAGTTTCAACTAACAATAAATGAACTTAGTGGTTTTGATCATTTATTTTGAGAAAATGTTGTTGAGCTTATTATTGAATGAATGACATTATTTACATTGAATTCCAATATTCATAAAGGGTTATATGTTTAATAGTCACGTCATAGATTATAGAGTATTGAGTACTCTTGAACTTTATATTTCTCATTGGCTTAGTTCTTGTAGTTTGTATAGCATGCACAATTCCTCTAGGATTGCATGATCTTTAATTGACAAATAAAGTGAGCTCATGAGGATCAATAGTACAATGTTATATTTCTATAGTACATCACACAATAGGCCTTATTCAAACAAGATGGCCTCATACATTAATTAATTTACTACTAAGTACTCCTAATTAGGGAGGCTAGGGTAGGAACCTCGCATGCTCTTCTGCTTCAAAAATGCCTTTGTTCTCAACTTTGGAGGTGTGGAAACTACTGTGTAATCACTGATGGTTCCTAGGTGGAATAATTTGGTTGTCTATTTGTTCACTATATCAAGAATTCTAAATAATGAGTTGGCATAATTGATGATATCTTTTTCCCACTATTGCTTCTAGGTGTAACCAAATGGAACCATATTCATCAAGTTTAAGGAGGATGATTTGACCATGACAATTTGGCCCTACCACTTACTTTAAAAGGAGACACATGAAATATAGGGTGGATCTCAAAGTGGAGTGGTAGATCCAATTTGTAGGTAATCTATACAATGTTGAAGGATATTATAGGGACCATAGAACTTGGATTCTAACTTTTGTTGATTCTTTTCCTTGAGAGATCCAAGAGAGTTTCCTTTTAGAAGTCACTTTATTTTATGTATTGAGTATTTTTTTATTTTCAAGCACTCATGTAAGGATAAGTGATCTCAATTATGTACAATTCATTTTGAAAATTAGTGTTGGGAAAGAAAAATCCATCCATGGGACGATATGGAAAACAAAAAGAAAAAAATAAAGGGAAGAATCACTTTATCATTTCTTCGGTTTTGCACCGATACAAATATATTCGTCCTTGAATGGAAATTTAGCTCCATGTGTGAGTTATCTTCTATGTTTATCCATGCTATTCATATTTCATTCCAATAAGCATTCGTAATCTAATCTCTTGTTCGAGAGTAATTGTTCACTCCACCTCACTCCATTTCACCTTGCATTTCTTGTTGGTAGAAATTGCTTTATTTTAAATGATAATGAGAACATAAAAGAAAGATATTGGATTTCAGTTGGCCCATTGTGAACCAATTCCAGACCTTCTAATCCAACTCCCCTAATGCATCCAAATGCATGTATATGGAATATGAGCATGGGTACATCTTACCACATAGTTGTTCTACATTTAGTTGTTGTGAAATGCCTTGTTGTTATCTTATGTTGCTAAGTACTAACTTGATGAAGAGTAATTTATTGCTTCCATGGCTATTGAATTTCATCATGCATGCTATTGTGTTTCAACCTATATGAAACAACTATAGAGCATGGCATGCAAAACCTTTGGTGTTGGCAAACTACCTACAATGTTGTGACCATATATTCTTGTCACCTACATTGTAAGTCTCCATTCAATACCCTGGTTTACATCAACTTTTGTTAGTGCATGCATCAAGGTAGTGATGTTAAAAGTGTTACTGGTTGTATTATTATTGGAACATTATGATAGAAGCCAATAAATAATACTACATGAGTAGAGTAGAACGATGAATAAGTATGTTTCATATACTAGAGGATGACATGATAGACACATAAATCACCTAAAGGTAAGTCCATGAAAACTCTCAACATTTAAATCATTTACAAGGCAATCAAATGAACCATGAACAAGGCTATGCACAAGATCAACGTCAAGCATTGTTACCCCCTCTTTAATAAAACAAGGACCAGTACACCCTCTCACCAACCCCTTAGCATTATGATCCCTGCTGGGCCTGCACTAGTTCTAATAAAAAGTGAAATGGAACCTATAAATGAGTTTTATGGCACATCAATACTCTAACTTGCTATAGAAACGACCTCTTATACATTTAGCCCAAGAAAAATGACATTTTTCAGATTTGAATTATATATTGTGATGCAAAATCTTATGTTGAATGACCTTGAAAAAAGTATTAAAGGATGCAACATGTTCTTCACATGGCGTTAGTATTGCATTTATATTTATGACAAATTATTAGGTGATAGTAGGTTTCATTAGTAAATCAACATCACATATATCCTAGTGTCGAAGGCCTAAGGAATTTATACCTAATGCATTCAAAGAATAAATCAACATCATATCAACACTCCCCAAGCTTCCTATCATATAGGTATTCCACACTACCAAATAAAATTAAGCCCAACCCTTTCTACAACATTTTGAATTAATGAAATTACTAAATCCTTAGGTGATATTAGGTTTAATTGGCAAAGAATCATTAAATAAATCCTAATGTGTAAAGCTTAAGTCATTTATAATTAAGGCCTTCAAAAAATAAATTACCATAATATTAACACTCATAGTTTAATCTTTGTTTTGTGGTGATATTTTTAATAAATATAATAAAAATATTTGTAATAACTAAACAAAAATATTTACATTTTAATTTAATAATATTAAAAATGATATTTATTAATACCAAAAATAAAATTTTAATTTAAAGCTTCCTGAAACTTGTTCCCAACCTCCCATTTCCTTGATGTTGAAGCTCCAAAGAATATCCCATGTTACCGAAATCATTCCTGGTGAATTGGGGACATTTCATTCCCATTCCTAAGCTCTCGGAAACATTAGAATGGAGAGAACAAGTTTACAAGATGTTGGGAGTTGTTCCTATGCAACTGTGTGTGTGTGTGTTAGAAATGGGATTTTAAAAACACTTTGAATATATATATTCATAATGTTTTTAAAGCATATTTCCAAAAGATACAATTTCATGAATTCATTTTCATCTCCCACCAGAATTATGTCAGTCAAAATCAAATGAAATAATTGAGTAAAAATCATCGATTGGTTTTTATCGAGAGGTTTTTTCTTTGTATGGTTTTCACCTTTTGGTTTTTTCATGGCACCTGATTTTAGGGTCCATGGTGATATAATTTTAGTTAAGGAACTATGTTTGTATTATGACCCAATGTTAATGTATTAGGGATTTATATTGTATTGTAACATCGTAAAAAAAATAGAATACAAATATAGGAGGCGTTGACTCTGAACATTCTTTCTAGTTTTTCCTAGTTTAGGTTTCCACATAAGAATCATTGTGTTAAATGTGTGTGTCTACACCATGGGATCTTTTCTATTTTAATTAATAATCTATTTACAACAATTAACCCTATAGGGTTAAAATATCCATATTGTTCCAAGCTAGAAATTGTAAACACTATATCATGTAGATTATTCATCAACAAATTTGGCATATAAATTCAAAGTGTTTTTTAGGTCCAAATTCGAAATTGTAAATAGTTATAATATGTGGATTTTTTTTGAATTCAGGCTTCTGTGATCCATAAAGAATTAAGAAGAGTCTTTTAGTAAAAATCACATAAGAGAAATTTTTGGTCTACGCGTATCAAACCAGCAAGTATTTATCAACAAATAACATATCAATTCAGAGTATGGACTATTTATCAACAAATAGCATATCAATTCATAGTATAGTTAAAACCTATTTCTTTTAGATATAAGCCTATAAGTATAATTTCACCTCCCACTAGAATAATGTCATTCATACATTTGATGAAAGAATTGTGCTTAAAAATGTAACTATTGGTCTAGATTGGAAATTGCAAACAACTCTACCATATAGGCTGTTTCTTAGAATATTTGACATATTGATTTAATGCACCTTTAAAACATGTTTCTACCAGCAATATCTCTAGAAATATGCCTTAATACATATTTTGAATAATTCCAATTTGAAACAAGTGCTACATGGTAGCTACTCCTTGCTGCTTAGTTTAAACATAGTTGAATAAAGTAAAAAACAAGATTCAATTTTACTATGTGGCATATTGATAAAATTATAATGAGTATATCCTTTATAATTGATTAGAGTAGTTCTCTAAAAAATTTTCAACTACATATAAAAATTAGATGTAAATTAGTCATTTATTATTAAAAAGTCTCTCAGTTACTCGTGGTTGTCAATATTTAATAATATATGAATATTGTTGGCCATGATAACCATGGATGAACATTGTGTCCATGGTTAAACATTGTTGAGGTAGTTTAAGGATGAATGAATATGGTTGTGATGTTGCCCATGATTGACGGCTATTGAGTTTATTTGACCATGGTTAATTATGGTCAACCATGGTTGATTACGGATGAACATTGTTGGCCATGAATGACTATGGGCTAATGTGGTTGAGCATATTTGTTAATGTTTAACTATAGATGAATATGGTTGAACATTGTTGAGTTTGATTGACCATTATTGAGGTGAATTGGCCATAGTTGACCATTTTATAGTTTGACCATTATTGGGCTTCTTTGACCATGGTTGCCAACATGTAGCTATAGATGTATATGGTTGACCATGTTGACTATAGTTGATTGTGTTGCCCATGTGAACAATGAATAACCATGGTTGAATATGATTGAACTTGTTAACCATGTTATACTATGGTTATGATCCCATTGATTTAAGCTACATAAATTTCATCAATGGAACTAGAATTGATTGTGTTGTCTTTTGAAAAGGTCTTTATTTTTGTGCAAAATAAAACTTAATAAAACTCTAAATTTAATTATATTAAATTTAAAATTTAATAATATCAAAATTTATGTTAATATAGCTTTAACACAATAAAATAAATAATATTATATTACATTAAAAATATATTAGTAGGCCTCAAAAAATGCCTGTGCTGGCAGGTCTGACCTAGAAGCCATCGCTACCTCCTACAGCTCTTTCGCTTA
The DNA here is from genome assembly GCA_031772625.1 of Pinus tabuliformis. Taxonomy (NCBI): domain Eukaryota; kingdom Viridiplantae; phylum Streptophyta; class Pinopsida; order Pinales; family Pinaceae; genus Pinus; species Pinus tabuliformis. The sequence continues at coordinate 860,145,882 of CM062809.1, forward strand.
GCAGCCTCCTGCTGCTAAGCTCCCCTGAGCTTGTTCTTGGCCCCTCACTGATGCGTTCTCTCTCCCTGCGCAGCTTCCCGCTCTTTTCTTTCCTCTTGGCAGCCTCCTGCTGCTGAGTTCTTCCTCACCATGCCCCTCTCTGCAGGGGGAGATTCTTCCTCCCAGCAAGGGATAGATGATCAAGAAGCAACCTTTGCTTCTCTAATAGCAGAAAATGGAGCTCCAAAAGCCAGGCCAACCACTAGTAAATTCGTGAAGAAGTTAGCAGACATACCAGAGATCTCATTACCTCCAACACTCCCCAGAAAAGCTGCTATCTCTTTAGCTGAACGTGGTTTGGTGGGACAATTTACAGGGTTGTGGCCCTCTCCCAGAGCAGTCCAAAAATGGGTAGAGAGAAACTGGAGTGCAAATATTCAAGGGAAAATAGCCATAAGGTTCTGTGGAAGGGGATATTTTACTTTCCTATTCGAAACTAAGGAAGATAGGAACCTAATATTTAGAAATGGACCCTATTTTATGGACTCAAGAGGCTTATATCTGAACAAATGGTCACCAGATTTTGATCCAGAGATGGACATCCCAAGCGCTGTTCCAGTTTGGGTCAGGTTGCCTCATCTTCCCCTTCACTGTTGGGGCGATGAGTCGGTGAAAGCAATCGTAAATGCGGTAGGCAAGTACATAGACAGATGTGAGCCAAAAGATAACATGCACGCTGATCCAGGTGGATGTTGGTGGCCACCCACCTATCCCATTTGGACCCCCACAACTGTCTCTTTCAGTTTTTCTGTTTCCTTAATTATAGCATATTTTACTATTTTTAGCAGTTTTTCGGGTCCTAAACTTCCGGAGCCGTTTTGAGGCCCTAAACGACGTTTTTTGGGAAATCCACCGCCAGCGATTTTTCTGCCTAAAAATCGTCTTTTCCGTCGTAGTCCTCGGAGAGATCTTTCCAATGGGCTATCATGCGCGTCAAACGGAGATAGTACGACCAATTCGCGACCCCAGGAAGTTGATGTACCAACTTACCCAAAAACGGGGCCCACAATTTGGCGTTTCATCTTCTAGGGTTAGGTTTTGGAATGTGAAGGGTTTTCCATTGTTTCTCAACAATAAATAGGCCCTCGAGCCTCATTGTAATACAGTTCGAAACAGTTCAGAGGCATGTAGCCGACACATCTCTTCTCAGAGATAAGCTACCATCGCCCTAGCTGGGTTATTTCTATTTGTAAGCATATTTCAGTATTCTCCATTAATGAAATGAAGTATTATTTCCGCTGCATCTCTGTTTTTATGGTTATCGCATCTCTGTATTTATGGTTATCTATGTAATCTATTGCGTTCCTGCTTAAATCCGGATCACACGCCTATGCTAGAATTTGCGTGGAAGTAGATCTGGGAAAAGAGCTACCGGAGGGTATAAAAATCAAGGTGGATCAATGGACACACATCCAGCAGCTGGACTACGAACAAATCCCATTCAAATGCAAGGTATGCCATGAATACGGTCATTTTGCAAATAGATGTAGTAAACTAAAAGAAGTAGAGAATGCTGAGAATGCTGAAGCTCAAGAAGATACTTGGGAACAAGTAAAAAGAAAGAAACCTCATAATAAACAAGCTGCTTCAAATTCCTCTCAGCCCCATGAAACCAATGCATCAGCCTCTATCCCCCCAATAAATACGGCCCCTCCAGCAAATCCTTCCTCTAATCCATTTGAACTCCTGGGAGAAGACCTGCCATCCCCTCATTCTCCTTCCCAAGCTAATGCATTAGCCATTATCTCATCCCCCACCCAGAGCCCATCCTCCCCCCCACCCACAGTTGACCGAATACTTACAAGAAACAAAGTAAAAGAAAACAACCAAGCATGGGATCAGCCGAAAAAAGTAGGAAGGAAATCCAACAAAGAAATAAGGGACGAGGCAACAGCAAAGGAAATGGCCATAGGCACCCAACAACTAATGGACTCTTTTCTCGGCAAACAGAAGGGAAGTGGAGAGAAAAATCAGCAAAAGGAAAAGGGAGGGACTCATCATAAATCCAGTAAATAATGATTACGGTCTCTTGGAATAGCAGGGGTCTGGGATCCGCTTTTAAAATCAATGCAGTACGAGACATAATAAAACAGGAACAGTCAGATATTCTTATGATCCAAGAGACCAAAGTCAGCAATCAAGAGGTTCAAAAATTGATCAAAACTCAAAAAAAAATCAAAGGAACAACCATGGACTCCAATGGAGCCTCAGGCGGTATATGTACAATATGGAACAAATGGAAATGGGAACTTGCTAAACAAAAACTCAATAATTATTGGGTAAGAACAAATTTAAAAAATAAGAGTACGAATGAAGAGTTTACCTTCATAAATATATACTCTCCAAACCACTATAGAGAAAAAGCTCAATGCTGGAAATCAGTAAAAGAAGAAGCACAAGAAGGACAGAGGGGAAAATTAGTTATAGGAGGGGATCTAAATTTGATTAGAAATATAGACAAGAAGCTAGGAGGCAACTATTTCAGCGATCCCTCAAGAGCAGCATTGGAAGAACTCATAGAAGAGCACAAACTCCTTGATATTCCTCCAAGTAATGGAAAATTCACCTGGAGTAATAAAAGATCAGGTGCACACAATATAAAGGAAAGATTAGATAGAATCTTGATTCAAGAAAATATGGCAGCAACCTTCTCCACAATCAAAAGCAAAATAGTGCATGCCTCAGCCTCTGACCATAAGCCTGTTGTGTTGATCTTGGATAGGCTAGAGAATCAAGGTCCGATCCCTTTCAAATACAACAAAATTTGGGACAACAAGGAAGATTTTGGCAAGCTAATAAGGGAAAGCTGGGAAACCACTGTAATAGGCTCTCCCCATTATGTATGGGAAACTAAGTTGAAAAATTTAAGATTACAACTAAAAGCATGGGTAAGAGAAAACGCTCTCAAGGAAAAAAATTAAAAAATAGAGCTGCAAGAGAAACTTGAAAAAATGAGCAAGGAAAAAGAAAATCAGCAAGATAGCGAGCAAGAGTATGCTCATGAAAAAGAAATTTTCTTGGACTTATACAAGCAAAACAAGCAAGAGGAGGAGGAAATTAGGAAAAAGTCAAGATGTTTATGGCTAAAAGCGGGGGATAAAAACACCGCTTTTTTTCATAACAACCTAAAGATAAGAAGAGCAGGTAATCAAATCAACAAAATTCAAGTGGAAGGACAGGAAATAAGGGAAATGGAAGATATCAAAAAGGCAGCCCATAACTACTATAAAAACCTCCTATCAGTAGGGGACCAGCAAGTGGACAGCGAAGACTTTCTTCAGCAAATTAGCAGCAAAATCAATGAACAACAAAACAGAGAGCTCGAGAAAGAGGTCACAGAGGAGGAAATAAGAGAGGCAATTTGGAGCATGCACCTGGAAAAAGCTCCAGGGCCGGATGGTTTTACAATTGCCTTCTACAAGAACCATTGGATAACAATAAAAAAAGATTTAGTAAGAATGATCAAAAATGTTTTTAAAAAAAATAAAGTGGGAGAAAATACCAAAGCATCTCACCTGGCTCTCATTCCAAAAGAACCAAATCCTATCTCCTTTGATAGATACAGGCCAATCTCTTTATGCAACTCTTCCTACAAAATCATCACGAAAATCTTGGCAAATAGACTGAAAAGAATTTTTCCTTGCATCATCTCAGAAAACCAAGGTGGCTTTGTTCCAAAAAGACAGATTACAGACAATGTAATTATAGTGCAGGAGGCCATACACAGCAGTATTCAAAGAAAGGAAAAGGGCATGGTCATAAAGCTGGATATGGCCAATGCTTTTGACAGAGTAAATCATAATTTCCTTGTGGTTGTCCTTCAAAAGTTTGGCATCTCTCCTAAATTCATAGATATAGTTATGGCATGCATCTCCACCCCTTGGATAGCACTGTTGATCAATGGGATGCCAATTAGATATTTTCAAAGCACAAGAGGTCTTAGGCAAGGGTGCACACTTTCCCCTTTCCTCTACATCTTAATGGCAGAAACGTTGAGTATTCATCTAGAAAGCAAAAGAGAAAAGAGGAAAATTATAGGTATTAGAATCGCTAGAGGAGTTAAAGAAATAAACCACTCGCTCTTTGCTGATGACACTCTTCTCATTGGGGGAGCCTCTAGTATAATAGCCAGGCAGTTTAAAAAAGTTCTAGACGATTTCCTTGATGTTTCAGGAGGCCTTCTAAACAATAAAAAATGCAGAATCTACACTTGGAACGTGCCAATTAACATAATGCAGAGGATCTCACAAATAATGGATATCCTGGTTCAGCTAAAATGGAGCCATTTTACATATCTTGGATTACCATTGGCAAAATAAGTGGTTAAGTCAGAGGTCTGGAACAAACAAATAGAAAAAATGAGGGGGAAAATACAAAGTTGGGGAATGACGTGGCTAAATCTAGCAGGCAGAACAATATTAATCAAAGCTCTCCTCTCAGCCTTGCCAATATATCAGTATGCCATAATTATGGCACCGGCAAGCGCACACAAACAAATGGAATTAATCACTAGAGGCTTCCTTTGGCAAGGAGGAAAACAAGAATCCAAAAGATTCAGTCTTGTTCGATGGGATCAAGTGACTCTTCCATTTGAAAAAGGAGGTATCTCTATCAGGATTCCAGGTTTGTCAAACAATGCACTTGGGATCAAGTTAGTTTGGAGAATGTTAAATGGGAAGGATCAATGGTGGGGTGAAGCACTATCAAGGAAATACCTCAACTGTCAGCGGTCAAAGATGCTCACTGAAATAATCCCAGACCGTCCTTGTACTCAAGTATGGAAACTTATCAAAAAAATTATTCCACAAGTTAGAGACCAAATCTCCAAGAATCCGGGGAATGGGAATTCTACCTCTATTTGGGATGACAAAATAATGGGAGCAGCCCCATTGAATCAATACCAAAACTTAAGAGGACTGAAAGAATGGATGGAGGAGAAAGGCACAACTTCATTATACTCCATCTCTGAGTGGGAACAAAACAGATGGATAGCTTAGAGAGTGCAGTCACTTCCAGATAGACTGAAAAATCAGTGGGAAGATTTGAAGCTTTTACTTGCAGGAGCAACCCCCATAAATAAAGAGAGCCAAGATAGTTATATATGGGACCCAAATGGAGGAAAATTTACAGTAAAATTAGGCTACAACTTTCTTCAAAAATACAACAATTACGAAAATTGGAACCTATGGACAACAACATGGAAGAATGAATGTCTACCCAAAATAAAATAAAAATTGCATGGACTCTTCTAAAAGGCAAGATTCTTATGATGGAAAATTTAAGGAAAAAATGTATCCAAGGCCCCTCTATATGCGTCATGTGTCAAAGAGAAGAAGAAAGTATTCAACATTTATTTTTGAAATGCATTATTGCAAGACAATGCTGGAAGCAAATCATCAGTCCTCTTGAAATGAACATTGACACAATTGAGCAGCTGACAACTCTAAATATAAATTGAGAGCAAAGCTACCCATATGCAAAGAAAAAAAAAAACTATCATAAGTCGAATCTAGAAGTGCCTTCCCTCCACTCTGTGCTGGCATTTATGGCTAGCCAGAAATAAGTGTATCTTTAAAGGCCAAAAGCCAAATATTGGGACCATTTTAGCTAAGACATGGGGACAAATTTCAGAGATGATAAGTGCAAATGGAGTGCCAAGTATGGATCAAAATAGTTTGTAGCAAGAAGAAAAGGATTGGTATAGAAAATCCCTCATTGAAGACTCAGCAAGGAACCAATTTCCAAAGAAGGTAGGAGGAAAAATCAGAGATTGGAAGCTTCGTGGGAACGACAAGGAGATGGAGGAATGGATCAAAAATCAAAGAAATCACATACTTTTCTTCAACGGAGCTTCAAAGAACAATCCTGGAAGAGCAGGGGCAGGCAGATTAATTCTGGATCTGAAAGGCGAGACAATAGCTACTTATGAATGGGGGCTAGAAACAATGACAAACAATAAGGCGGAGGCTTACAGTTTGCTAATGGGCACCAATATCCTCAAAAAATACCAGTTAAAAGATCCTATAATAATTGGCGACTCAGCAATTATAATAGCAACAATGGAAGCAGGGAGAGACTTCAAAAATCTAGCATTAAATAAAATTTGACAAAGAATTTTGGACAACATAAAGAAGCTGGGGAATGTTGTTTTTAAACACGTCCTTAGAACCCAAAACAAGGAGGCCGACTCACTAGCCAACAAGGCAGTGGACCGGAGAGCCAGAATGGTGAAAGAAAACCATGATATTTATGAACAAGCAATCCCATAATTTGTCCCCTCAAGAGGACTGGTCTAAGACTCAAAGCATAGTTAATCACATCAAATCAATTGTAGCAAGGAATCAAAATACGAATAAGCAACAGGAGATCCACTTGTACATGACAGGCAGAAAAATCTTAGCCAATCCTTCTCGTACAGTGAGGAAAATCCTCATAATTAAGAAATGGATGCATCGTGATTTGCATCAGAGCAGGAATTGCCTCCATGATCAAAACATAGCAACTAAAGGTCATATCAATCATGGCAGTGTTCAAACTGAGCTGAATAGAAAGTTGGGCAAGCACGGTAGTCAGCGAGATATTCACGAGAAGGCCGAGAAGAGTCACGAGCTCAACATGCTCAATCAAGCCTATAAAAAGAACCTCAAGCGCAGGAACCTTCATTATCAGAGGCAACATCGAGAAATAGAAACTAGAGAGCAGCGAACTTCAAGCAATTTCAATACGCAGGAGCTGAGCAGAGGTAAGCAAGTTGATGAAATTATCAGAGGAAATAATCTTTGTAGAATTTGTTTTGTTATGCAAGCTGACAATAATTGCAGGACTACCATTGTGTTAAGCGTGTACAAGCCCCTGTTATCAGAAGCTTTGTCTCTCTCCTTTTTGCAACTCACTCCTCTCAGATCTTTGTCTTTTAAGACCATTGATCCTCACCATTCTGACCAGAGCCAGTCTCAGTTGAATAGAACCCCGCTCCACTATTTTCTCAATCTGTGTGATCTTCCTGTTCTGGCTCCATCCTCTTTCTCCCTTCACAGTTGCGCTCTCGGTCTTTTGCAGAATATCAGAGAAACCTCAGTGTTTTACCTCTGGTTGGTTCACTCAGACTTCTCCAGCCCCCTCAACATCCCATCCACTTGTAAGTTTCAGTCTATCAGATCTGAGCCTATTACTCCTCTTTTTCCCATTTCACAGAAGCAGATCCACTCAGTCTCCAGCATTAGCAAGAGAAATCAGTCTTATTGGCATACTAAAAGGAATTCTTCAAAAGCAAAGAAGAGAGATCAAAGCAATCTTCTAGCAGGACTACATAACAATATAGTTGACAGGCCAGCAAAGATGTCTTGCAACCCCTTAGAAAAAGTGGAAAAAAATGAGAGTTGCGCTATGTGTCGTGCCAATAGATTCATGATTGGTCGTTTTATTCAAACACTCAAAGATCTTCGTGTAGAGATGAAGACTGTTAATAACTACAAGCAAATTGAAATCGAGAAACAAAAAGCAGAGATTGAAGAGCTGAAGGACAAATGCAAGCATCTTGAGGATGCAGTTGACTACATCAACTCTTTGAACCAAAGCGAGCAGGGTGAAGCTTCCTCCAGATACAGTAAAAAGAAGGGTCAGCAACTTGAGGAGTCTGTGAACCAATTTTGGTGATCTTCATGCCTTCTTCCTTCAATGCTCTGCAAATTTTGCTTGCTGCTTGGGCAGTTTGTCAAGCAATATGTGTTTTTAAATTTTCAGTACTTTAGAAACAAGGTCTCACATGATGAGGTAGGGACTGTGTTCCCCTTTTGTTCCTCTAGTAAAGACCTTTTGCAACCAGAATGTAATAGGACTTAGTCCTTCTTCTGTTCATTTTATAATACAAAAGTAACCAACCATGTTAAAATATATATATATATATATATATTAGTAAAATAAGTTATAAAAGTTAAATAAGTACAATACTTATTATTTTTAAGGTTTTCTCCATTATTAAATTATTATAGTATTTTCATTATTAAAAATATATTTTATAATTAAAAAAAAAACTATAATATTAAAATTATTTTGTAAAGGTTAAATTATTAAATTATTAAATAATTTAAATTATTATCAAGCCATGATTTTTGTCTGCAGCGATGTAAACAAAGTAACTATTAAATAAATATATAAAATGCATAACTAAATGCATCCACCTTCCCTGCCAAAGTCTTTGTTTTTTTGTGCCATGTCTAGACCCTAAGCTTCAAGGATCTTACTTAATTTTAAGTGCTCGTTTTGGATCTTTCTCAGATAACGTAACTAGCACAATATTAGCGGCAAGAGATCTTAGGGCCTCGCATGATATGGCTTTTTAAATTTATTTGTCCTTATTGTAATGTCACTGATTTGCTGAGGTAATAGACTCTCTAAATAACTGAGATTGGTTTGGTCGTCATTTATCATGATTCTGAGTTTGTTGAAAAAAATGTGCTTCGTTTAAAATTGGTGTAAAGTTTAATGGCATTTCATTGTTTAAAACAGGTGTAAGGTTTAATGGCATTTCATTGATTGCCTATCTCATTTACAGTGGAAATTTTGCGTACATTAATAGGAACTGAAAGTAGTTTAGTCAACTTTCATTTACAATGCTAGAGATATTGTGTACATTACTAGGAGTACAGTCAGATGTTATTGAGTGGTAACTAATAAGCATTTACTGCTTTTTTATATGACTCATGTTAATTGGCTCTTTAAATTAGGCATTGGCCAATAACATGTTAAAATAGATAACCAATAATATGACAGATAAATCTAAATAAAATAAATGAGATTAAATAAAAAATAGCTTTCAAAATTATAAATTAGCAAATTAGAAAATATTTGGCATATTTGACTAAGTTAATATAAAGCCAGCTTCATACCTAATGCGTTATCCCTGGCCTGGCAACAGGGATAATAATATGAAAAAGTTATCTAAAAACATTGCTTGGTAGTATATGCTACCTACCACTCCTCTACATGTTAAAAATGAAAACTACCTAATGACTCACTTTTAAATCAATTTTACATGCATTGCTTGCAACCATATTTTATGTCTATTGGAAGAAGAAAATCTTCATGTTTCTCTTCTTCCATTATCACACCTTGCATTACAAAACAAGGCTAGTTTTTTGTAGTTCGCCAAAGGATCAATTAGGTCAACTTATCTAAGAATGATTACTTATTGAAGATATCTTGAGTTTATCAAGGGAGAATCACTAAGAAGTTCAAAAGGTGCAAAATTATATGTTTTCAATTCCTATAGTACAAGTTCCTAGGAGCTTGCAGAAGAAGTGCCAAGCTATTAAACAAACAAGATAAGGTTTTGCATAAAGTTGCAAATGGACAAAGCACATGGTATGTAGTGTACCCAAGGGGGTAATATGGGGTTCCTAGGAAGGTACCCAAAGGGAATAATGGTAGAATAATAATAGTGGGGACCATTCAATGTAAGGTGGACTAGGTTCGTTATATTATTAAGTAAGGCCCATTGTGGTAGTTAGTATTCAAGAAATGTATTGGGACATCATTGAAGAAGATACATTAAGTAATTATGAGTTTGTTATTATTATAGTTTTCTATAGTTCTCTTAAAATCTAAAATAAGGATGGAGAACTCTTAAGGGATGTGTGTGGGTGATTATTTCAATTGAGCTTAGCTCACTCGGAGGCTACCCCCTCAAAGGGGCAAGTGAGAGTAGTGGCTTCCTTCCCTAAAATGATCAATTATAAGGTTTCACCTTACCTTTAGGGTATTCATATTAATAAAGTATGGAATGTTCTTGATATTTTGTATAAGATTCTATATCCAAATCTTGGGCACTTAACAATTGGTACCAAAGCCCTTTCTTAACCAAAGTGGGGCGAAATGTATTCCTTTTTTAATCGGAAAAAATGATGGCCATGACATTTAAATAAATTCATGTAGATTTATGACCTAAATTTATAGAAACGGATTACAAATCTGAACTCCTTACAAAGGATCACCTAGTTTACAAAAAAAATACATCTTAGTCAGAGTTTGGAAGGTAAAGATATCATTGGTTTGAAATGAACAATTTTCTGGGTTCTTTCTTAACAGTTCCATCATACTAGCACCATTAGAAATAGGATTTTTAGCTATTTCATTTGATATATGATATATTATACTTCCTATCAAATTTGAGTATGCTACAACAATCACATTTTTCACCCTCTAACCCTTGTGGATGTGGAAAAATTGTTAATTTTTTTCCTAGTATTGGTTTGAGGGAATGAAGGAGATACAAGAATATTTTTCTAAATGTTAGAAAACTCATCATCTTGAGTTCATAAGCATTGAGATAAGGGTAGCATATGCTCAAGAATGATGTGCTTGGTATGATGTCCAGGATGCTTGCATTGATTGGTATTTAGATAATTGTAATTTCTTGGGATGACAATTAATTTCATCTTCTTTTTTATGATTGTAGTCCACCTTATGTAGATAACATCATGGAGGGACGTCAACATTTGGACAGGGATATGATTTTTCATCTTGCTCATTTCCCACTTCTGGTGTGTTATGTGAAAAACTTCCCATGTATGGATGGACCAATATATTTGGATCCACATGACTAAGGTAGGCATTTGGAGCATTATTTTAAGCCAACTATTGAGTTAAGGTATCTTCCAAGGGGAGTCAACATCGACACTTGAATATGGGATCCAGGTTTAAGGTAGATCTTGCACTACTTCAACATGGTCTTTGCATGGTACATGGGACCTTGGTTCTCTAGCTTACTTCAGGAGTACAATCCACACTCATCCATGTGACCCCATTAACAAGTGGAGCTTAATGAACTACTTTAGCATGTTGGATAGTACTTGTACTTTGGCTTACTTCAATATTGTGGTTGTAATTATCCATGGGACTCAGGTATATGGATGTTGTACTTTTTCATAACAAGCATTGAGGACAATGCTTTTGTGAGGGTAGAATGCAATGTACATATGAGGGTAAAATGGGGCACTTAGGAAGGTACCCAAAGGGAATGATAATAGAGTAATAATAGTGGATTCCATTCAATGTAAGGTCGAATAGGTCCACTAGATTATTAAATAAGGCCCTCTATGGTGGTTAGAAGCGAATAAATGTAATGGGCCCTAAAAAAGGTCCTCTAGATAGTTATGATTTCATTATGTTTAGGATTTTTGAGAGTTCCCTTAATAATATAAATAATGATGGAGAACTCCTTGTGGGAGGTGGGTAGAAGATTATTGCAATTGAGCTTAGCTCATTAGGAGGTCTTTTCCTCAAAGAGGCAAGTGAATGGGAGTAGATTACTTTCATAAAAGGATCAATTGTAAAGTGTTTCCATGCATTAAGGATTTGATATTAATAAAAGAAAGTTTCTATATTATTATTCGATCTATAGTGTGCAATTTTATTCTTAGGTCTATTATGGTACTTAACAATTGGTATTGGAATTATTTCCTTGGGAAAAGGAGGGCAATTTTTTTAGGAAAAAAATGACGTCCGTGAGATTTAAATATTTTATTGATTATTTTAGGATAAATTTGTAGACACATGTTGTAGATCTAAGTTTTTCCAACAGATACGAATGGGAAGAAAGCATATGTGGCAAATTCAAATGCTTTAAATTCTATAGCAAGTGGTTTGTCAGATTCATAATTCACCAAAGTTATGGGTATTAAAATAGCTAAAGAGATGTGGGACAAGCTCATCCATATTTATGAAGGAGATGACAAGGTAAAAAAGGAAAACCTTTAAAACTATAGAAGGCAATTTGAAAGTCTAAAAATAAATGATGAATAAGATATTGCTACTTATTTTCTCTGAGGAAATAAGGTACTCAACTATCTCAAAGGTCTATGTGAATATATCAAAGAAAAGATGATTGTCCAAAAGGTCTTGAGATCTCTTCGAGATCATTTTGATGCTAAGGTTTGTGCTATAAAAGAACTAAAAGATTGGGACTCTCTATCAATGGATAAACTTCATAGAATTATCACAACATACAAGATGAGGTTAGGAAATTCAAGTCAAAAGGAAGTTGCATTCAAGGCATACAAGACATCAAGAAAGGTGAAGAATTGTGAATTCAACAATGATGATTCTAATACTAAAATGACACAACTTGTCAAGAAGCTAAAGAAAGGATCCAAATTCAAGTTACCTCTCGTTTGCTTTAGATGTGTTAAATTAGGACATTATGCAGCAAATTTCCATTTTAAATATGATAGTGATAATGAATATGAACCTAAGAGAAGAAATTTCAAGAGGAAAGGCTTAAACAAAAAGAATTTCTTCCCCAAACAAGACAGTGATGAATCTGAAGAAGAAGAAGAATATGGTGGAAGCAATGAAGTAATCTTCATGGCCTTCACAAATAAATCAAATAGTCCAAAAGAAGAAGAAAAATATAGAATAAATAGAAGGAAATGTGGAGGAACTATTGATTAGTGCCATAGAACAAAATGAGAGACTTAGAAAGAAGAATGGAAAGTTATCTCAAGAAATCAATTCTCTCGAAATCAAGAAGGAAGAATCTAAAAGAATAGAAGAAGCGTTGAGTAAAAAGCTGAAAGAAAAGGAAGAAATCTACGAGAAATTGGAAGTTGAAGTTATATCTCTAAAAGGAGAGTTGGACAAATCCAACAAGAAGTTGGAGAGGTCGCATACCTTAGATGTCATTCTCAACTCTAAAAGGCCACTACATGACAAATCTAGACTTGGCTATACAAGTGAATCTTCCAATTCAAAGGAAGAATCCAATGTTCATCATGAAGAAAAACCTAGAAGTTTTCCTAATGTCCTTAAAGAATATCATCATTCTAATCTTGCAGGAAACAAAGTTCTTCCAAGGAATGCAAAGTAGCCCTTTCCTGAAAGGAATACCTCACCAAGGAAAGCTTATCGTAATTGTATCAAAGTATTTTCTTTGGTCATTGTTTGGTTTGTCATTTTTTTGGTCATCAAGCAAAACATTGCAAGGCTTATGGGGCTAATAATCAAAATAAGGTTGTTGAACCAAAGAGGCAAGGACAAATTAGGAATTAAAACTATTTTGCTCTTCTTTCAAAGTATAGTATAGAATGTTACAAATGCAATAATCTAGGCCATATAACACAAAACAATCCTTTAGATCTAAGAGATAAATTTTGGAGAAAGAAAGTTGGAGAATCTACCTATGAGAATTACAGTCTAGCTTTATGTGCCTAGAAAAAGGAAAATCAATGGTTCATAAATAGTGGATCTTCTAGGCATATGATAGGTGACTAGAAAAAGTTCATCTAAATAAGCAAAGAAAAGGATGGAAATGTGACCTTTGAAGACAATGGATCTGATAAAATTGTTGGTAAAGGAATAGTGAGTCTCATCAAAGACAAGGGAAAAGCACAAAATGCACTATATGTTGAAGGAACCAAGCATAATATTCTAAGTGTTAGCCAAATATACAATTAAGGACATGATCTCATCTTCCATTCCAAGGAATTTGAGATAAGGAGATCATCTTCAGGAAAATTGTTAGGAAGATGAGTAAGAACAACAAATAATGTATCCATTCTCATTGAAATTAAAGAAGAGAGGTGCTACATAATTCAAGCAAATGAAAGTTGGTTGTGGCACAAGCTCTTGGGACACCTAATTTTTGATAACTTGGCGAAGATTAACAAAACTCAAGCAGTACGAAATATCCGAAAAAATTCAAAGCCATAAAATGTTATTTGTGCCTAATGTTAACATGTAAAGCAAACATGGAACAACTTCAAATCAAAGGAAAGTTCGACATCAAAGCCTCTAGAACTCATTCATGTAGATATGCGTTGTCCAACTAGAACTCCAACTCTACAAGGAGTAAGGTACTTTATTTTATTTATAGATGATTATACTAGGATGATGTGGGTATTTTTCATAAGATATAAGTCAGAAGCACTAGATTGTTTTAAAACTTTCAAATCAATGGTTGAAAATGAATGTGAGTTGAAGATCAAAAGCTTAAGAATAGATAGACGCGGGGAATTTAACTCAAGAGAATTCAATGAATTATGTGAAAAATATGGAATAAAGAGGGAACTCTCTATTGCTGGGACTCCACAACAAAATGAAGTAGTGGAAAGAAAGAGCAGATATGTACAAGAAACTGTAAGAACAATGTTGTTGGAAGTTGATTTACAAGTTAAATTTAGGAGGGAGGTAATTGGGCAACAATCTATATCATGAACAAAGCTCAACTCCAGGTAAACGGTGATAAAAATCCATATGAACTATGTAAAGGATTGCCTACCTTTTTGAAACACTTTAGAATATTTGGAAGCAAATTTTATATGAAGATTAACGATGACTCACTAGGGAAATTTCATTAACGTGTTGACAAAGGAATTTTCCTTGGATACTCATTAAGAAGAAAGGCATACAAATGCAACAACAATTGGTTTTTGAAGATAATTGAAAGAATTGATGTAAAGATAGATGAATCTCTTATGGAAAAAACAGTTCAAGCCAATGAAGAGGACACTACATTTGCAGATTTAGAGGAAGGTTGTGCAAAGGAAGAGAAGGAGCTGGAAAATGAAAAGGAGGAACCATCTCAAACACCATGAAAAGTAAAGTTTGTACGAAATCATCATCCAGAAAACCAAATGATTAGAGATGTGGATTGAGGAATACAAAGTCAAAGAAAGATGACAAACACACCAAAAAGGAACTATATTGCCTTGCTCTCTGTTAGCGCTCGAATTTGGCCTCAGGCTGAAGAAGGCAAAATCCAAGGCAACATCAAACCACTTAGCCTCGTAGCTAGCCCTACAGGGACAGGAGAGGGCTCTCTCTGGGTCTATCTTGGCAAAAGGTCTTCAAAGGGGCTGAGATGACCAATAAAGAATACTGATTATAGACTAGTAAACTGATAGGGAAAGTTTGATTTTAAATTTTTAGAGTTTTGTTGGAAAACTGAGCACAACAATTTTGGATGCGGGGATGAGACACAGTTTTTGCAGAGGTCTTTTTGGGGCAAGGTAGGAGATTGTCTTGATGCCTTTGAATTAAGTGAATGGATAGGAATGACCGGTGAGGAGCTAAAGAGAGCAAGAAACCTTCGAGAGTTCTCGTTAGACAGATGAAAACATAGATATTAAGCAAACTTAAAGGCAGAGTATAGAAATCATGAATTCTACCTTAACACTTCATTTACTTAATGTGCAGAAAAGAGGAGTAGGAAAATGATACACATAAAAAAACTTACAAGTACATGAGAGAAACACACCATCAACACAAATAACCACAGGAATCCCAAATAATGCTGCAAAACCCTGGTCTTTTCTTTGCCAAAATTGCAGAGATACAAAGAGTAATACAGTCTAAGCTTATCCCTCAAGAGTCCAACCATGAAAATGACTAAGAAAGTACATAATATAGGCAAGCTAACACACTTCCTTGCCTCTAGGGGTCGAGCTCATCATCCTAGGAGTTGTTTCAACCAATTCTAAACTGAGCACTACAATCTAGGCAATCAAAACAACTTGCCTCTATAAGCTAGGAAACCAATTCATTCATTAATTTTTTGCCATTTTATGAATGAATCTTCTAGAATAGGTAAAAAGTGTCATGTCAATCATGAAATTACATCAAATACATCAAGGAGGATGAAAAATCCAACCAAAAAGTCAAAACTAGTCACTATTGCGTTTTCCTGTGCTGAAGATGCAAAATTGGCAAATTTTCCCAACGCGTAGCGCGCCATTTCTCAACACGTAGCACGCCTTTCAGGCCACTTTTGAGGCACTTCCTGGCATCCAAATGAGGCGAAAGTGGGCTTGTTGGAAAGTTCTGGATGTTTACTCTCCAGCCCAAGTGGAATTTCTCAATTTGGTGGCCATTTGCCCCTCCAAAATTGCAATCTCCCAAGACTGCTTCCTATGTGTCCAAAAAGTGGCAGAAGGTCATTTTTTGCTTGTTTTTTGACCTTTTGGGGGCTCAAATCTCCATGAAACTTCTTGGCAGTGGCTGAGCAAGTGTATTTTGTCATGAAAAATCCAAAAATGCTGAGTTTTCGTGAAATGGACCTCCCCAACTTAAGGGTAGCGCACGGCGCGCTACGCGTTGAGGGCAAAAACCTGTTTTTGGCACAAAAAATTCAAAATTGACCAAAATTGCTCAAAATTTCCTGAATTTTGAGCTGGAGGTGTATCATTGAGCACCATGCTCCCTCAAGGTGGCTTCAGCCAAAATTTGAAGCGGATCGGGCCTTTTCCTCCGTTTTAGTGCCATGGCCAAGCGTGCTTTAAATACCTTCATTTTTGCTTTGCACACATGCATGCGGGCCCAATAATGGTTCTTCATGTGGCGGAGCATGTCTTTGTCCATGTTTGCCTTTGCTATCAACCTCTCTAAATGTTTATTCACCTGATGAGCATAGAGCTTTACTCCTTAGGTGTCAAATCACCGGGTCCCTTGCGAGCCAAGTTCCGGTCTTCTCGGATCCTCCGCAACTCATCAAGAGTGTGTTCATCCTCTAGTTGCTTGTTGCGCTGTTCTAAGTATGTGATTGTCCAATTTTCCATTTCCAACTTTTGCTGCAACAAGTCATTTTCAGCCCTTAGTTGCTGGATGATCTCCTTTGGCTCTAGGCTAGGAGAACTGATATCAAGGTCAACAACATCTATGCCTGGATCACCTGATGGCCCCTCATAAATCTTGGGCTGCTTGCCTCTCTCTTGTACCTGTGCTGCTGTCGAAAGTGAGGCCCCTTCCACCTGCTGTGGAGATAACACTCGCTGTGCTGATGAACAAGGCGAGACCCCTTCCACCTGATGTGGAGATAACACTCGCTGTGCTGATGAAGAAGGCGAGACCCCTTCCACCTGATGTGGAGATAATACTCGTCGTGCAGATGCAAATAAGGCCATGTGGCCTCTCTGATATGTAACATAAGGAGGAGTGCTGACATGATCTGGCTCAGGAACATCAAACTGCTGTGAAGGTCCTCCCTCATCATGTACAATCTCGGGAGGTGGTTGTGACACCATGAAGAAGTCGCGAGAAATGAAATCCTCCCAAGAAATACCCTGTTGTGCCAACTGATGCATCACTATGATCTCGATCAGTGCATAATGATATATACTTTTGAGCTGCTGTGCGGGATTCTTCCTTTGCACTACGGGCACCATCTTCTCTATATTTCGGCACATGAAAAATGGAATGTTCATCATTCATACCCGGGTGAAATGCATCAACAAACGGATATGGTACGAATATAACCGTGAAAATCTGCCCTCACAAGTGAAATAACACATAATGAGCCTCATCAAGGGTGCATACTCATCCCTTAGGAATCTGAAAGGAAAAATAACAGTAAGGTGCCTCATGCATCCGGGTTTGATGTATGGTTGATAATGAAATTTATCTAGCAGCTTGCGCTTGGTCCACTCTTCCCCAACATTTGGTATCCCGGTGGCTTGAGCAACCATTTCAGGTGATAAGGTGAAATCCACTCCTGCAAGGTTCACATGGCCATTGTGCAAATGTAGGACAAACAAGCGGACCAGCTCTCTATGGTGTTGAATTTGTGAGATCCTCTCACAATATCCAAAGCATGATTGATATCGAAAACATGACATTGCAAGTGGACAAGCTTGCAAATGAGCCAATGAAGTGGGCTCTTCCCTGACATGCCCACCACCCTTACCACCCTTATGATGCCTCCTTGTCACTTCTACCTCTGGTGTTGAATCACTGTCATAGCTCTGCTCATAATCTGATTCAGTTTCTGACATGGTTATGAAGGCAAGATGACTGAAATATATTGTTGACTGGGCACCCAATTGACTGCTTTTTGACTTTTTCAAATACTGTCACCAAGGGGACATAAATACAAGGGAATTGTTAGGGATAGGGGAACATGTGGGAATTAGGGAGAATAAACACAAAGAAGGAATTTAGGGAGGACAAGCATAGGAAATTACAAAATTGTGGGGTTTTAAAGTGAAGTAGGGTTTAGGAATTAAGTATGCTTTTAGGAATTTTAAAGAGGAGAATGATGAAATTTCAGAGGAAAATTTGAGGGAGAAAGGTGATGAAAATGAGGGAAAAAGGGATTTATAAATGGGCAACCTTGGACATCAAGAGAAATTTGAAACCCTAGTACCATTGAAACTTTAAATTTTTCACAACAAGGGAGGGTTTTGATTTATCATTTACATAGCATTTGAACATATTAATTCTCTTTTCATTTTGCAAAACCAAATCTAGGCATAGAGGAAAAGCCTACCTGCACTTTGCCTGAGAGAAAAATCAATTTGACGACTTGCTGGCAGTTTGTTGAGCTGAAACCCCAACGCGTAGCGCGCCCTGCCCAACGCGTAGCGCCCCTCTAACGCGTAGCGCACTTGCAAAATAACACTGAAAAAATCTCCCTGACGCGTAGCGCGCCCCTGAAACTGCTCAACTTGCTCAAGAACTCCTCAAATCGACTTTGCAAGGATTCACTTAGCTTGTAAGAGGCAAATGAGTTGCAAATGAGGAGTGATGTGCTTTTATAGGTTTCCTTTTGATTTTTACTTGCCCAAAACCCACTTTGTAATGTTTTGAGTGTTGACACTTTTTGAATTAATTGGCTCTGACCTTTGATTTCTTTTCTTTGAAAAATTGGTTGAAATGATGATTTCTTCTGAAAATTTTTTCAGGGATAGCTTCTAGGATGCTTTGGCAAAGGAGACCAAGGCTGCACTTCGACATTTGAAGAATTTGAAATTTTGAGAATTTTTACAAAAATGAGATAATGACCTTTGTTTTCAAAAACAAAGTTTTTGAGAACAAGGTGAAAATTTAGTTGTACAATGATGAGAATTTTTTGAAATAATGTTTAATGAAGGACATCCCTCTGGCCTGCTGGTCCTTTATGACCTCTCAAGACAAAATGGACTCAACCCTAGACCTAAGACCTTAAAACTTAAAGCAAGATGAATGACCCTTTGAGGATTTTATTTACTTGAACAAACCTGAACCAGCAGTGCCAAACAAGAGGGGAATAACGACACAAACTCCCTCCACCAGGATTATGGCATGCCTAACGGAATGCAACATGATCACACTGATGGGACACCTAATCATGAAATGCAAATAGCTTTGATCTATGGTGGAGGGCTACTAGACCGACTCTAACATTGGCTCCAATGGGGATGGTAGCTCCTTGGAGGTGCCAAGAACCGCAGACCTCTGGGAGAGCAAACCAGTGCTTTCCACCATTGGGCGATGGAGTCATTATTTACTCATTTGACACAAACTCTGACAGCTTTAGCGACTGCAAATTTGACTGAAAATTGGACACAACTTTGACCCAAACTAACTCAATTGTGGACAGAAAATGGATTGATAAAAACACCTTGACAAACCTCAAACCAACCAATCTCCATCTTCAGAATTATAGCCTTCACCGCGGGCCCCAGACTGAGGATGAAAGATCAGCACACACATGCGATAAAACAGAAGTAAAACGGTATATACAATGATGGTGACAAGAACAGAAAATGCTCAGACATGGTACCTCTTTAGCAGTCGACCATTGATCGACCCTCCGGGATAATCATCTCCGTTCATTTCCTTGAGAAGAAAAGCATTTTGGCCACGATATGATGTGATGTTATAGGGACCCTTCCATAAATTATCAAATTTGTCATGCTTCCCTTTGTCTTCATTCCGAGCATCCCACTTCAAAACCACATCATCTATTTGGAAGTCATCTGATTTTGCTTTCCTGTCATAAATCTTCTTTATGCGCTCTTGCAACTTGAGAGTATTGTGAAGAACCTCCTCCCGTGTCTGCTGTAAATGAATCATTTGATTAATCCGCCTTTGCATGGGATCTTCCTCATTATCAGCTTCTTGAAGCAATTTGACTACCGGAATAGCAAGCGAAGTAGGAAACACTGCATCTGTCCCGTACACCAACTCAAAAGGAGACATGCCAATTGATTTTTTATGACTTACCCTATCAACCCATAGTGCATTCACTAACTTTTTATGCCAGCTCTTCTTATTGATTTCCAGCAACTTTTTAATGATATTTACCAAGGACTTATTTGAAGATTCTGCCAACCCATTTCCTTGCGGATGGTATGCGGTAGAATGCCCCAAGCTGATATTGTATTTGTAGCAAAAGTCAACCATTCTCTTTGATTTAAATGCTGCTGCATTATCTGTAATTAACTTACTTGGACAGCCAAAACGTGACAGTATATTATTTTCAAGGAAAGAAATAATTACCGCATCCGTGGCCTGCCGGGTGGGAATGGCTTCAATCCATTTTGTGAAGTAATCTGTAGCTGTCAATATCCATCTATGTTGTCCTGACGATGCCAGATGAATCTCACCAATAAAATCCAAGCCCCACTGCTGAAATGGTGCGCTGACTTCAATTGGTTTGAGAGGCAATGGCTGCAATTTATGTTTCCCTTGAAAAATTTCGCACTCATGGCAACTCTTAACAGCTTTATATACATCTAAAAAAAATGAAGGCCAATAAAAACCTGCCCTTAGGATCTTATTTGTTGTAGTCTTCCAAAACAAATGGCCCCCGCACTCACCTTTATGAAAATCTTCCACTACTGTTTTAGCTTCCTCCTCAACCAAACAATTCAGCGATATTCCACCAGGGTCTTTCCAATATAGTGCAGATTTAAGGATGCAAAACTTGGCTGCTTTCAACTTCAATGTCCTACTTTTATTTCGAGGCATCCCGAGAGGTGAAGACAAATTTTGAAGTACATATACAATATCAGCATACCAAGGAGAAGAAATAAAGATGTCAGATACCTGTTGTGCTAAATTCTCCTCATCTTCATCGGACATGGCAGCTATCAAATTAAGATGTCAGATACCTGTTGTGCTGAATTCTCCTCATCTTCATCGGACATGGCAGCAGAGTTTTTGAGAACAAGGTGAAAATTTAGCTGTACAATGATGAGAATTTTTTGAAATAATGTTTAATGAAGGACATCCCTCTGGCCTGCTGGTTCTTTATGACCTCTCAAGACAAAAATGGACTCAACCCTAGACCTAAGACCTTAAAACTTAAAGCAAGATGAATGACCCTTTGAGGATTTCATTTACTTGAACAAACCTGAACCAGCAGTGCCAAACAAGAGGGGAATAACGACACAAACTCCCTCCACCAGGATTATGGCATGCCTAACGGAATGCAACATGATCACACTGATGGGACACCTAATCATGAAATGAAAATAGCTTTGATCTCTGGTGGAGGGCTACTAGACCGACTCTAACATTGGCTCCAATGGGGATGGTAGCTCCTTGGAGGTGCCAAGAATCGCAAACCTCTGGGAGAGCAAACCAGTGCTTTCCACCATTGGGCGATGGAGTCATTATTTACTCATTTGACACAAACTCTGACAGCTTTAGCGACTGCAGATTTGACTGAAAATTGGACACAACTTTGACCCAAACTAACTCAATTGTGGACAGAAAATGGACTGATAAAAACACCTTGACAAACCTCAAACCAACCAATCTCCATCTTCAGAATTATAGCCTTCACCGCGGGCCCCAGACTGAGGATGAAAGATCAGCACACACATGTGATAAAACATAAGTAAAACGGTATATACAATGATGGTGACAAGAACAGAAAATGCTCAGACATGGTACCTCTTTAGCAGTCGACCATTGATCGACCCTCCGGGATAATCATCTCCGTTCATTTCCTTGAGAAGAAAAGCATTTTGGCCACGATATGCTGCGATCTTATAGGGACCCTTCCATAAATTATCAAATTTGTCGTGCTTCCCTTTGTCTTCATTCCGAGCATCCCACTTCAAAACCACATCATCTATTTGGAAGTCATCTGATTTTGCTTTCCTGTCATAAATCTTCTTTATGCGCTCTTGAAACTTGAGAGTATTGTGAAGAACCTCCTCCCGTGTCTGCTGTAAATGAATCATTTGATTAATCCGCCTTTGCATGGGATCTTCCTCACTATCAGCTTCTTGAAGCAATTTGACTACCGGAATAGCAAGCGAAGTAGGAAACACTGCATCTGTCCCGTACACCAACTCAAAAGGAGACATGCCAATTGATTTTTTATGACTTACCCTATCAGCCCATAGTGCATTCACTAACTATTTATGCCAGCTCTTCTTATTGATTTCCAGCAACTTTTTAATGATATTTACCAAGGACTTATTTGAAGATTCTGCCAACCCATTTCCTTGCGGATGGTATGCGGTAGAATGCCCCAAGCTGATATTGTATTTGTAGCAAAAGTCAACCATTCTCTTTGATTTAAATGCTGCTGCATTATCTGTAATTATCTTACTTGGACATCCAAAACGTGACAGTATATTATTTTCAAGGAAATAAATAATTACCGCATCCGTGGCCTGCCGGGTGGGAATGGCTTCAATCCATTTTGTGAAGTAATCTGTAGCTGTCAATATCCATCTATGCTGTCCTGACGATGCCGGATGAATCTCACCAATAAAATCCAAGCCCCACTGTTGAAATGGTGCGCTGACTTCAATTGGTTTGAGAGGCAATGGCTGCAATTTCTGTTTCCCTTGAAAAATTTGGCACTCATGACAACTCTTAACAGCTTTATATACATCTGAAAACAATGAAGGCCAATAAAAACCTGCCCTTAGGATCTTATTTGCTGTAGTCTTTCAAAACAAATGGCCCCCGCAGTCACCTTTATGAAAATCTTCCACTACTGTTTAAGCTTCCTCCTCAACCAAACAATTCAGCAATATTCCACCAGGGTCTTTCCAATATAGTGCAGATTTAAGGATGCAAAACTTGGCTGCTTTCAACTTCAATGTCCTACTTTTATTTTGAGGCATCCCGAGAGGTGAAGACAAATTTTGAAGTACATATACAATATCAGCATACCAAGGAGAAGAAATAAAGATGTCAGATACCTGTTGTGCTGAATTCTCCTCATCTTCATCGGACATGGCAGCTATCAAATTAAGATGTCAGATACATGTTGTGCTGAATTCTCCTCATCTTCATCGGACATGGCAGCTATCAAATTGATGTCTAGGACATGTAGATTTGTTTTAGCCATCAACTTGGCAAGACCTTGCCCTTTGATCAACTTAGTGGGTTTAATTTCCACATCATACTCTAATAATGCAGCAATCCACTTTCCCCGCCTTCCTTCCGGTTCTGCCTGTACCAACACATCCTTTACTGCCGCGTTAGGAACATATGCTATAATATGAGAATGCAATATATACACACAGAAATCCTTCAATGCCTTCACAAGCGCAAGCGCTTGTTTTTCGATGATGTTATACTTCAACGCTCCGTCTCTTATAATACGGCTGAAAAAAGCAATGGGCTTCTCAACTCCATCTCTTTTTTGCATTAATACAGCTGCCAATGTGTGCTCAGAGGCAAATGAAAACAAAATAAAATCTTGTGTGTAATCCGGACTGATTAGAGTAGGGGCTGAAGATAGAACCAACTTTACCAAATTGAAAGATTTTACCGCCTCTTCGGTCCACTTTAGCTGGCTGTCCTTTTTCAGCATGTTTGTGATTTCTCTAAGGTGCTCAGCAAGATTCGGAATGAAACGACGCAGAAAATTCAGCTTACCATTAAAGGACTATATTTCTTTTTTGTTCCGGGGTTGCTCAAGTTGCTGAATAGCTTCAACACGTGCAGGATCTATACGGATGCCATCTTTGGAAATGATGTGACCCAAGAGCTTGCCTTCACTCATGGCGAAAAGACTTTTCTTTGGATTCAGTGAAATACCATATTTTCTGCACTTTTGAAAAACAATTTGCAAGTGATATAAATGTTCTTCATCAGATTTTGAAAAAACAGTCAAATCATCAAGGTAAACAACTAAAAAGACATCTTTCTCGTTGGCAAAGGCCATGTCCATCGCACACTGAAAAGTGGCACCTGCATTTTTCAAACCAAACGGAATTTTTGCATAATGAAATGTTCCCCATGGAGTAGTGAATGTCGTTTTGTCACGATCATCCTCATGCACCAAAATCTGATTGTACCCGGAATAGCCATCTAGTAGCGACATCCTTGATGCTCCAACTACTCGCTGCAATATATGATCCATTTTGGGCAGCGGATAATTGTCCTTTAAAGACACCTTATTCAAATTTCTGAAGTCAATGCATAAACGGATCTCACCGGTCTTTTTTCTTACGGGTACCAAATTGGATATCCAATCAGAAAATCTGATAGGTACTATGATTACAGACTTGTACAACCTATTAACTTCTTTTTCTATCAATGGCAGCAATTTAGGATTGATTCTCCTCAACTTTTGGCGGAAAGGCTTTTGATTTGGCTTTATAGGAATAGTATGGTGAATGATATTAGTGTCATATGTTTTCAGATCTGAATAATCCCATGCAAAGACATTAGAAAACGAAGGCAACAATCTGACATACTCCTTGTTTACCTTTGGTGACAATGACTTAGATAACTTTACCATCTTGGGATTCTTAGCTGCTCCAATGTTTACCTCTTCAACACCTTCTTCAGTTGGTCTCAATGTCGGCTTGCGAGCCACATCATCTTGATCAAACAACTCTTCCAAAGGAATCAATCCTTTAGGAATAAAATTATCCTTAAGTTGCAGCACATCCATTTGATTTACCTCATCTGGTTCAGTATCTATGGAAATGTCTTTAAACTCACCTTCAATCTGCAGAAAATCTTTGATTTCTTCATCATCCTGGAAGACTTGCCAACACCGTTGATTATCCGGAACTGTGGGGCGATGTTTCACATAAACCTCAAATTTGTTACTGGAATTCATTGGAATTTTTAAGTTACTTGCTGCCTTGGCCAATGCATCAGCAACACCATTTTGTATGCGAGGTACACATGTCAAAGTATGTTTAGAAAATAATTTCAAAATATCTAGGACAGCATTTCAATATGCCCTCATGCGAGGATGCTTGGCCTGAAACTCACCTTTAACTTGCTTTATCACCAACTCGGAGTCGCCATAGACTGCAATTTTCTTTGCTTTCAGCTTGCGAAGAATTTTAAGGCCAGCAATAAGAGCCTCGTATTCTGCCTCATTATTTGAACAATCAAATGCTAGTTTATAAGAACACACTCTCACCTTGCTTGGGACTTTGTCTCGGGCAGAAAAGGGACTTCGAATCCACACACCAATACCAGCACCATCGCTGCCCACAGCGCCATCGAAATCCATGGTCCAAAGACCATCTTCCTCTTCTTCCAACTGCTGAAACTGTGTTGCCTCTGTTTTTTCTATTTGCTGCCCCTTAGCTTCAGCTGTTCACTTCATGGCAGCCGACTTTTCTTCTCTTTCCTTTTGCAGAACTTCTCTAAAATTTTCAGTAATCTCTGGTATATCTTCTGCCTGAACTAACTGACTATCTATCTCATTAAAATTATCAGCAAACAAAACAAACGACTCCAAATCTGTATGTACATAATTTACAGGATGATGTATTGGCTTTTCTTTGCTAGTTATCATGTATTTCATCTTTTGCTCCCAATATAACTTTCTCATTTGACCGAAGACTAGAATTGTAGCATAAGAAAAATCTAGCTGAAGTGTACCTTTCAACTTAGCTCCCCAAGATCTTGAAAGCAACATACCAAAACGCGGAGGAATATCCGCCACAACCACATCCATCAAAACATTCTTAGCTAGAATTTGATCTAGGCTTACCACCAAGTCTTTGATCAATCCAATACACTTTACCCGGCTGGAATCAAATGAATACAAATCATGATATCTTCTTGTGATGTCCAATCCCAACCTTTCCATGATTGTTTTCGGCATCACATTGTGCGAAGCACCCGAGTCAAACATAGCATTATGTAAAACATACTCGTGCAACCTCAAACTGATATAAAAGGGAGGAACATCATTTTCAGGAGACTCACCATTTAAAGCAGGCCCAAAAATTAATTCCGGCTGATCATATTCTACATTTACCGTGTCAAGCATTGGATCAATATTCAGAATTTTGGAAATTTGACCTCGGTAGGTGGTGTTTTTCATGATTTCGGTCAATGGAATAGACACTTTCAGCTTTGAAATTTCATTCTCCAAACTAAATGTTGAAACCTTTTCACCTTCTTTGGCCGGAACTTCTCTTCTTTCAACTTTATCGCTCATTATGCTGGGTGGCTGATTTACCTTATCCGCTGAAGATGATTGACTTGCTGGGGGATCAATTATATCTTTTCCTTTTGTCTGTGGGGAAGCTGAATCATTTTTTGTTGAAGTATCTTTCCTCTTCTGAATGGGATTTATGGGAACAGCTCGATTTCTTAATTGTCTCTACTGAGCGGACAAAGCATTGAGATATCCTCTTTGGTACTCCTCCGATTCTTCCACGAGG
This sequence comes from Pinus tabuliformis, assembly GCA_031772625.1. NCBI lineage: Eukaryota > Viridiplantae > Streptophyta > Pinopsida > Pinales > Pinaceae > Pinus > Pinus tabuliformis. Next base: position 860,172,287 of record CM062809.1, read on the forward strand.
GCTACATCATTTGATAAGATATAATCCTCATCCTGTTGGATGATGGAGTTTCTCACCAATTCTTCTTCTTCTGTAATATAAGTAGGCAAATCATCAGGAGTGAAAAAGTGATTTTCCTCTCCTATAGTATCACCTTCATCCTCGGATTCTTGGCTAACAAAATTCTGCTGAAGCGGAGGTTTTATTTGCTGCTGAATTGTTGTTTCTTGTGCCCTTGTTTCACGCTGCTTAATTCTGTATTGTGGCTGCTGTGGACCTCGGAAATTAGGATTACGGATCTGCAGTTCCAGCTTGCTGAGATGAGTATTTTCAAGCAACCTTTCTACCCTTTCTACCTTGCGAAGGAGCTGATCTGATGTAGAAGCTTCTTCTTTGATTGTCACTCGCTTTTCGGCTTTCATCCTTGCTCTTTTATCATTCAAATTCGCTTCAATACTAACAGCAATCTTTTGCATATCCTCCAAGGTAGGCGGATCTCTATCTCGCAATGAATAAGCCATCTCCGGATCAAAGCCATCTGGGAATTTGAGAAGTGCTGATTTTCTAGATGGTCTTAAAGCATCTGGAATAGCATTGTAAACTGTGTTAAATCTGATAATGTAATCTTGGACAGACTCACCATGATTATGTTTGAGATTGTTGTACTCAGCATTGATCTGAAGTGGATCTTTTCTGATTTCCCATCGATCTAGAAACTGCTTCTGAAGTTCTTCCAATGTGGGTATGCTTCTAGCTGTCAAACCTCTGAACCATTTTCTTACTTCTCCTTCGAATGTTTGTACAAACAAACGCATAGTTACATCCTCTTCATCTATCTCATATAGATCAAAGAAAGTTGTCATTTTGTCTATATGCTACTAAGCAGAAACACCCTGAGGAGTGCCATCAAACATGGGAATTTTACTCTGATAATCAGCTGGCATATCATGCAGATTTTGAGGAAGAGCAAGTGGGGCAAACCGGGCAGCCATTGCTTTAGGTAGATTGGGTCTAGGAGTAGCAGGTGGAGTAGGTGTAGCTGTAGTATGAGGGGTATAGGGAGGTGTAGGCAGAGGAGAAGCGATATGTGATGAGGAAGGAGATTTCACTGTGGATTCAGGTTGTGTAACTATAGGGGATATAGAAATAAAAGGAGGATAGGTCTGTTCGTGCGGAACTGAAGCCGTGATAGTAGATCCAATATTGCTAGATATAGTTTCAAGGAAATCAGCAAGATTAGTGACTTGGATATCTGTCTGAAGGTGTCTTAGGATGAAATTTTCAACCAATTTATTGTGTCTCTCGATTTCAAGGGCAGCAGCAAAATCAGGGTTGGGAACTAGAGAATCAAGTGCACTTTCAGATTTGGTTTTGAACAAGGACAACTCAAAACTCTCGTCAAAATCAATGTCTTCAAGATACTCAAAAACAGCTGGACATGAATGAGATTTGAATATATGACTAGAATCTGAAGCCAGTTTGGATATCAAGGAACAAATAACCAATCAGCCTGTGAAAACTCTCAACTAATCATCCAAAAGTTCAGAGTTTGCAAATGAACTGGGGTAAAAAGCAATCGAAGTTCCGTATTCACAAGCTCATGGAGATTCACTGAAGCAGTGTTTATCTACTTCCGCTTATGCAAAGAAAAAGCGTTTCGAAGGCTACCTGGCATAACTTCAGGCTCCGTCTAAGACTTATGAAATAAACACATCAATCCACAAGCAAGTTTGTTCTCCCCAGTATGGTCGCCAATATGTTAGCGCTCGAATTTGGCCTCAAGCTGAAGAAGGCAAAATCCAAGGCAACATCAAACCACTTAGCCTCGTAGCTAGCCGTACGGGGACAGGAGAGGGCTCTCTCCGGGTCTATCTCGGCAAAAGGTCTTCAAAGGGGCTGAGATGACCAATAAAGAATACTGATTTTAGGCTAGTAAACTGATAGGGAAAGTTTGATTTTAAATTTTTAGAGTTTTGTTGGAAAACTGAGCACAACAATTTTGGATGCGGGGATGAGACACAGTTTTTGCAGAGGTCTTTTTGGGGCAAGGTAGGAGATTGTCTTGATGCCTTTGAATTAAGTGAATGGATAGGAATGACTGGTGAGGGGCTAAAGAGAGCAATAAACCTTCGAGAGTTCTCCTTAGACAGATGAAAACATAGATATTAAGCAAACTTAAAGGCAGAGCATAGAAATCATGAATTCTACCTTAACACTTCATTTACTTAATGTGCAAAAAAGAAGAGTAGGAAAATGATACACATAAAAAAACTTACAAGTACATGAGAGAAACACACCATCAACACAAATAACCACAGGAATCCCAAATAGTGCTGCAAAACCCTGGTCTTTCCTTTGCCAAAATTGCAGAGATACAAAGAGTAATACAGTCTAAGCTTATCCCTCAAGAGTCCAACCATGAAAATGACTAAGAAAGTACATAATATAGGCAAGCTAACACACTTCCTTGCCTCTAGGGGTTGAGCTCATCATCCTAGGAGCTGTTTCAACCAATTCTAAACTGAGCACTACAATCTAGGAAATCAAAACAACTTGCCTCTATAAGCTAGGAAACCAATTCATTCATTAATTTTTTGCCATTTTATGAATGAATCTTATATAATAGGTAAAAAGTGTCATGTCAATCATGAAATTACATCAAATACATCAAGGAGGATGAAAAATCCAACCAAAAAGTCAAAACTAGTCACTGTTGCGTTTTCCTGTGCTGAAGATGCAAAACTGGCAAATTTTCCCAACGCGTAGCGCGCCATTTCTCAACGCGTAGCGCGCCTTTCAGGCCACTTTTGAGGCACTTCCTGGCATCCAAATGAGGCACAAGTGGGCTTGTTGGAAAGGTATGGATGTCTACTCTCCAGCCCAAGTGGAATTTCTCAATTTGGTGGCCATTTTCCCCTCCAAAATTGCAATCTCCCAAGACTACTTCCTGTGTGTCCAAAAAGTGGCAGAAGGTCATTTTTTGCTTGTTTTTTGACCTTTTGGGGGCTCAAATCTCCATGAAACTTCTTGGAAGTGGCTGAGCAAGTGTATTTTGTCATGAAAAATCCAAAAATGCTGAGTTTTCGTGAAATGGACCTCCCCAACTTAAGGGTAGCGCGCGGCGCGCTACGCGTTGAGGGCAAAAACCTGTTTTTGGCACAAAAAATTCAAAATTGACCAAAATTGCTCAAAATTTCCTAAATTTTGAGCTGGAGGTGTATCATTGAGCACCATGCTCCCTCAAGGTGGCTTCAGCCAAAATTTGAAGCGGATCGGGCCTTTTCCTCCGTTTTAGTGCCTTGGCCAAGCATGCTTTAAATACCTTCATTTTTGCTTTGCACACATGCATGCGGGCCCAATAATGGTTCTTCATGTGGCAGAGCATGTCTTTGTCCCTGTTTGCCTTTGCTATCAACCTCTCTAAATGTGTATTCACCTGAATGAGCATAGAGCTTTGCTCCTTAGGTGTCAAATCACTGGGTCTCTTGCGAGCCAAGTTCCGGTCTTCTCGGATCCTCCGCAACTCATCAAGAGTGTGTTCATCCTCTAATTGCTTGTTGCGCTGTTCTAAATATGTGATTGTCCAATTTTCCATTTCCAACTTTTGCTGCAACAAGTCATTTTCAGCCCTTAGTTGCTGGATGATCTCCTTTGGCTCTAGGCTAGGAGAACTGATATCAAGGTCAACAACATCTATGCCTGGATCACCTGATGGCCCCTCATCAATCTTGGGCTGCTTGCCTCTCTCTTGTACCTGTGCTGCTGTCGAAAGTGAGGCCCCTTCCACCTGATGTGGAGATAACACTCGCTGTGCTGATGAAGAAGGCGAGACTCCTTCCACCTGATGTGGAGACAACACTCGCTGTGCTGATGAAGAAGGCGAGACCCCTTCCACCTGATGTGGAGATAATACTCGCCGTGCAGATGCAAATAAGGCCATGTGGCCTCTCTGATATGTAACATAAGGAGGAGTGCTGACATGCTCTAGCTCAGGAACATCAAACTGATGTGAAGGTCCTCCCTCATCATGGACAATCTCAGGAGGTGGCTGTGACACCATGAAGAAGTCGCGAGAAATGAAATCCTCCCAAGAAATACCCTGCTGTGCCAACTAATGCATCACTATGATCTAGATCAGTGCATAATGATATATACTTTTGAGCTGTTGTGCGGGATTCTTCCTTTGCACTACGGAAACCATCTTCTCTATATTTCGGCACATGAAAAATGGAATGTTCATCATTCGTACCCGGGTGAAATGCATCAACAAACGGATATGGTACGAATATAACCGTGAAAATATGCCCTCACAAGTGAAATAACGCATAATGAGCCTCATCAAGGGTGCATACTCATCCCTTAGGAATCTGAAAGGAAAAACAACAGTAAGGTGCCTCATGCATCCGGGTTTGATGTATGGTTGATAATGAAATTTATCTAGCAGCTTGCGCTTGGTCCACTCTTCCCCAACATTTGGTATCCCGGTGGCTTGAGCAACCATTTCAGGTGATAAGGTGAAATCCACTCCTGCAAGGTTCACATGGCCATTGTGCAAATGTAGGACAAACAAGTGGACCAGCTCTCTATGGTGTTGAATTTGTGAGATCCTCTCACAATATCCAAAGCATGATTGATACCGAAAACATGACATTGCAAGTGGACAAGCTTGCAAATGAGCCAATGAAGTGGGCTCTTCCCTGACATGCCCACCACCCTTACCACCCTTATGATGCCTCCTTGGCACTTCTACCTCTAGTGTTGAATCACTGTCATAGCTCTGCTCATAATCTGATTCGGTTTCTGACATGGTTATGAAGGCAAGATGACTGAAATATATTGCTGACTTGGCACCCAATTAACTGCTTTTTGACTTTTTCAAATGTTGTCACCAAGGGGACATAAATACAAGGGAATTGTTAGGGATAGGGGAACATGTGGGAATTAGGGAGAATAAACACAAAGAAGGAATTTAGGGAGGACAAGCATGGGAAATTACAAAATTGTGGGATTTTAAAGTGAAGTAGGGTTTAGGAATTAAGTATGCCTTTAGGAATTTTAAAGAGGAGAATGATGAAATTTCAAAGGAAAATTTGAGGGAGAAAGGTGATGAAAATGAGGGTAAAAGGGATTTATAAATGGGCAACCTTGGACAGCAAGAGAAATTTGAAACCCTAGTACCATTGAAACTTCAAATTTTTCACAACAAGGGAGGGTTTTGATTTATCATTTACATAGCATTTGAACATATTAATTCTCTTTTCATTTTGCAAAACCAAATCTAGGCATAGAGGAGAAGCCTACCTGCACTTTGCCTGAGAGAAAAATCGATTTGATGACTTGCTAGCAGTTTGTTGAGCTGAAACCCCAACGCGTAGCGCGCCCTGCCCAACGCGTAGCGCCCCTCTGACGCGTAGCACACTTGCAAAATAACACTGAAAAAATTTCCCTGACGTGTAGCGCGCCCCTGACGCGTAGCGCGCCTCTCCTGACGCGTAGCGTGCCCCTGAAACTGCTCAACTTGCTCAAGAACTCCTCAAATTGACTTTGCAAGGATTCACTTAGCTTGTAAGAGGCAAATGAGTTGCAAATGAGGAGTGATGTGCTTTTATAGGTTTCCTTTTGATTTTTACTTGCCCAAAACCCACTTTGTAATGTTTTGAGTGTTGACACTTTTTGAATTAATTGGCTCTGACCTTTGATTTCTTTTCTTTGAAAAATTGGTTGAAATGATGATTTCTTCTGAAAAATTTTGCAGGGATAGCTTCTAGGATGCTTTGACAAAGGAGACCAAGGTTGCACTTCGACATTTGAAGAATTTTAAATTTTGAGAATTTTTACAAAAATGAGATAATGACCTTTGTTTTCAAAAACATAGTTTTTGAGAACAAGGTGAAAATTTAGTTGTACAATGATGAGAACTTTTTGAAATAATGTTTAATGAAGGACATCCCTCTGGCCTTCTGGTCCTTTATGACCTCTCAAGACAAAAATGGACTCAACCCTAGACCTAAGACCTTAAAACTTAAAGCAAGATGAATGACCCTTTGAGGATTTTATTTACTTGAACAAACCTGAACCAGCAGTGCCAAACAAGAGGGGAATAACGACACAAACTCCCTCCACCAGGATTATGGCATGCCTAACGGAATGCAACATGATCACACTGATGGGACACCTAATCATGAAATGCAAATAGCTTTGATCTCTGGTGGAGGGCTACTAGACCGACTCTAACACTCTCCACAATAGAACCAACATATTTCACTCAAGTAAGGATCCTCATTGGATAAAAGAAATGGAAGAAGAGATGAACCAAATTGAAAAGAATGGAACAAGGAGCTAGTACATTATCCAAAGGATAAGAATATCATAGGAACCAAGTGGGTGTATAAGAAAAAAAGGAATGAAGATGGAAAAATCATCAAAAATAAGGCAAGATTGGTGTGCAAGGGACACACTCAAATTGAAGGAATTGACTTTGAAGAGACTTTTACTCATGTTTATAGACTAGAGGCTATAAGGATGTTTTTAACATTTGTTTGTTTAAACAACTTCAAAGTATATCAAATGGATAACCTTTCTAAATGAAGATTTAAAAGAAGAAGTGTACATGGAACAACTAGAAGGGTTTGACCTGTTTGAAAATAAAAATAATTGTATGCAAATTCAAGAAGGCCCTATATGGATTAAAGCAAGCTCCAAGAGCTTGGTATGCTAGACTTGATCATTATCTTCAACAACAAGGATTCAAGAAAGGAGTTGCAGGAAGAAATATTTACATGAAGATGGAAAAAGACAACCTGCTAATCACACTAGTATACATGGATGATTTGATTTTTGGGAGCAATAATGATGAAATCAGTCACAAATTTACCCAAGATATGTCAAAAGAATTTGAAATTTCAATGATTGGTGAGTTGTCCTACTTTCTTGGACTTCAAGTAACTCAAATTGAAGTAAGAATGTTCATATCACAAGCAAAATATCTTAGGAATATGCTTAAGCGACTTGGGAAGGAAGAATGTGCTATTGTGAGCACACCTATGACTATAGGTTACAGGTTAAGTAAAGATGATGAATCTCCTATCGTGGTGTTGAAGGCTCGAAATTATCTGCCTACAACATTATGAGGGAGAGTACCCGGTTTGGACCTTAGAGCAACTCCTTTTCCATTGAAATGGTAGTTCCAACTGGTTAAACTAGGTCCAATTACCTTCTCTCTATCTCCAATGGCTTAAAATACAACTTTCATCTACCAATAGAGAAGAGACATTAGATCAGCCCTGTTGTTGATTAGACAAGAAAGTGATCCTTAAGTTGATATGGGGCTCAACCAAGGCACAAATAAATTTTGTTTCTTTGGAGATAAGACTTCTGGGAATATATAATTTAAATCTAAATGAAAAATTATTCTAAAATACAAGAAAAATGAAAAGTACCCTAATCTTATCTCAATTAGGCAAATATAGATCTAACCCAACCGAGAGCATAATATTTAAATGATTGTGATTTAAATATGTATGGCTTATAATGAATATCAAACTAATGAAGTAATTCAATTAACTAACATTATGAATACCAAAACACATTCTATTCACAGACCTCTTAACTAAGATAATCAATCAACAACATTTAGGAAGTAGTTCACAAAATGGTATTGATTGTTAAATCAGAAATTCGAATAATTAAACAATAATATAAGGAAATAGTTCACAGAATATTAATGTTTGTTAAATCAGTATTAAAAGAGAGATTTCTGAGTAAATAGTTACTCATAAATCAGAATTCAAACCCACAAGAGAAGAGATAAATAATAACATATAATTGAGACAAATTACTCACACTGACAATAGTGCACAAATATGAATAAAATGACACATTTATGCCATCATAAAATGAAACTAATATTATAAATACCAATTTATTGAATCTGTTTCTCTGGCATTGGTCTCCAACAATCCTTTACAATGCTTTGAACTTCTGCTTTTAAAAGAAGAGTTGCAATAGTGCAAGCTCTGCCCATCATACATAAATCAGAATGCAAAAGAAAGATCTCAATAATCCCCAGATGTGAGTTTGATCATCTCTCTACCTACAACCTAAAATCCCTATTACAATAGTGCTTTTAGAATTACAAAGTTGGAGAAGAGAGAAGCCCTTCATACATTCTACAATATATTATTTATAATATTTACAAAAATAACTCTCTCGCAGAAAGTTGTTGGAGAGTAGTTATGTTCAATCAATTTTCATTGGCCCAAAATCTTATTCTTCTATTGTTGGAGCATTCTCATTGATTGAGATATTCTTCTGCTCATCTCTTCAATTGTTTTCCTGCAAAACAAATCAAAACTAAATTAAAATGCAAAAATCAAATCAAAATACCAAATCTGGAATAAAAACATATCTAATTAAATTTAATTAAATAAATAATTTAAAATTAAATCAGAGCTTTTTATTGATGCCTGTGAGGATTTAATTGGTCAGGGAGAACATAGATGAATAGATTTGCACTCAGTAGAGGTAGTGGGCAAATAAGAATGCATAAAATAAAACTCAGAAAATTCATTAGGAGCTTAATCTTCTGCTGAATTTTAGACCCATTTAGTAATCAAATCTAATTCGCAACCATTTCAAAAATAATCTCCGTGATTTTATCTAACCAATGAGCCATCCTCGGCGTCATTTGACCAAGTAAAACTCAATTTATGAACCTCCAAAGTTGATGAGTCAAAATTGCCAGAATTTTGGAAATTTTGTTGCCTGGGCTAAAAATGGAATTTTTAAATTAAGTTCTAATGCTAAATTAAATTATAGTTATTAATTAATTACTACTAATTAATTGACATTATGTTATTAATCTCAATTAATTACAAAATTAATTGTGAACATGAATTAATTAATATAAAAACAAATTAAAATTTTAATTAAAATATTATTATATTATATTAATATTATAATTTAAATTATATTAAAATTATAATTAAAATATACATTTTATTTTATTAAAAACATATTATTAACCATCTCAAACCAAACATATAAAATCAAAACCTTTTACGTAGCTTGTTAATGAGGAAGGTTAAATGGAAGGTGAAAGAAGATGAGTTATAAAGGGATAAGGAGGGTGAGTTGGAGGGATAAGGAGGTGAGATGGAGGGTGAGTGAGGTCACAGAGTCGGGAGGCATAAAGAGGTCAACCGAAAACTTTATGTTAAATAAAAAATAATCCATTGCATAAATTTTCAAAATTGTAATCGAAATTTCAGATTTTTGTTATATCGCAAAAAAATGTACACAACCAAAATGTTGATATGTGATATTGGAATATTGGTGATTTTAAAAATCGGAAATTTTAAATCGGCTATTTTGGAAGGAAGGAGGTGATGTGGAGTGGGGCCCACATGGAATTAAATATTCTACAAATTGAATTACAACCACTTTGCAATTTTGAGATTTCGGGTTTGGCAATTTGTTTTAAAATAATAAATTGGAGTAAATTATCGAGAACCCGAAACATGTTTTTAAATTGTTTTATAGTTTGGCTGGGTCATTTTGTAGGACCGTTAGTGAAAATGAAAAAAAATAGTAAAAACTAACTAAGAGTTAATATTTACAATTAATGACTATTTTAATTGCAAAAGATTGAAATAATATATATATTTTTACGAAAACACATGGTTGTCCTATAGTGGCCAGCTCCCGCTGCTGCTGTGCCCCCCCGCATCTAGGTTTCCAACTGCGTGAGCTCCTTGGCCTTCGGCCTTCCGCCATGGCCCCTCCGGACTTCTCACCGAAGGGGGCCGATCCTCAACAAGCATTCTCTGATCTAGTTAAGTCTCTGCCTCCGCAATGCCCTCGACCAACAGTATCTAAGTTCGTAAAAAAGCTGGATGTATTACAAGAAGTGAACTTACCTCCAGCCCTTCCTCACATGGCTGCCCTTTCCCTTGCAGAAAAAGGTCTCATCGGACAATTCACGGGCCTCTGGCCATCTCCAAAAACTGTACAACGATGGGTTGAAAGGAACTGGTCCGACAAAATTCAAGGTAAAATCTCCATTAGATTTTGTGGGAAGGGGTACTTCACCTTCCATTTTGAATCTAAAGAAGATAAGGACTTAATCTTTAGGAACGGGCCCTATTTCATGGATTCCAGAGGCCTGTACCTCAATAAATGGACCCCAGATTTTGATCCAGAACTGGATGTTCCCAGTGCTGTCCCAGTTTGGGTTAGGCTCCCTCACCTCCCTCTCCACTGCTGGGGAGATGAATTGGTTCGCGCAATCGGGAACGCTGTCGGCAAATACATTGATTGCAGCGAGCCAAAAGATAATATGCAAGCTTGTGCACGAATTTGTGTGGAAGTGGACCTTGGCAAAGGCCTCCCCGAAGCCATCAAGCTCAAAGTGGATGATTAGAGCCATATTCAGCAGCTGGACTACGAGAAAATTCCATTCAAATGTAAGGTATGTCATGAATACAGCCATTTCGCCAATCGTTGTCCTAAACTTGTTGATGTTGAGAACAACCCACAAGAAGAACAATGGGAAACAATTAAAAAAAGAAGTCCGCTCCCTCGTCCAAAGCCCCTCCTGAAGTTGACCCTCCTGCCACTAATGTTGCCCACCCCTCTTCTTCCTCCCCTCCTTTATCCTCCCTTCCCTCTCTCTCCCCACCTCTGCCCCCTTCTACCTCCAATCCTTTCTCGGTTTTATCCCCCCTGAAGTTCCTTCCTAGGATCCCTCCCTCCCTCCCTTGATTCTATCAGTTGCCTCTGATCCCTCTCCTCCTCTGGTTATCTCCTCTCAGACTTCCCTTGAACCTCCCCTTTCCAGGATTACCAGGAGCTCCTCCAAAGATCATGGAGCCTCCAGTGACTCTCTTAAGAAACCCGGACCGAGTAGGAAATCAGCAAAGCAGCATAGAGATGAGAATGCCCAGAAAGACATAGCAATGGGTATACAAAACCCAATAGAATCTTACATCCTAGGACAGCATGAAAAAGAGATAACACACAAGGACCAAGGGGGGCGAGCACCTCTCCGCACCCCACATACCCAATGATGAAAATCCTATCTTGGAATAGTAGGGGTCTAGGGCACCCCTCCAAAGTAACAGCCCTGAGAGATCTTATTCATTGTGAAAAACCAGGAATTTTTTTGTTACAGGAAACAAAGCAAGACCAGCAAGAAATGATTAGAATCATTGAACAGAACAGGCAGTACAAAGGCAGCATCAGTGAATCCAGAGGAGCCTCCGGAGGAATCACTACACTCTGGAATCATAGCATATGGAACTACAGATCGGAAACTGTTAACCAGCACTGGATCAAAACAGTTTTAGAAAACAAAGAAGATCAACAAATTATAGTCATCTACAACATTTACGCTCCTAATCATTACAGAGATAAGGAACGTTGTTGGGAGGATCTTAAAGCCAGCATAGATGCAGAAGAAAACTCTAATATCATTTTCGGGGGAGACTTCAATCTTATTCTTCATGCTAATGAGAAACGAGGAGGTAGTTTCTCCCCTGATCCCTTCAGAATTCACTTGGAAAACATTATGCATGACCATGACCTCATCGATGTCGTTCCAAAAAACAGGAGGTATACTTGGAGCAACCGCAGGTTGGGCACAGGCAACATTATGGAAAGACTGGACAGAATTTTAATCAACGTCATGCTCCTTTCCTCCTTCTCTGTTGGGTATGCCAACATCCTCCCTTGCTCTGCTTCTGACCATTACCCAATATCTCTCACTGTGGAAACGCACTGCTCTCTCGGACCCATTCCTTTTAAGTACAGCTCCCTCTAGAACTGTATTCCAGCAGTCAAAGATATTGTGCAAAAAACTTGGAATCAGCATGTAGAAGGATCTCCTGGGTTCATTTGGGAAACCAAGTTAAGAAACACCAAACAGGCGATAAAATAATGGGAAAAAACCAGCTATAGGGAGCCCGAGAAGATCAAAAAGGAGATCAAAATCACCCTAAACCGCATCCAAAGGACTATAGAAGAGCAGGGCCTCTCTCAGGAGAATAAAGAGCAAGAAAGCGACCTTTATTTACAGCTTTGCCATGTAAACAGAGAAGAGGAATCAAAATGGAGGATAAAGTCGAGGCAACTTTGGTTGCAAGGGGGGATAAGAATACAACATTTTTTCACAAGCAGACTACAGTTCGAAAAATAAGAAATACTGTAAGCTCCATTTTGGACGCTGATGGCAACCTTCAAAATACCCAAGAAGCCATCCGACAGGCTGCCACAGACCATTACCGAGATCTTCTAACTGAAACAACAAAAGAAGAGGACTATATAGATTTGCTTCAATATCTTCCTAACGGGATCAGCAAGGAAATGAATGACAGTTTGAACAAGGAAATTGATGAGGAGGAAATAAAAAGAACAAGCTGGACTCTCTAGTCGGATAAAGCTCCGAGGCTTGATGGTTTCCCCATATGTTTTTATCGAGCCTTATGGGGAATTATCAAAAGAGATCTGATCAAAATGCTCAAATGGGTCCAGCGAAAAGGCAAAATCGGTGGTTACACCAATGCCACACATTTAACTCTCATTCCCAAAGAAAATCGACCCTCTTCCTTTGCTCAATTCCAGCCCATCTCCCTCTGCAACTTGTCTTACAAGATTCTGACTAAAATCCTTAATACTCGCCTCAAATCCTTTCTCCCTTCTCTCATCTCTGAAAACCAAGGGGGGTTCTTAGCTAATAGACAAATTACTGAATCTATCCTCCTTGTCCAAGAAGTTGTTCACTCGAGCCAATCTAGAAATGAGAAAGGATTTATCCTTAAACTTGACTTATCCAATGCCTTTGACAGAGTAAGGCACTCCTTCCTCCTGGTTGTTCTAAAAAAGATGGGATTTGATGCGGTCCTTTTAAATCTCATCAAAGCTTGCATCTCTGGGCCCTGGATCTCCCCTCTTGTTAATGGCAGACCTGGAAATGCTTTTCAATCTTCCCGAGGCCTTAGACAAGGTTGCCCTCTTTCACCTTATCTCTTTATTCTAATGGCTGAATCCTTTAGCAAAGTGCTGGACTTCAATCGGAGAGTTGGCCTCATCACAGGAATTAAATTTGGGAACGGAGTAAAGAACATTAACCACTCTCAATTTGTTGATGACACCTTGTTAATTGGAGGAGCTTCCACTATAATAGCCTGGTGCTCTAAGCTTCTTTTAGATAAATATATGAGATACTCTGGTGGACTGGTCAATCAGCAGAAAAGTTGCATTTATGGATGAAATACCATAGCACAGGTTCTTCACAGCATTGCCAATATCTTTGGAGTCTCTTGCAACTATGATTGGACTCACTTCACTTATCTGGGCATGCCAGTGAGTGTAGGTCCTTTGAAGGCAGAAGTTTGGGACACTGTTATTGACAAGATGAAGAGAAAGGTGCAGCAATGGGGCTCCATTTGGCTCAACCCAGCTGGTTGCCTCATCCTCCTCAAATCAAGTATCTCCTCCTTGCCTCTATATCAATTCTCTCTCCTTCAAGCTCCGGCCTCTTTTCATTATAAAATGGAAGTCATCCTCCACCAATTCCTTTGGCAAGGAGGGAAAAATGACAAAAGGAAATTCAATTTGGTTAATTGGAAATAGGTCATCCAATCCCAAGACCGAGGAGGTCTTGGAATTAGATCTCCCAAATTTCTTAACCTTGCTTTCGGAGGTAAGATTGTTTGGAGACTTATCACTGGCCTTTCTGCCTGGTGGAAACGGGTGTTGGAAGTCAAATATTTAAACTTCCCAAGGCAGCAACTTCTAGATCAAGATATTCCTATCAGAGACTCTTCAAAAATTTGGCGTTTATGCAAAAGAGCAATTCCTTTCATGATTCAGAACACCTCTAAAGTCCCCAAGGGAGGTGCTGATATTAATATTGGATCAGATAAAATAATGGGCAGGCAACCAATAAACAGTCAAGATGGAGTCATTCCCATTCTCACCTATTTTAATAGCATAGGCATCCATCACCTGGATCAGATCTCCCTGTGGGATCCCCAATCCCACTTATGGTTAGGATGGACCTTCCCAGCCATTCCCAACGACCTCATGGCAAATCTTCATGCTCTACAATCCCATCTTCACAGTATGGCTCCAATAAAAAAGAATGAATTAGATGGATTCTGTTGGGACCCATCTGGCTCTAATTATACTTTCCAAGTTGCCTATTAGTACATCTGCAACAACAATCACCCCATCTCCATTTGGAATCACTGGAAAATAGTCTGGAAATCTGAATCCCTTCCCAAAATTAAATTCTTCCTTTGGACTCTTCTTAAGGGGAAAATCCTCACTACAGAAAACTTACAAAAGTGAGGCATCAATGGCCCTTCACGTTGCCCTAACTATCAAGCTGCGAAGAATCTATACATCTCTTCATTGCCTGTCCTTTTGCTATCACCTGTTGGAGAAATTTATCCTATACCAATCATACTCCTTGGAATGAACAGGACTCCATAGGAGAAGCTCTTCATCAATGGAAAAAAAATTACCCATGGCAACAAAGAAAGAACAACATTGTAAAAAGGGTCTGGGATACCCTTCCTTACACTATGTTATGGTCTATTTGGCTGGCTCTGCAACAAAGCAAGGAGCCTAGCTCTAGAAACCATATCTGTAAAAAACCAAAGAAACATAGACATCACTGATCTCAGTGTTGAAGAGCGAAATTTCATCGGTTATATTCTGGATAAAAATAATAGTAATCAGAATGGCATCACCACTAGCAAAAGGCAAAACAAAGTATACCACAAATGGAAAATCAAATTAAAGGAGGAAGAATTTGCAATATGGCTTAACAATTGCAACACCTATTATCTTTTCTTTTTATGGCGCTTCAAAATCGAATCCCGGAATTGCTGGAGCAGGAGGAGTTATTTTCAATGCCAATGGGGATCGTATAGTCTCGTATGAATGGGGGATTGGGCACATATCCAACAATAGGGCAAAGGCTTTAGCCCTTTATCAAGGACTCGCCCAGCTCAGCAAAATTGGTATAGATATTGCCTTGATTTTTGGAGATTCAGTAGTAGTCATCAGCCTAATGGCCCAGAATAGGGAATCACCCAACGTTCTTCTACAACAGTCCATTAGAAGATGTCAATTTTTGAGCCAATCTTTCACTGATCTGAGCTTCCTCCACATCCTACGCACCCTCAACAAGGATGTTGATTTTCACGCCAACAGGGCATGTAACAGACCAATGGGTAGCCTTCTTTGCAATGATGAGGAAACACATCACTATTTACCATGATAATGAATCACTTCTGTCTTATCCAGATTTGCAAATCAGAGAATCCTGACACAAGGAATTGGTCCAAGATACATCAGATTTGTTCCAAAGGCAAAATCTGCATTGAGATCCGTCTTATCTTAGAAAATCCCATTTTCATCCTTGTAATCATGCGCTCTGCCGAATTGTTTCTTATCAATCTCCCCGTACTGAATCCGTTGTCTCCCTCCCGTGATTTCCCTCGCCCTCCTGCTCTCCTCTTCTCTCCCCTGTCGAGTCCCCTGCGCCTCCTTTCCTTCTTATACGCCCTCCTCTCCCCTTTCTCGCATTCTGTTTCCTCCCCTCCCTCGCATTCCGTTTCCTGCGGATTTGAGCCCCCGTCTTTTCCTTCCCTCTCTGTTGCCTGTGTTTCCCTTCTGCGCCTTTGCCCTTCAGCTAACCCCTGTGCCTCTAGCCTCTCTTCTTTTAGTCTCTGCTCTTATTTTCTCAGCATGATCCCTTGTGTTGCGCTTCTGGTCTGGTCCTTGGGCTTTTCAGCAACCTCAGCATCATTTCATTTTGCTTCAATGGCGAGGAGCGAGGATTGCCTTCATTGCACTGATCTCCAGGCCGAGCTGGAGCAAGTCCGAGCCCATCAGAAGGTCTTGGAAGACAAGATTGACAGTCAAAATCGTATTATCAATGAGAAATATGTAGCTGACATTAACTTGCTTTATCATAGAATTTCTTCGTTGCACGAACAGTTCAATTAGCTTTCCAATAGGTGCAGTCATGTGAAAGAATCCATTGAAATTTTGAAATACATGATGGAAAAGAGAAATGCAGCTCCCACAAGTTCGTCAAGCATTAAGCAAGCCGGTGTCAACGACAAGCCTGAAGAGTCCACTGCTCGGCACATCAGCCACATCAATATAGATTGATTATGCTTTGTAAATGTTGCTTTCTGTTACTTCAGTTTGTTAGGATTTATCTCTGGTCTTTGTTTTTCAAAAGCCCAAAAGGAAAGATCAAGCAGTAATTTTGTTTAGCTTGTAACTCCTTCTTACCTTGCTCTTCATGGCTGATAGGTCCCTATAATACTAGTGATTACCCCATTACTATTGTAGTTGTATCCCTTATTAATATTGTTGTGCCCCTATTGTCCCCATATTTTTATTATTGTGCACCATAGAATCCCTCTATTGTTATTTTTGTGGCTTTATATTATTATTGTTAGGTCGGCTGGGTTATATTGTGACTCCTTAGACTCCTATATATATAAAGGAGGTTTTGTCATTTGAATCATCGAAGAATTGCTCATTTATGTAATGTAAAGGAGGTTGCCCCCTCGAAGAGGCTGAATTCTAAGGCGTTGATCTATCTTTTATATCTTTTTCTTGAGTTGGTTTCATAACATTTGGTATCAGAGCTTTGGATTCTAGGGTTTCGCTGCTCCAAACTGGTCATCGTGGCATTTTTGCTATAACTTTTTTCTACGACGTTTCAGAAGCTAAAAAAAAAAACCATTTGAGAGAAAGCACGTTGAATCTCGGGTCCAAATTTCAGAGCTTTTCATGCTATATTTGCGGAGATAAAATCGATATCAAGAAGTTTGATGGCAAGGATCCTGCAACAAGGATATTACAGATGGAGCAATTTTTTGATCTCAATAATGTGCAAAACACACAAAAGGTACGTATTGCAACTTTATATTTGGAACCAAATCAGTTTGTATGGTATCAATGGCTTTGCTCTCGTAAATAAATTATCACTTGGGCAATTTTTACGGAATAATTGACAGCACATTATGAGGATACAAAAAGCAACACTTTTTTTAGCCAATTGATAAGTCTCAAACAAAAGGGTTCAATAATGGAGCACATTCAGGAGTTCCAAAAATTGAACATAAGGGTAAAAAATATTCGAGAGGAGCATAGGATTGATGTGTTCATAGGGACTTTAAAGGATAATATCCAACATGATGTTTGCCTTTGAGAACCTGATTCATTAGAGAAGGCATTCAGGTTAGCAAGAAAAATGGAAAGCAAAATTATGGCAACCAGAAAGCATACCAGTCACAACTATAAAGATGGAAGTGTTGTTACCCCTAGCCTTCCACAACCTATAAGGTTGACACCACAACAATTGGAAGAAAAAAGAGCAAAAGGGCTTTGTTACAGTTGTGATAGCAAATACACTAAAGGTCATAAGTGTGTTGAGAAGAAATTATTCTACATAGATTGTGAAGAGGAAGAAGAAAATGAGCAAGAAAGGTCAAAGGAAGAGGATATACTCCAGGAAGAAAGCCGTCTAATCAAGGGAAAGTTTTTACACAAAGCTATTTATGAGAAGGAAATGTTGGAAATACTACATGCACTTAAGAAATGGCGACCCTACCTAATGGGAAGACACGTCAAGGTAAAAACGGATCATGATAGCCTTAAATATTTTTTAGAACAAAGATTATCCTCTGAAGAGCAACAAAAGTGGGTCACAAAGATGTTGGGTTATGACTTGGAAATCATCTACAAAAAAGGGAAGCAAAATGTGGTGGCAGATGCACTCTCAAGAAAGGATGAGGATGTGGAAGCGTTGTTGTGTGCCATTTCTATTATCCAGCTAGATTGGATAAATGAAGCAAGGGAGGAGTGGAAGAATGATGAAGAAGTGTGGGCACTTATTCGAAAATTACAACAAGATTCCACTACATCTGATACATTTAGCTGGAAAAATGACTCGTTATGGTACAAAGATCGCTTATACCTCTGTAAGAATTCGCAACTCAAACAAAAGATTCTTATGGAATTGCACACTTCTCCCTTGGGAGGGCACTCAGGATTTTTAAACACTTACCACACGATTAAGAAGGAATTTTTTTGGGATGGCCTTAAATCAGATATTCAAAAGTTTGTGGCGGAATGTTTGGTTTGCCAACAAAAAAAAGTTGAAACAATTAAGACCCCGGGTCTATTACAACCTTTATCCATTCCAAGCCAACGTCGGGAGGAGGTTTCAATGGATTTTATCATAGGTTTACCCAAGTCCGAGGGAAAGAGTGTCATCATGGTGGTAGTTGACAGACTTACCAAGTATGCACACTTTTGTGCATTATCACATCCATTGAAAGCCAGTACAGTTTCTACTGCATTTATGAAAACAATTCAAAAGCTACATGGAAACCCAAAGATTATTGTAAGTGACAGAGATCCCATTTTCACTGGAAATTTTTGGACAAATTATTTTCTTGTCTTGGTACTCAGTTAGCTCATAGCTCATCTTATCATCCTCAATCTGATGGGAAAACTGAGATAGTAAACAAATGTTTGGAAGGATATCTTCGTTGCTTTGTATCTGATAAACAGACACAATGGGTCAAATGGTTGCCTCTGGTTGAATGGTGGTATAACGCTTCCTTCCATACAGCAACAAAAATGACCCCATTTATTTCACTTTATGGATATCAGCCACCATCCATCACATCATATTTAAGAGAAAATTCTAAGGTTCAAGCAGTGGAACATCACATTGAACATCAACAAAAAGTCCTCCAACTCTTAAAGGATAACCTCATGTTGGCACAGAATAGAATGAAACAACAAGCAGATCAACATCACAGCGAAATAAGTTTTGATGTAGGCGATTGGGTATTCCTACGGCTACAACCATATAAACAAATGTCCCTCAAGCAAGCTAAGAAGGATAATAAATTATCACCAAAGTATTATGGTCCGTACAAGGTGTTGCAAAAGATTGGTACTATGGCATACAAATTGGAGCTTCCTGCAGCGTCTCGAGTGCACCCAGTTTTCCATGTTTCATGTTTAAAGAAGGTTATAGGCGACAAGCTCCCAGTTCAAACAATATTGCCAGAACTTGACGAGGAAGGAAAAATTATATTGGAATCAGAAGCAGTCACAGAAACAAGAACTCGAAAGCTACGAAATCGATCAATCTCGGAGTATCTCATCAAGTGGAAGAACTTATCCGCTGAAGATTCCACATGGGAGAATGAGAATTTTATACAGAAGCATCCAAAACTACTCAAGCGTTGAGGACAACACTTTTTTTGAAGGAGAGGAGCATGATAGGTCCCTATAATACTAGTGATTACCCCATTACTATTGTAGTTGTATCCCTTATTAATATTGTTGTGCCCCTATTGTCCCCATATTTTTATTACTGTGCCCCATAGAATCCCTTTATTGTTATTTTTGTGGCTTTATATTATTATTGTTAGGTCGACTGGGTTATATTGTGACTCCTTAGACTCCTATATATAGAAAGGAGGTTTTGTCATTTGAATCATCGAAGAATTGCTCATTTATGTAATGTAAAGGAGGTTGCCCCCTCGAAGAGCCTGAATTCTAAGGTGTTGATCTATCTTTTCTATCTTTTTCTTGAGTTGGTTTCATAACAATGGCATATCAGCATGTATTTCAGGAGCTTAGTCTCCCTTCTTCTTTCGGAAATATAATACAGCAACCGACTTTGTTAAATATATATATATATATATATATATATATATATATATATATATATATATATATATATATATATATATATATATATATATATTCATTTATTAACCTATGCAACAAAAATGATCAAACTTCAAAGGAGTGTTATTTACAAACCGTTAACCAAATAAGGCGAAACAAGTATCGATGGAAAGCTAGTGAAAATTCGAATTTAATGAAACAATAAAAACATAAATTCAATGAATTTTTTTTGGCAAAATTGTAAGACAATTAACTCAAATGAAAACCATAAAAGAGTTTTGCTAAAAATTAATAGAAAGGGTCCCCATTATTTGAAGAAAATAAATGAAAAATGAAGGGACAAAAAGCGACACACTGGGAAGAATGAGTTATCTCTATTTAAAGATAATGAAATTTAATTTACCCAAAGGTTAAAAATAACGGAGTTCATGAAATCATCTAACAATAAAATATTTCCAAAGGTCGACATAAATAAATTAAGCAATATGAGTTTGTAAAGATAAGTACTCAAAGAAGATTTGAGTAAAAGTCATGAATACAAAATTTGGGAAAAATTTATTTTAAAGTTACCTCATATGAAAAATAGAAAAAGGTACAAGTAGGAGTTTTTTTATAAAGCATATATCCATTTTTATCAATGGTCTCTAACATCAATTTGCTGCGAGCGAGCCTGAACAGTACCCCAGTGAAGTTGTCTTTTATGCCATACAAGCCTAGTCCCACTGCCATTGAGCATCCATAGCCCTGATGGGTTTACTTGTATTTCCCATACTTCATTTTTTAATCACCCTTTTGATAAGCACATTTGCGAACGTTTAGTTTATGATGTATTTGAGCGAAAGAGGTGGGATGGTAATAGAGATTTGTGTTTAATGGACATAATACTTTCATAATGTTGATTTCAAATTCTTTCCCTGCAACTATCAATTAGAGGTTTTTATGTGGAGGGGTGGGAGCGATTCATTGTGTTAAACTCAAATCAGTTCTTTCCTTGAAAAAATAAACTCAATCGCTTAGAAAGGATGTGTGATCCTCCATGAAAAATATTTAAAGCAAGATGGTTTTATCGTTCCATAAAGATATGTCTTTAATTATAAATGAAATTCACTGAAACAGATATAGTTAAGAGATTTCCCATGTACGCCAACCATTTTTTGGCGAGAAAAAGACCTTTCATATAAATCGTGGCAAAGTCACCAAAATCAAATCAAAACTGAAAACAAAAGGAAAATAACTCCAAAAAATAAAAAGAAATTAGCAAACTCTAAAAAAATGAAGAAAGTGAACGCTGAAAGAAAAGTTCAATTTTAAAGAATCTACCCCAACAAGATTAATTATACAAATGTCTCAACAAATGAAGAAAAATAAAATAAGCATATCTACATGCCTTCCTATGTTGAGATTAAAATTTTGTATCTTGGAGAGATAAGAATTGAGGCTCTCAAAATGTAGAGGGTGAATAGCAGTGATGATAGATAATATGATAAATGAGAAGTCTCTGTATGTTGCTAACTTTTTTGTTTCAAAGTAAAATCTATATAAAAACATCTTAGCCATTTTCTGACAAAAGTAACGCTCAAGAAACATACTAAAGGTTTAGAAACTCCCCAGTTTAACTGACTTGATGAGGATCATTATTGCTTCTTTCAAGAATCTCAAAGCAAACTAAACAAAAGAGAATGAAATTCAAAACTAATCTAGTAGAGGTGCGAAAGGTTTATGAAGACGTGTAAAAACACAGTTCAAGATCAACAAAAACTGAAACCAAAAATAAATAAATGAAAATAAATGAAAGTGGGCACATGAAACTTATCATTGGATAATTGCATCTAATATTACATGAGAGGTATCATTTTCTCCAACAAAATATAACTTCTTCCTTTAATTAGAATTAAAAGCATGAAGTTTTATGACCCAAAATCATATAAATTTAATCTAAAGCGAGCAGTAAAATAGAATAACGCAATGCTTTATGTCCAAGGAATGAGGAGTAAACCAAATCCATATAAATGGGAATGAAAGAATGCTTCTTAATGAATCGCAATGATGGATGTCCTCATAATATTACAAGTTTCATATCAATTCCATGATTTTCATAAATTGATTAGAATCAAGACCAAATCCAAAACAATCTAATGGAGAGGCCTTGAATGTCGTATATTAAATATAGAGTGATATATCAAAAATCAAATATAAGAGAAATAAAAAATGGCCTAACCATGTTCCAAATTTCTTATCAGATTCTTCATTACCATAGTGGTTTCCCAAGAGTACCTTAAATTCTTGTATACAAGCCAGCACCTCATCGGATGTTTTGCATTGCAAGTTTCTTTGCCATGCATAACTTTAAGGCTACAAGATTCACCTTTGCCGATATGCGATTAAGTGTTATATAACAGTTAAAAGACAATGGCAGAGGTATATATCATAGTTTATCGCATCGAAGGATCTTAAGACAAGGCGTCATTTGAGTTTCACGATGCGATATAAGTGTTGTAATAGCAAGGTTGTTATAAGAGCATATGTGATGATGGAGAGATTGCGATATTAGAGATCATATTTGTTAATAAAAGGAAATGTCGATATTATTCTTGTGATAGAGAGAATTCGATAGATGACATGGCTCATTGGTGGGACTGACTTTGGATTTTATAAGAGATCGACGATCGGAAGATTTGAGTTCGGGATGTAACATCGTTGATATGTCAATGTGCGATGAAGAACAAACCCGATAGTTTTATTATATGTATTTAATTTCATATCGAATCCAGGACATCGAAACTTTTAAACATATGCCCCAACCAAAGTTGTGATTTATGAATGGACGTGATATATTTTAAAACTGTATTTAAATATCGTATCGGGTCCAAGGGTTTTATGGATATCGTAATATTGGCGAAGTCATCTATCAGAGAATGAGCGGAAAGGGAATATCAAGGATCTTGTATCAGAGAATATTTGGTGTATGCTCATTTGAGAACCTCTGATATGTGAACTGCGAACTGCGATATATGACATGGCATTTTGTGGGACCGACAACTTCTTAAAGCATTCAATTCAAAATGAAGCGCTTGGTTTAATTTTATTTTTTAAACAAAAAATCCCCTTTTAATAGTTATCGAAAATATTGGATCGGGGAATAATTTTCAGAGCTTTCGAATGATGAGAATTATGATATTAGAATGCTCTGATATGAATCTTCCAATACAGTTTTAAAGGCATATTGGGGTTTTAATGAATGAAAGAAAAATTAAGCAATACTCAAATTCTAATGAATAACAAATAATACTTCCCTGAATCATGTTGCAGATTTGAAAAGGGTTGGTTGCTTGCTTATTTTAGGTCTCCACAATCAAGTCGATGAAGACCTGCAAAAGAAACAACAAAAATAAGAAATAACCTTTGAAAAAGGTAAAACTAACAATAGATGATGATGAAGTTGTAAACACATACCTGGAAGAATTTTGATTGTAAGTTTACCTCATAAATCTTCAAGTTCTCCCAAATTTTCTCAAAATTTGTATATGTTCAACATCACCTACTTATTTAATCTAAAAATGATAAATAATGAATTTTCAAATTGCATCCACCTCATATTTACATCAAAAGATAAGAGTGGTGAAAACGATCTCTTTTGCATAAATACTTGAGAATCAAAAATTGCCAAGCTGTAGTGAATTCTTGGAATTTCTTCATATATATGATCAATGTGATGAATTTAATGAAAGGGGATGCTCAGAAGAAGTCAGATTCATTACTTGCTTATTAAGAATTTGAAATAATGAAATAAGTGCAAACAAAAAGAAATCTAATATGAATTAATCTATTCCTATTTATAACTTAATGAAGGAAACATGACTAGGTATAGTCATACTTCCAATGTAACCACTCTCTCATTTTAATTCATGCATGTATGTACACGTAAAACATTAGCAACAAAAATAAAAATATAATTAAACTAAGAAAACTAAATCTGAAAAGAGAATGTACATGTATTGCTAATATATTTACAGAAATCTATTTACGATCACCTTCTCTTGAAATGTCCTTTCCAGTTGAATTTCAACTGAATCATAGAAATTTGTATGAATTTCCATTAATGATTGGAAGAGATTCAAAAGAGAAGGTAACATGCCAGATTGTGGAAATGATCTTTTAGATACAATGGCCCGCATGAATATGTCAGTCTTATGTACATATGTTAAATTGTTAACAATCTTCTGTGAAGGAAAACTTTCCAAATGTCTTTCAAATGTGTCAATGAAACATGGATGGAAGTTTGATAGATTTAATGCGAGATTATGAGTTGAATTAGATTGTTGGTCATATTGTAAAAATACACACTCTTGTTGGCACTACTTTTGAGAAGAAATAAGTAATTGATAAGAAATGAACATCGCTTGGAATTGGAAGAGAAATAACCCTTGATGTTCACGATTATAATTTGAATCTTCATTTTTCCATTCAGGCAACGCATCAATTGAGTGTTCAATACTAAACTGCTCAATATGTCAGCACAAAGTATCTAAAAATCCACTGAAAATAGAAAACAAATCTAAAGTTAAAAAAATAAATGAAGAAATAATAACAAAATTGAATCATAGGTTATACTAGTGTTACAATTACCGTCACAACAAAATTGGGACTGTTTTAAAACAATTTCCCTTTCACATGAACTGGCCAGAATAATGGAACTCAAATGATTATCAATACCAACCCATGAATTAGAAAGATAATTATGACTATGAATAGGAATTAGAGCTTGACTGTCATATAAATCATAGATTGGAATGGTTTCTTGAACGCTGAAATCATGAGTACGATCAATTGTTTGAAAATGAGAACTATTTGAAACAATTTATGAGTTAGAGTGTTCTTCGTTTTCACATGTGATTCAAATTTGATTATGAGCATTTAATTGAGAATAAGACAAATCAATATCCTCAATGTCAAAGCAACTATCATAAATGACCTCGCGACATTCATTAGAATTCCCTTCGACCTCATCCGATGTATCAAAACAAGAAGAAATATGGAGCACATGTTCATTATTGGCAGAAGAATGATCAATGATTGATTCTCTATCTTGATAAAAACTAATTGGCAATTCATTTAGACCAGCCTCTCTCTTTTCTGAAATAACTTTAAAGTGAAGAGAGGATAAATTGTTATCATCAAAAATATCAAGATAAAGCGAGAAATGTGAATTAGAATAAATGAATCTGGAATATTCTTTGTTTGCAGATTCAATTATATTTTCTTCATTGCAAATTTCATATTTATGATCATTCTCTTCTCTATTAATTCTTTCTTGAAGAACGTTGTTTGGATGCCCTGAATTTTCCTTTTGATCGACATGATCAAATTCA
Source organism: Pinus tabuliformis (assembly GCA_031772625.1). NCBI lineage: Eukaryota > Viridiplantae > Streptophyta > Pinopsida > Pinales > Pinaceae > Pinus > Pinus tabuliformis. Next base: position 860,197,378 of record CM062809.1, read on the forward strand.
GAAATTTTTACGACAGATTGCATATTATTGGAAACTTTAATTATTGCGTGTACTTGCTAATTTACACTCTGATTTTCTAAATTTACTACACAATAATTTTCATATTTGAAAGCAGTCTTTTCTCCAAGATTTCTGCTAGTATCTTCTTGCAATTGATTAGCGAAATTTTCCAAGACTTGCGATATTGGTTAATTAACATGATTATCATTAATACCGTAAGAGGTGTGTACTAAATTTAAGAATTTATCATACATGGCTTATACCACTTTATCATGATTGGTATGCACCTCTATGCTGGAATTCTCAATTATGTTAATATAATTTGAAGGGGATTGATCGAAGCTTGTAATAATTCCACATGGATTGTGAATGGGAGGAAGAGAGTAAATATATTCAAAACAATCTAATAATTCCTCTTTCAAAGGTTTATCTTTAGATTTAAATCTCAATCAATTTAAACGAAATCAAATGGAAAAATCAATAAAAGATTCATTTTCGAACCTTCATAAATCTTCAAAATCGTCACATACATGTTCGTAGACATAGCCATCAAATTTACAAAGAAACATTGTAATAAATTGATCCCAGTTGTGAATCTAGGCGACTGGAAGCGATTGACACCAACTTTTGGCTTTTCCTAAGAATGTAAGAGTAAAAATCCTGCATAGAATGTCTTCGTCAATATCATAAAAAATAGGATTTGAAAAATTTTGAATGAATTGTAAAGCATAATTAAAAGCAGAAGAATTGATCTTACCATTAAACTTTACCTTTGACAAGTGTCTTACTATTTTTGGTGGAGTATTAGCAGATGCATGCCAAAAAATACAACTCCAAATGGGAAGTTTAAGAGGAGCCATTGTAATAAAAATAAAATTCTAGAATACAAAAACTCCAATCGACAACAAGTCTTCATGCCCTCCCTCTAGTGCCAAAAATGTTGAAGGCTCGAAATTCTCTGCCTACAACATTATGAGGGAGACCACCCAGTCCAGACCTTAGAGCAGCTCCTTCTCTGTTGAAATGATGGTTATGACTCGTTAAACTAAGTCCAGTTAACTTCTCTCTATCTCCAATGGCTTAAAACATGACTTTCATCTACCAATAGAGAAGAGACATCAGATCAACCCTCTTGTTGATCAGGCAAGAAAGTGATCCTTAAGCTGATCTGGGGCTTAGCCAAGGCACAACTAAATTTTGCCTCTTTGGGAAGAGGACTTCTAGGAATGTAGAATTAAATCTAAATGCAAAATTATTCTAAAATAGAAGAAAAATGAAAAGCATCCTAATCCTATCTCAATTAGGCAGAAATAGATCTAACCCAAACGAGAGCATAATATTTAAATGATTAGGATTTAATATGTATGGCTTATAATGAATATCAAGCTAACGAAGTAGTTCAATTAACTGAGATTATGAATATCAAAACACATTTTGTTAAGAGACCTCTTATCTGAGATAATCAATCAAAACATTTAGGAAGTAGTTCACAAAATGGTATTGATTGTTAAATGAGTAATTCGAATAATTTAACAATAATATAATGAAATAGTTCACATAATATTATTGTTTGTTAAATCAGTATTAAAAGAGAGATTTCTGAGTAAATAGTTACTCATAAATCAGAATCCAAACCCACAAGAAAAGAGATAAATAATAACATAAAATTGAGGCAAATTACTCCTACTGACAATAGTGCACAAATATGAATAAAATGACACATTTCTTCCATCATAAAACGAAACCAGTATTTAAAATAATCGTATTAAAAATACCAATTTATTAAATATGTTTCTCTGGCTCTAGTCTCCAACAGTCCTTTACAATGCTTTGAACTTATGCTTTTAAAATAAGAGTTGCAGTAGTGCAAGCTCTTCCCATCATACATAATTCAAAATGCAAAAGAAAAATCTCAATAATACCCAGATTTGAGCTTGACCATCTCTCTACCTACAGCTTGAAATCCCTATTACAATAGCGCTTTTAGAATTACAAAGTTGCAGAAGAGAGAAGCCCCTCATACATTCTACAATCTATTATTTATAATATTTACAAAAAGAATTCTCTAGCAAAAAAGTTGTTGAACATTAGTTCTGCTCAATCAATTTTCATTGGCCCAAAATCTTATTCTTCTATTGTTGGAGCATTCTCATTGATTGAGATCTTATTCTTCTCATCTCTTCAACTGATTTCCTATAAAAACAAATCAAAACTAAATTAAAATGCAAAAAGAAAAGCAAAATACCAAATCTGCAATTATAACATATCTAATTAAATTTAATTAAATAATATTTTAAAAAGAAATCAAAGTTTTTTATTGATACCTGTGAGGATTTAATTGGTCAGGGAGAACATAGATGAATGGATTTGCACTCAGTAGACACTGTGAGCAAATGAGAATGCAGAAAATAAAACTCGGAAAATTGATTATGTTTAAAAATTAGGAGCTTGATCTTCTGCTGAATTTTAAACCCATTAAATTATTAAATCTGATTTTGCAACCATTTCAGAAATAATCTCCATGATTTTATCTATCCAACGAGCCGTTCTCGGCCTCATTTGGCCAAGTAACTCAATTTATGGGCCTCCAAAGTTGATGAGTCAAAATTCCCAGAATTCTGTAAATTCTATTGCCTATGCTAAAAATGAACATTTTAAATTAAATTCTAATGCTAAATTAAATTACAGTTATTAATTAATTAATACTAATTAATTGCAATTATGTTATTAATCTCAATTAATTACAAAATTAATTGTAAACATAAATTAATTAATATAAAAATGATTTAGAAATTCAATTAAAATATTATCATATTATATTAATATTATAATAAAATATTATAATTATAATTATAATAAAATATTATAATTAAAATATAATTATTATAATATTGATATATTATTTTATTTTATTAAAAACATATAAAATCAAATGAGGAAGGTTAAATGGAAGGTGAAAGAAGATGAGTTACGGAGGGATAAGGAGGGTGAGGTGGAGGGAAAAGGAGGTGAGGTGGAGGGTGAGTGAGGTCATGGAGTCGGGAGGCATAAGGAGGTGAACCAGGCATAAGGAGGTGAACCAAAAACTTTAGGTAAAAAAAAAAACAAAAAAAACAAAACACTTATTATATAAATTTTCAAAATTGCAATCGGAACTTCAGAGTTTTTGTTATATTGCAAAAAATATGCATACAACTAAAATGTCAATACGCCGATATGCGATATTAGAATATCGTAGATTTTAAAAATCGGAAATTTTAAATCGACGATTTTGAAAGGAAGGAGGTGATGTGGAGTGGGCCCACGTGGAATTAAATATTCTACAAATTGAACTACAATCACTTTGCAATTTTGAGATTTCGGGTTGGCAATTTGTTTTAAAATAATAAATTGGAGTAAATTACCAAGAACCTGAAACACGTTTTTCAATTGTTATATAATTTGGCTGGGTCATTTTGTAGGACTGTTAGTGGAAAAAAATAAATAAATAAATAGTAAAAATTAACTAAGAGTTAATATTTGTACTGAATGACTATTTTAATTGCAAAAAATTGAAATGATATACATTTTTTACATTTATTAACCCAAGCGACAAAAATGATCAAAATTCAAAGGAGTGTTATTTACAAATCGGTTAACCAAATGAGGCAAAACAAGTATCAATGTAATACAATTAACTCAAATGAAAATCATAAAAGGGTTTAGCCAAAAATTAATGGAAAGGGTCCCCATTATTTGAATAAAATAAATGAAAAATGGGGCCCGGGGGGGAAAGGGGTGTCAGGTTTTCCCTACAACAATGGCAACACACTCGGAAGAACCAATTATCTCTGTTTAAAAATAATGAACTTTAATTTACCCAAAGGTTAAAAATAACGGAGTTCATGAAACCATCTAACAATAAAACATTTCCAAAGGATCGACATAAATAGATTAAGCAATATGAGTTTGTAAAGATAAGTACTCAAAGAAGATTTGAGTAAAAGTCATGAATACAAAATTTGGGAAAATTTTATTTTAAAGTTACCTCATATGAAAAATACAAGAATGTACAGATATGAGTTTTTTGATAAAGCATATATCCATTTGTATGAATGGTCTCTAACATCACTTTGCTGCCAACAGCCTGAACAGTACCCTGGTGAAGTTGTCTTTTATACCATACAAGCCTAGTCCCGCTGCCAGCAGCCTGAACAGTACCCTGGCGAAGTTGTCTTTTATGCCATACAATCCTAGTCCTACTGCCAGCGAGCTTCCATAGCCCCTATGGATTTACTTGTATTTCTCATATTTCCTCTTCTAATCATCCTTTTGATAAGCGCATTTGCGAGCTTTTAGTTTATGATATATTTGAGTGAAAGAGGTGGAATGGTAATAGAGATTTATGTTTAATGGACATAATACTTTCATAATGTTGGTTCCAAATTATTTCACTGCAACTTTCAATCAGAGGCTTTTATGTGGAGGGGTGGGAGGGATTCATTGTATTAAACTCAAATTAGTTATTTCCTTGAAAATGTAAACTCAATCACTTAGAAAGGATGTGTGTTCCTCCATGAAAAATATTTAAAGCAAGATGGTTTTATCGTTTCATAAAAATATGCCTTTAATGATAAAAGAAATTCATTGAAATAGAGAGTTAAGAGGTTTCCCACATCCACCAACCATTGTTGGGTGAGGAAAAGGCATTTCACATAAATCGTGGCAGAGTCACCAAATCAAATCAAAATTGAAAACAAAAGGAAAATAACTCCAAAAAATAAAAAGAAATTAGCAAACTCTAAAAAATGAAGAAAGCGAAAATTGAAAAAAAAAGTTCAATTTTAAAGAATCAACCTCAACAAGATTAATTATATTAATGTCTCTTAAAAGAAGTAAAAGAAAATAAACATATGTACGTGTCTTCCTATGTTGAGATTAAAATTTTGTATCTTTGAGAGTTATAAGAAATGAGGCTCTCAAAATGTAGAGGGTGAATAATAGTGATGATAGATAATATGCTAAATGAGAAGTCTCTGTTTGTTGCAAACTTTCTTGTTTCAAAGTAAAATTTGTATAAAAATATCTTAGCCATTTTCTGACAAAAGTAATGCTCAAGAAACATACTAAAGGTTTAGAAACTCCCCAGTTTAACTAACTTGATGAGAATCATTACTGCTTCTTTGATCCAAACTTAAACAGAAATGCAACAACTTACAGATATAATTATAAACATAGAGATGCAACAAAGGAACACTTCCTTCCATTAATAGAAAAATATTGAACTATGCTTACAAACATAATGGAAATGAGATAGCTCGGGCGATAGTAGCTTATCTCTGAGAAGAGATGTGACAGCTACATGCATCTGGACTGAGTTACAATGAGGCTCAAGGGTCTTTTTATTATTTAACAATAAGGGAAAACCCTAGAAACCAAAACCCTAACCCGAGGAGATGTAACACCAAGAGTTTATGGGCCCCATTGTGGTTAGTTGGGCAGCCAACTTCCCGACACTGTAACTTGGTCACATTATCTTTGTTTGACACGTATGATACCTCATTGGAACGATCTTTCCGAGGACTACAACTATCGACGCGATTACTATGGCAATTGCTAAGGGAATTTTGCCACACACACAAAAAAAAAAACAAAAAACAAAAAAACAAAAAAAAACAAAAAAACAAAAAAAAAAAAACAAAACAACAACAAAACAACAACAAAAAAACAAAAAAAAAAACAAAAAAACAAAAAAACAAAAAACAAAAACAAAAACAAAAAAAGACAAAAAACAAAAAAAAACAAAAAAAGACAAAAAACAAAAAACAAAAAAAACAAAAAACAAAAAACAAAAAACAAAAAAACAAAACAAAAAACAAAACAAAAAAACAAAAACAAAAACAAAAACAAAAAAAACAAAAACAAAAACAAAAAAAACAAAAAACAAAAAAAAAACAACAACAACAACAACAACGTCGTCTAAGGCCTCAAAATGGCTCTGGAAGTTCAGGACCCGAAAAAACTACCAAAAAATAGTAAATTGTGCTACAATTAAGGAAACAGATGAAACTAACTGGGGAGTCTAAGTCGAATAGGTGGGTGGTCACCAATATCCACCTAGATCATTCATCCCCCCTTAGGAAGCAATGGTCCCCATTGCATGTAGAGCCTCCATGAGGTGAGGAAATTTTTATTGACCCTGGTCCCTAGTGAACCACTTGCCCTGGTGAAGGAGTTGATCTGCTTTGACAACTCGATATAGTTGTATCCTCTGTTGTCGAGTGTTCTTGATTTGTGTGTCCATGATCTGATCAGTTGTGGCATGTTCCATGCAGTCTGAGTTGGGCTCTATTGGCGTGAGTTGTTCTGCAATGTCAGATGTGTCCAACAACGGTGGAAAGTAAGGCCAAAGGCAATCTACATTGAATACTAGGTGCAGACCAAGGAACGGTGGGATGTTGAGCTCGAAGGCATTGTCACCGACAGCCTTGGTGATGGTGTATGGACCATATTGGAGCGGGTGAAGCTTGAAGTGGGGTCCGCAAGGCGCTCCTTTTGCAAATGAAGCCAAACTTTGTCGCCCACCTAGAACTAACGTGACACTCGATGTTGATTATGGTGTTGCTTGTACTTAACATTAGCACTGTCCAATATATCATGGACCTGTTGACGGATGTGTTGAATGCGCTCAATGAAGTTGTTAGCCCTTTTAGCTTCGGACTACAAGTGACCCAAATCTACCTGAGTGGCAGCAAATGGTATGGCCACATCAATGGGGCATAATGGATGAAATCTCAACCCTACCTGAAAGGGGTTGTGGCATGTTGAGTTATGGAGAGCTCTGTTGTAGCTGTGTTGGACATGGGGGATACTTTCATCCCATGTGGGTGGATGCTTCGAGTTGTACATGCGCAGAATCTGTACGATCATCATGTTGACAACATCTATTTGGCCATCAGTTTGGGGATGGAAACCCGTGGACTTAGTAAGTTTTGTATCCAGCATCGACCAGAGACTTGACCAAAATGCACTTAGGAATCTATTGTCCCAATCTGAGATAATGGACTATGGGATCCAAAAGTGTAACCACACTTGCTCAAAGAAGAGCTTAGCAGTGGCCTCTACTATGATACTCTTCTCGTAGGCTGCCATGATGGCCAACTTAGAGAATCTGTCAACGACCATGAAAACGCAATCGTTTTCGTGCTTAGTAGAAGGAAGGCCCGACATATAATCCATGGAGATAGATTCCCAAGGCCGACTAGGAGTAGGTAGAGGAGTATACAGGCCTTGCTTCTTAATGGTTGGTTTGGCAGTGGCGTAGACGGTGCAGGATCTAAAGTACTTCCCAACATCTTGATGAAGTTTCGGCCAATAAAAATACTTTTGCAATACTGCCACTGTTTTCTCTACTTTGAAATGTCTAGCAACCCGACTGTAGTGTGCCTCCCAAATTATCTTGGCATGCTCACTTGAAGGAACACATATGTGTCCCAAGTGGCATAACATTGCATCCTGAAGGTGAAAAATTGGAGCTTGCTTCCCTTTCAGGAGTGTCTAGTATATGTTGCCGAATTCTGGATTGCTCTTGTAAAGATGCGACCACCCCAATGTCTCGTGCCCACAAGAGTCGAGCACAGTGATTAGCACCGTGGCCGGTTGTCGGCTGAGTCAATCAACGACATTATTGGTGCTGCCCTTCTTATACTTAATGTTCAAATGGAACTGTCGCAGATAGGTGGACCATTTTTTATGACGGTCGTTCTGCAACTTCCCTTGTGTCCGTATGAACTGCAAAGGCTGGTGGTCTGTGTGGATAATTTTTTCCTTCCCTAGAATGTAATGCTTCCATTGACGGTAGGCCTGCACAATGGAATACATTTCTTTGTCATAATTGGGGTACTTTTGGACTGTGTCTGAAATCATCTCACTGTGGTAAGCCACAGGATGCCCATGTTGAGTAAGAACCGCACCAATAGCATAATTATAGGCATCCGTCTCGATCTCAAATGGTTGTTGCAGGTCTGGTAATGTGAGCACTGGTGTAGAACAAAGGTGATTATTCAACTTGGAGAAAGCTCATTTTGGGTTTCCGACCAAAAGAAATTTGTTTTCACTTCGCCCTTGGTGACTTGAATTAAAGGCCAGGTGATATGAGAGAACCCCAACATGAACCTATGGTAGAAATTGGCTAGACCTAAAAAGTTGCAAAGCTCTGTTATAATGGTTGGAGTTGGGGTCCACATGTACACCCTACTCATCAGTGATGTACCCTAGATATTGAACCTAGGTCAGGCCAAAGGTGCATTTCTCCAAGTTAGCACACAGCTTGTGTTGTTAAAGGGTTTAAAGGACCTGTCGAATATGGTGGAGGTGCTCTTCCCAACTCTAGTTGAAGATCAAGATTTCATCTAAATACACCACCACGAATGCATTGGTGAAGGGCTGCAATATGTCGTACATTAGTCTCATGAAGGTTGTAGGGGCATTCATCAATTCGAACGGCATGACCAACCATTTGAAAAGACTCTCCTTGGGTTTGAAGGCAATCTTCCACACATCGGAGGGTTCGATAGGAACCTAGTGATAACCTGACTTCAAGTCAATCTTGCTGAAATATTTGGCCCCTTGAGTTGGTCCAGAAGGTCATCAATTTGCGATATTAGATACCTATTCCGGACAGTGATCTTGTTCAGCGCCCGATAGTTAATACAAAGCCTCCAGGTCCCATCCTTCTTCTGTACCAATACAATCGGGCTCCCACAGGGGAATGAGCTTGGCCTGATGTGCCATTTTTGCAGTAGTTCCTAAATCTGCCTCTTAATCTCATCATTCTCTAGAACAGAGAGTCGATAGATCGGTCCATTGGGTAGCGACGCTTCTAGGGTCAGATCGATGGAGTGCTTGACCTAACAGTACAGAGGTACCCCTGTGGGTGAGATGAAAAGATCCTTATACTCCTCCATGACCTTGTCCATTTGTTGCTACTGTGCAGAGGAGCCCTGCCTAGAAGTCATGGCCATAACCTTCTTCTTGCCTTGGGGGCGAATCATAAGGAAGAGAAATTTCCTGGTCTGGGAAATGATCTTATTGCATTTCTTTACTGTGATCAAATAGATGGCGGTAGGTGGGGCTACCTCTGGTATCCTGTACAAATGATTAGCCAAAGTAATAATCACAGAGTGAGTTATAGACTCATATACAACATGTCACTTCCACAAGTATTGTTCTCCTAACAATACATCAGAAACTTCCAGAGGAGAAACGTCACACAGTACCTCATCTTTGAAGGGCTTGATGTTGTAGGGAAGGCGGCACTGTTGGTTGACGCGAAGATCTCGTCCTTGGTGAAGCCACCCGATGGTGTACGATTGTGGATGTGTTGTAGTCTTTAGGCCGAGCCGCTTCACAACTTCTGTTGAAATGAGGTTCTTTTGGCTCCCGTTGTCGACAATGAACTGTAGGAATTTACAGGGTAAGTTCCTTAGACAGAACACCAAAGGACATCGCTCACAAACAGATCACAGATCAATACACCAGTATTGTTGACATGGTTAAAACCCTCAAAGAGGGAAACAGTCAATGGCCTAAGCCAATGCGGCCACTTCAGGCAATTTATTAATAAAATAATGAAAATTTACATAAGCTTCTCTCATGAACGGTTACCCTACAAATGACCCTCCATGCTCTTTAAATAGAGATCATGGACCAATCGGGTGTTAAGCCACATATCAAGTATTGATAATACCAAGGAGAGAATGAAACGTCAAATCACTTCATATCTAGAACATATCGTGACCGTCGGATTGTAAGTCACAAAAGTACATAGTAAAGAAACACACTTTACCTAACTCTACACTAGACCAAGTTATACTTAACTATTTCCTATGTGTCGGAATATCCTAACATCCCCCCTTAAAAACAACATGGGATAGGATTGAAGGATGTACAAATATGACACAATAGGAGAAGGAAGGAGGCATTAGAGCCTATCCCCCCTTAGTGACAACTTCTTGAACTCCAACCATAAATTGAAGTTTAGTAAACCTTGCCTCTATGAGAGCCTTTGTAAAGATGTCTGCAACTTGATCATGTGTTGAACAATATTGTACTTCAAGAACATGGTCATGAATGAGCTTTCTGATGAAGTGCATGTGCAATTTAATGTGTTTGTTGCACTGATTTTGGATTGGATCTTTGCATAGTTGAATGGCACTTTGATTATCACACCAAAGTGTAGTCGGATGTTGCTGCTGAAAGCCAAACTCTGACAAGATCTGATGAAGCCACAAGGCTTTCTTACTAGCTTCTACGGCACCACGATACTCTACTTCTGCTGAAGAAAGAGAAATGGCACTTTGTTTCTTACAATCCCACGTAATAGGTCCTAAACCAAGAGTGAACACATAACCTGCAGTAGACTTCCGATCATCAGGGTCACTAGCCCAATCAGAGTCAGTGAAACCAACCAATAGAGGAGATGCTTTTGCATTGTAATGAATCCCAAACTGAACTATACCTCAAACATAACAAAGTATTCTTTTAGCTGCTTTCCAATGACTTTCATGTGGGTTTCGCATAAACCGAGCAATAAGGCCAACAACAAAGGAAAGGTCAGGACGAGTATGGGTCAGATACAAAAGTTTTCCTACAAGTTGACAGTGTAAGGTAGCATCAACTTCAGGGGAAGTACAAGTGACTGAAAGTTTGGCTCTAGATTGAAAGGGAGAAGGGGTTGGCTTACAGTATTCCATGTGAAAATGTAGTAGAAGATCACAGGCATACTTGGACTGGGAAAGGGAAATACTTTCCTTGGATTGCAAGACTTGAAGACCAAGAAAATAATGCAAATGTCCTAAGTCTGTCATTTCAAGCTTCTTTTTAAGGTTGTACTTCACATGGTTTATAAGGTTGGGATCACTACTAGTAAGGATAAGATCATAAACATAAAGAACAAGAATGATAAGAGACTTGCCACTTTCTTGGTGTAGACAGTATTGTCAGAATGACACCTAGAAAAGTCAGTTTCTAAAAGAAAGCTATGCATTTTGGCATACCAAGCCCGAGGGGCTTGCTTGAGACCATAAAGGGATTTCTTAAGCCGACATACAAGGCTGGATTATGTTTGTATAAAGCCAGTAGGTTGTTTCATATAGATTTCTTCATGCAAGTCCCCATGCAAGAAGGCAGATTTAACATCCATCTGATGAACTTCCCATTTGAAGGAGGCAACAAGGGAAAGAACAAGGCGAATAGAGTTCATTTTGTCAACAGGGGAGAAGATTTCAATGTATTCAATGCCTTCAACTTGTGAAAAACCCTTAGCAACAAGACGAGCTTTATGTTTATCAACTTTTCCATCTGGTCCATACTTGGTACTATAAACCCATTTGCATCTAACAAGTTTTCATCCCTTTGGAAGAGGAACAAGATCCCATGTATCATTTGCCAATAATGAACGATATTCTTCATTCATAGTTGCGTCCCAATCTGGATGGCCTAAAGCTTCTGCAAAGGTGTTAGGATCATAATTCACTGAAGCTTGAGCCAGTAAAGAAGAGGCTCTATCGAACTAAGAACGTGTATGTCGTTGATCTGTAGGATCATCGGCAAGAGCACCTGCTGCATCCCGAGTAGAACGAACCCATTTTGGAAGCTGAGGAGCTGAAGGAGGATCCTAAGAAGGTGGGGGAGGATTGTCATCCTCGCTTTCATCATCTGAAGAAGAAATATTTTCAGAAGTAGAAGGGATAGAGAGACGTGGCACATCCGCCGAACTAGGCTCATAGGCCGATATATTTTCAGCAAACTTTACATCTCTTCTAATGATAACATTTTTGGACTTAAGTGGAATAAGTCTATATCCTTTAACATCTTCAGAATATCCAACAAAAATACATTTTTCACTCTTAGGTTTTAAAGATTTATGTTTCTCATATGGAATATGGGCCCATGCTTCACTTCCAAAAACACAAAAGTGACTTACATCTGGTTTCATTGAGCTCCATGCTTCCTCTGTAGTGATATTCTTTAAAACCTTAGTAGGAGTGCGGTTTACTATGTAATTTGCACAGTTACTTGTTTCTACCCAAAAATTAAGACTAAGTCCTTTAGATTGAAGCATACAATTAGCCATTTCCTTTAAAGTGTGATTCTTCCTTTCAGCTACACCATTTTTTTGTGGAGTATATGGAATAGTAGGTTGCACTTGAATTCCATTCTCAGTGCAAAATTTGATGAATTTGTTGTTAACATATTCTCCGCCATTATCAGATCTTAGCTTAAGAATTTGATGTCCAGAATTTTTTTCAACAAAGGTCTTAAAGGCCAAGAACATGTTAAATACTTCACTCTTGAGTTTTAAGAAGTATACCCAAGCGCATCTAGAGAAATCATCTGTGAAAGTTAATAAATACTTGTAGCCAAAGAATGAAACAACTCGAAGTGGACCACATAAATCACTATGCACAAGCTATAAAGGGGTTGAGGCGTGCCAAGAGACACGTTTTTCAAAACTATCCCAATGATGTTTTCCGAGTACACATCTGAAACAAACACCATCTCTGCAAGATACCATTGGAAGACCTATCACCATATTTTCTTTACATAGATTCTAAAGGGAGCGATAGTTAAAGTGAACAAATTGCTTATGCCAAAGTTTGCTCACTTCATCATTATGAGCAACAAATATCGAGGGAAGATTTGATGACCCAAATTTGTTAAACTTATACAACCTTGTAGAATAATCATGAATGCCAGTAGCTAAAATCTGTCTAGGATCTCTTAGGTCCTTTATTACAACATCGTGAGGTGAAAATTCAACGATTTTACCTTCACCTGAATGAGTTATATGATATACAGATAGAAGGTTGCAGGTTAAGGTTGGAACACATAATACATCATTAAATTGACCATTGTCTAGATGAACAGTTCCAGTCCCTACAACACTGAGAGATTTATCATCACCAACATATATATTTTTGGTGTTACAATCATTTAAAGAAGAAAACATGGCTTTGTTTTTGGCCATGTGATAAGAAGCTCCAGAATCAATGAGCCACTCATGAGAATGAGAAGAAAAAGATACATTTAGTGCATAACCAGACCGAGATGCTTGACAACCACATGTAGAAAGTGTTATTCATGAAGATGAAGTTGAAGTTGAAGAGTGCTCTGAATGGATGTTATGCTTCTTCATTGTTGCTTCCAAGGCTTCCATCTTCTTAAAGCATTTGGATTCTAAGTGGCCATCTTGATTACAAAAGTGGCAATGTTTATTAGTCTTCTTCCCTTTGTTTTTATTTGCCTTACCATTTTGTTGAAATGATTTTTCATTTTGAGACTGAAATTGCTTAGGACCCTTGTTTGATTTAGGACCATTATTTTTAGGATACTGCTTCTTAAGATTCTTCGAATTTAGTTGCTATTGGGCGGCTAAGGCTTTCTTATAAGAGTTTCCAAGATTAAGAAGACCAAGATATAAGAGCTTTTCTTGTTCTCTTATTAAAGAACCACAAAAGGCATCAAAAGAGGGGGACTTGTAGTCTTGTCCTTGAGAAATAAAGGCTTCTCTAGTAGAATAGAAGGTGGAAACAAACACGGAGTAGGTTGGTCCCAACTTAGTAAGAATGGAATAGATAAGGCTACCATCTTCTTTCTTAACCTTAACAACTTCGAAGAGAAGTCTAAGGGTCTTGAACTTGGACAAAAAATCTTCAATGGAAGAAAAATTATTGGGGTCCAATGTAAGCAACTCATTTTCGAGTTGATGAGCTCTAATTTCATTTTTAATTCCAAAAACTCTAGTGAGTTGTTTCATTGCTTCATTAGGAGTATCAAGTTCTGCTATATGGAATCTAAGTTCTGGAAAAATAGACATCCCTATCAACCCACGTGCTTGATCTTGCCTATTTTCCCATTTGGCTGCCTTATCTTCATCTTGAGGTTTAGTTTCTTGGCCTGAGGCTATTCTGTAAAGACCTTTACTTCTAAGTAAATCCACAATGTAGGACCACCATTGGAAGTAGTTGGTGTTGTCAAGAATAACTTGGCATGGACTTTCTATTTTAACAGAAACTGAAGCTGTAGATGTTGAAACTGAGTGTTCCAATGGAAATGAATGATAATGTTATATTTTAAAAAAATCTCCCCCCTTTCTAATGGTACTTTATGAGCTACCCACTAAATTGTAACTTAAATAAAAGATAAAGAGACTTTAGAATTATAAGTGACTCACTTTTTATAATGGGTGAAAACACTTTTACATAAAGTAACTTTAAAACGTAAGTTACATGTGCTTTTTGAAAAAGTAACTCAACCAAAAAAAAGACTTGAACTCAAGACCTCTATTCTCATAAAGTAACTTTGGACCAAGTGAGCTAGGTTTTTTTTTTTTTTTTTTTTTTTTTTTTGGACTAAAGCTCTAGGGTGCGTGTTTACTTGAAAAAACTCTTCTTCTTTTTTTCCTACAAAACAAAAACCACAAAACCCAACACTGACATACAAAAAAAACAAACCTTACGGCTTGAAGTTAGCTTTAGCTAGAAACTAAATATTTTCCTCAATGTTTATGATTTTCCAAGATCACACTAAGGCACGACGGAAAAGAGCATACACATGAGAAAAATCCTTCCTTTCTGTTTCTGATTTGCCTAGATCGCACAGAGTCGCAGGGAAAAGAGTATACACAGAAATGAAAGGTATATATCCAATAATAAAAAACCAGAGAGCTAAATAAACTGAGATAAACAGATAGATGAATAGCTAGAACTGCAAATGAACACTGTATACCTCCAAATCTTTAAAATGACGTAGCTAGGGCTGCTGGAAACCTTTTCGCGTGAAACAAAAGGGGTTCCTCACTGGAAAAGATGCTCCTAACACAATAGAGCAGTCCTCTCGGCCTGAAAGCAGTCAGAAACAGTAGATCTAGGAAACGACAGTCAGATGCAGTTGTACCGGCTTCAGATTTGGATCATCAAGGGATGCGGCCCTCAAATAACTCTGATACCATGTAGGAATTTACAGGGTAAGTTCCTCAGACAAAACACCAAAGGACACTGCTCACAAACAAATCACAAATCAATACATCGGTATTCTTGACATGGTTAAAACCCTCAAAGAGGGAAACAGTCCACGGCCTGAGCCAACACGACCACTTCAGACAATTTATTAGTAAAATAATGAAAATTTACATAAGCTTCTCTCATGAACGGTTACCCTACAAATGACCCTCCATGCTCTTTAAATAGAGATCATGGACCAATCAGGTGTTAAGCCACAGATCAAGTGTCGGTAATACCGAAGAGAGAATGAACCGTCGAATCACTTCATGTCTAGAACATATCATGACCGTCAGATTGTAAGTTACAAAAGTACATAGTAAAGAAACACTTTACCTAACTCTACACTAGACCAAGTTGTACTTAACTATTTCTTATGTGTTGGAATATCCTAACATGAACCGCAGTAGAGAACCCTTCACCCACATTTGTGAGTGGAAGAGGCATTCACCCTCCTCTGGATCTTCAGGCTCAATTTTCTTGATCTTTGTGGTGGCCATGATGGCACTGGGCTCCACATCAATGATCTGCTTCCTTTGACAGTACCCTTATCGGGTTCCAATTCATAGTCGGAACCTGCATCTGATTCGGAAGCCTTCAGCTCGACCAACATTGACTACTTGGCCCGACACTCACTTGTATTGTGAGTGGAGCTCTTATGGAACACACACCATTTTCTCGTGTCTTTCTTTGTCTTAGTGGTGTTTTTCTTTGCTTGCGGCTTTGACAGGCTATCCTGAGTAGTCCTGCCTTGGCTTGGTTTTTGAGCGCCTTTTCCTTGCTTTGGATTCACAGATCCAAAGTTCCTATTCGAAATAATGAGAGGGGGGTGAATTAGTATTTCTTTTAAATTGTTACTTTTACCAATTAGATCACTTATGTTTAGAACACAAAATGAACAATAGAAATAAATTCTTTTATTAATATAATCTTTACAAATGAATCAAGTAAAATATAAGAAGGGCTCTAACCCTAGAAGAAGACACCCAGGCTCCAACCTGAGATGTGTCAAGCACCTACTTGGACTTTAGTGAGGATCCAACCTCTAGGGCTTCAACCCTATCTTATCTAAGGCACCAACCTTGATTTTAGGAGCACCAACTCCAAGGAAACCAATCCTATAGCTTCGCTTTGTCAATATATGTTTGGTTTCACCTCTCCCAAAGTATTCTTAACTGAGCCCTATCAATCTTCAATTATCCCTTAACTTAGTATCCACGTCACATCATCAATGACAACCTTGTCATTCAGAAAGTGTCACCATTGTTCTTCATAATACCCAATCAATCTCTTCAAGTTATCTCATCATGACATCAACACTGTGTTATGATCTTCAATACAACACTTCAATGTGTCTTCAATGAACTGCACCAAGTTCTACACCAGCTCTAATAATAGTTCTGAACCTTCTTCAAATAATGTCCAAGGTTAGTCCCAAAGATTACTTCAAGTTACCTCCAAAGGTTTGCACCATGACTTCTGCACTGCACCAATATTTCAACACTAGATTATCTCAAGACTACTGGACCACTGTTGCACCAAGACTTCAGCACTAGATTGTGACAATTCTTCTTTACAAATGTCCTTTCACCACACTGCACCAAGCGACTGTTCAAATTGTTCTAATATTTCTACACAATGATTTATACACCATATTGCATCATCTATTCTGCACCACACTTCTTCACCAATTATGCACCAATGTTCTTGCATTAAGACTTCGACATTGCACCAAGATTTTAGTACTGCACTAGTTCTGAGAATTCTGCTAACCGAGAAGAGATTTAATCTCCCTTACACACCTTCCAATTTCCCTTTCAATGGTTGTTTGAACAGCCTCGGATCAAGGTTCAATTTGTCTTGGATAGCTAACAGTTTCTCCTTCAAATTGACTTTGGAAAGCACAAGAAAAAATACACTTACGATCTTAGAAATACTACCTCAACACAGGTTGACCAATTTCAAGACGCGGCCTAAGTCTGTCTTGAATTATGCCTTAGACTACCCCTACTTCAGACTTGGATTTTCACAGATTTGGATGCCTGTGTCGCATGGAAATCTTGAACAATCTTCCTCCGAGGCTTGCAAGTTTGCTTCAGAGAGGCCAAATAGAAGCCTCGTGATCAAGTTTGTTCCAACGATTAAATGTTTCACGTCTGCAGTCAATACAGTCAGATTTTCACACTTGACTTCTCATGAAATTCACTTAGATGGGCTTCAGATAGAGTGTGAATTATCTTTAGATGGAGGCCACAAGAAGGCCAAATTAGGCCTCTGTCAGATTTGGATAGGCCCTTCTTTCTCCATAAATTTGACTTTGGATATCACAAAAAATATTCCCATAAGACTTCCTTCATTAGAGATCTCATTCTGCTTACAAACATTGGAAAAATACTCATCCTTTTACCCTTGATCTCTCCCTTTTATTCTCCTGTGTCCTCTTTATAGCTTCTATATCTTTTCTGTCCTCCTAGGCCTCCTATCCTTCTTCTGTTTCTTCTTTGAAATCTTAATCGAAAATTTGTGCTTGAAATGAGTGTCTACGCTTTATATTTATAGTGATTTCGACTCTAGAATGAAGGGATGTGACCTTTGGAATTGAGGCCAACTTGATATAACTTTGCATCGTTCATCTCACTGTTAGGTGTAATTTTCCTTAGTCTTAAAAATTCAATATCTCACAAACCACTAGGATTTTCGGGACAAGTAAGAGCTCGTTGGAAAGCTAAAATTATGCTCTTCAAGATGGTGTAGGTCTCATGGTGAGATTATGCCTCTAAAGTTGAGAAAAATATTTTTTAATCAGACTGGTAATTCATTAGTGCAGAAATGGAGGACATCAATATTCTTTCATAGATGGGCTTCTCCTTCATGAATGGATTTCTTCATTGTTTTTTCTTCTACTTCATAGGGTCAACATGTCACCATGTCCTCAAGATAGTGCAGATATATGTCATCAATCAAATGCAACATCATGTCATCTTTTATCACGGAGGTAAGAATCAAGGATTGTGGCTTCACATCATTGGAGGTAGAACATGTCATCATGTATTCTTTCATTACGATTGTTGGAGGTAAGATAGTGTATGTCATAGGGATACAATGGCAGTCTTCTAATTATGTACATCAAGAATGGTCATCAAGTGCTTCTAGATAATTAGGTACATGATTGGCACTTCTTCCATCAAGAGTAATTTTGACATCTTCATCATCATCATCTGGCATCTACAAGAATATTTTCCATCCCGACCAATGCCATATTGACATCAATGACAACCTTGATTAACAATCTCCCCCTTTTTCATTGATGGCAATATTCTTGCCCTTCCAACATTCTCTCCCCCTTTGACATCAATGGAAAACGGGGTGCCTAAGTACTCCCCCTGTCAAGATGCTTCTTTTCTTTATCAATAGTAGTTCTTCATGGGTATGTTACTCCTCCTATCATGGTGTTCTTCCTTCTAGAAATGTGGTTCATGATAGATGTGCTTACATTCCTTTATGTGATGAACCAACTCCCCCTGTCTGCACAACCTCCTCTAGTTTAGGAAATATTACCTGCTTAGTGATCAGGTGGAAGATATCTTCAACAACAATCCATTGGATATATAAGAGATCATGTTCTTCAATGGAGTGTTCCTGAGAAATGATCTATCAAAGAATGATTGTCAATATAGCTGATCAAGGATTTCATAAGGCCCATTCACGGATAGCTTCTGCAAGAATGCGTAATCATCATAAGCTCCCCCTAACTATTTGCATGCTCTTCCTTTTGGCAGAATCTCCCCATCAAATACTTGGAATATCAAGGATGACTTCATCAAGTCAACAACATGTGTTGTTGGATAGAGTTTTCAAGGGACTTCCGGATTCAATTTCCTTCCTTCTCAATAAATGTATATCTTTCTTCTCTGGCATGGTTCTTCCTTGTGTAGGGGCCCAATTCAAGTTACAATCACGTGACATATGTCCAATGTTATGACACTTGAAGCACTATATGTTGTTCGTGAATAAGAATTCATGACTTCTTCTTGCAAAATTGCTTCTTGGAGATTGACGGGGACCATTATATTTATCTTTGTTATAGGCCCTACGATCTTTTGACATGTGCCCAAAGTTTGTGCAAGAATAACAATAACCAAGAAATATACTTTGGTACCTGGGAGAAGAAGGTTTCCTTGATGTAATTCTGAATACTTTTTGCCTTGGGATCCTTTGATGATAACCATTGCTTATTGCATCCTTGACACCATCTGCATTTCTTCTTGGAGGAGGGTTCTTCCATAGTTGTCTTGACTCTTCTCCTTGCCTTTGTTGGAACTAGGAGCATCGACATTTCTTCCAGGCTTCCTCACATCCTTGTTGTTTGAAGAATTAGGGTTTGCATCGTTCTTGCTTAAGGATTCACCTGCATAGCCAAGACCTAATTTATTGAGGGGAGACCTTTGATGACTTAGGAAGTCATCTAGGGTTTGAGAACTTTTCAAGTTCTTGTTTAGCAAGTCAACTTACTTTTTTAAGAAAGACAATTTCTTCCTTCATTTTCTTGAAGTCTTCATCCTTCTTTGATAGAATGATCTCCATTTATTTCATCATCTATGTTACTTCACACGATTGGGCCTTAAGAGAAGTGATTTATTATTTTAACTTGGCGATGTCATCATCGTTTTCTTCTAGTTGGCATATCATGGTGTTTCTCTCTTTTTCTGCTTCATCAACTAATCCTTCTATGAATGTGAAAGCTTCCATAACCTTCTCAGCTCCTTGTGCTAGTTTCCTTGCTTATTCTAGTTGAGATCTAAGGGAGGAGACCTCTTCCTTGTATTGACCAATCTCTGCTTCAAATTTGTTTAAGTTCTTGAGTCTTTGTTGAAGGTGGCTTGACAAAGTTTCTTCCCTTTTCATTGCCTTATCCAATTGATTTGTCATGGATATGACTTCTTCATGATGCTTTCTCTTGTTTGGATGAAATTCTTCCTTACTCTTGGCGAGCTCCTCATCTCTTTCTTGTACGTCAAGCTTAACAAGGTCAACTTCCTTCATTGTCTTGTCCTAGTCACCAACTTGCACTTTCTTCTTAAGTTCCTCATTTTCGTTTTTCAAATTTTTAATCTCTTCCATGGTAGCCATAAGTTTAGTGAGGAGATCTTCTTCAAAATATTTTTCATTCTATTCATCTTCTAGGTCTTCTTTAGCCTTGATGTTATCACTCTTATCTTCAGCTTCCTTGATGGGCTTTGGATTTCCTTCTTGTTTTCCATCATTTTCTTGACTAGAGGTCATTTTCAACGCTCCTTTTGAGTGAAGATCATGAATTTTATCCCATATGCCTTTTGTTGATGAACATGTTTCAAACTTGGCCTTCATAGAATCAGGTAGCCCATACAAGATTGATTTCATTTCTCTTGTATTATATTCCTTGGATTCTCCATCCAGCATGCTATCAACAATAAAAAAATTCCAGACTTCAATGCCTTGAGTCTTTAAGAAATTCCTCATTTTTTCCTCCCATACATCAAAGTTTCCATTGAACAATGGAGCCTTCACAATTTGATTGACTTCAATTTCAGTGGCTGAGAGAGACACATCTTTAGGAGGATTGGAGACTTTCTTCCTTCTCTTCACCATTTGTGTTCTAATGATCAACCTTCAAGCTATTAGGCTTTGAGTGAAGGTACTGGCTCTGAAACCAATTGTTGGAAATACTGGGGGGGTGAATCAGTATTTCTTTTCAATTGTTACTTTTACCAGTTAGATCACTTATGTTTGGAACACAAAATGAACAATAGAAATAAATGCTTTTATTAATATAATCTTTACAATTAATCAAGTACAATATAGGTAGGGCTCCAACCTTAGAAGAAGACACCCAGGCTCCAACCTGGGATGTCCCAAGCACCTACTTGGACTTTAGTGAGGCTCCAACCTCTAGGGCTTTGACCCCATCTTATCAAAGGCACCTTGAGTTTAGGAGCACCAACTCCAAGGACACTGATCCTATAGCTTCGCTTTGTCAAGATATGTTTGGTTTCACTGCTCCCAAAGTCTTCTTCACCGAGCCCTATCAATCTTCAGTTATCCCTTCACTTAGTCTCCACATCACTTCATTAATGACAACCTTATCATACAGAAAGTTTCACCACTGTTCTTCATAATACCCAGTCAATCTCTTCAAGTTACCTCATCATGACATCAACATTGTATTATGATCTTCAATACAACACTTCAATGTGTCTTCAATGAACTGCA